>BSBK01007616.1:0-402500 GCA_027943335.1 Chamaecyparis obtusa
TATAAGTTCATGTTTAAGGTTCACTGTCAAGTCGTAAGTTGAACGGTTAATCCCAAGAGAGAATTGTTTAACTTTTGATTGAGGGGTAGCATGATGAGGGGTCATCGACAATGGTCACCCCTAAGTATAACGAATGTCTCACCCAATACCCGGGTTAACTAACAAGTTTAAGTTTCATTCCAATTAAATATACATGTAATAAATGGATTAAAATATTAAGCTCTAATGTCCTCTTGAGCATTGCATAAACAAGTTCACGTGCAAGGTATACTACGCAACTAAGTATACTAGGTACATTAACTTTAATTGATTACCTAAATTAATTGTGCAAAATAAAATACTAGAAAATTCACTATTGACCAAAAGGGATTATCGAATCACTTAATAATCAACTAAACCAAAGGGTTGAATTAAACTAATCCAATAAGCTTATTGAAAGTAATAAATTGAACTAAATGCATTAATTAAAGTAATTTAAATGGATTATCTACATAATTGGAGTGAATTCTAAAAGTACAAGTTAATTTAATTAAACTTCTAAACTAATTTCTTTAAAATAAATAATTTCCTCATTACAAATTTTGCTAACTAAGAAAATAATTTTCTAAATAGTATATTATTTAGTCAATGATTGCGAAACAATAATTAATAAATATATTAATAAAAATTAATTGATATAAAAAATATTGTTTAGAAAATATATTAATTTAATTTATATATTTTAATTAATAATATATCTTAATTTTATTTTTTTGATCGGTAAAAGGCCGAAGCCAATAATTTATTATTAATTATCAAATAAAATTACATGAATACCCCGCTTGGTGCAGGCACTGGTAGGAAAGAGCGGGGTCGAGAAAACCTCCAGCCATGCCTAGGACTATTAGTCTGGAATCTAATACATAGATATCATGGGCATACCCATTTCTTGATAGCAATCGAGTAAAAACTACAAGTCTAAAAAGAGACTTGTTCAGATACAAATATAAACACAAGTTTATATGAATTAACTTTTGCATATGAGCTTCGGATGACTTAATTGCTTTCAATGGTAATCTCCATTGCGGCTTTTTATCAAGCATCTATCCTTTCACTTAGCTTCAGAAAATTTTACCCTGTAAAAGCCAAAATTCTTCCTCCCAAACTTGTTATTTAAAATAAAATTGAAATCATAGATGTATGAAATGTATGAGAACTTACCCTTTACCTGTATACCTTAATCCACAATTGGGCTAGTAGTAAGGTCTTAGTACCTGTGACTGCATTAAGACAGTGCGACTTACTACACTAATATACAAGGTGCATAGTTGGGCAGGCAACATCACTCTGCCCTACCTTTGCTTTTAATGATTGTACAGAAAAATAAAAAATAAAAAATAAAAATATCTAATGAAATCTATCTATCTTTCTAAACATTTCCTTTAAACTTTAGATTATATATGCAATTTCAAGAGTTATGTTTGTCTTTACATCCATATTATTTCTAAATCGCCGCTTCTCAATATATTAATGGTCTTTTATTCTTAATACACAAAGATCATTTTTGTGAATTCATCTATGGTTTGCTTAATTCATTGAGAGGACATTCAAGATGTGTACACCATATTTACTTCTGATTAAGATCTAATTTTTCCTCACTCTATTTCTATTCTTTATACTATTTGCCTTCATTTAGCCATAAGTCTATTATCTTCTCTGGTTCCAATTCTGGTGGGAGTAGCATATCTGTTATTCCAACCTTATCCATATTCCAGTAGTTGTAAAACCAATCTTTTCTCTCTGGTCTGAGTACAGAAAAATAGGATATCAAGAAGAAAGTGTTTCTCTTTGTTGTTTCTTCATCTTCTTCATGCTCAGTTGACTCCTCTTTGGCATAAAAAGTTGATGATGGAAGGTACTGTTTCTTCCTTTGTTTCCCAAAAATAGGATGATCATTATAGTACTAAAGAGCATGGTCTATATTTCCCAGATATCTCTTCTTAAATGTCTCTATGCATAGTCTTCTTAAAACTTGTACCTTAAAGTCCCATGATGATATGACTACCAAAAACCGTGAAGTAATATCTGTGAGATTCCTAATTTTATCCTCTATATTGATGAAATGCTCTCCTAAGATGCGCAGGACAACCCTAATTACTAGAGGATTGTTCTCTCTCAGTGTCTTTTTGACATGTTTAGGCATAATCCTGCCCTCGAATGCCAATTGTCCTCTACTGCATGTGAGCAAAGCTAAATGCTCCATATTAATCTATACTTATGTTAATGGTTTAGTAAGATATATATAAGGTGAAAATCAAAGGTGCAGTATAGGGAGTCGTAAGGCCCATAGTCATAAAAAGGATGCTATATCTTCCCGAGGAAGGCGAAGGGTTTTTAATATTGTAGGACATGAAATAGTTTTAATTCTATACCTCTAGATGTTTAATGGTCAGTAAATATGAGTTTTCCTTATGTTCTTACTTGGATATGAGTGCAAGCAGTGTGGCCCCACCATGGCCTTAGGAGAAAATACAACCATTTTATTTACTAAGAAACTAAGAGTCATTCTTGAGCCTTCAAATTCTCTATTCAGGAAAAGGTTATTATTTATAGTGGTCGTTTCTCTTTTTTATTATCTTTAGAGGTTATGCTTTATCCATTTTGGAAAATGAATCACTTATCCTAGTACCAAGTACCTGATGGGGACCGTTAATCTACCTCATAAGTGTTATAATTTAATAGTGGAAATAGGGGACAACGGTTACTGGTAGACTATATAGCTAGGGGTGGATGATAAAGATTAAGTCAACTGGAAAACCATGATGCTGCGAGAGGTGATCCTAGCTAGGAAGCCTCATCGAGCTTAAGAAAGCTCATTTGGTAAATCTAAAATATTAAGATTGGCAAAGGCTTGAGCAATGATAATATTAAAGTTGAAACTTGAACTTTGAATTTGAACCTAGCGGTTCAAAGTTCAAGGTTCAAGATTTAAATATACATTTACAAAGGAAAAGGAATGCTAAATACTCCATAAATGAAACTATCCTAACGTCAAACACAGGCCGAGGGGATAAAGATAAAACAATCTTGAACTTTGAACCAGATTTATCTAGTTCAAAGTATTGTATAATGGAATAATGGGGACAATGACTATTGGAGAATTCTACACTCTATATCATAAGTCTGAAAACCAAGGATTAATGTTATAGATTAAATTTATAGGAAGATGATAAAAAGAGAGGGGAGAAACTAGCTAGGAAACCTTCTCGAGCTTGAGAAACAAAATCTAAAAAATTAAGACCCGTGAAGGTTGGATCAATGTTTATATTAAATGTTGAAAACTTGAACTTTGAACTTGAGCTGAGCGGTAGGTTCAAGGTTCAAAGTTCAAAACAAAAATATTACTTCTACGACGGCATTTTTAAAAAGGAAATCCGATCTCATGATTAGATATGACCTGTTCATAGGTTCTGTGGGCCCCGTTTAATGTATGTACAAAGTTCAAGTGTACAAAGTTTCTAATCATTAGGTTAAAATGTGTTGTCATTATATTGTAATGTATAAAGACGCCATTGTATTACTTCAGTGTTATTCAGAGTACAAGGGCTGAGAGAAAGAAAAAAGAAAAAAGAAAATTAAACTTTGAACTATGAACCGGGTGATTCGAAGTTCAAAGTTCAAAAAGGAGGGACAGAAACCATAACAAGGGTATCCTACAGGGGGGTAGATGGAGTGATCAAGACACAAAACCTCAGGTTGAAGATGAACTGGACCGAACTATTCGCGGTTCAGAGTTCAAGAATTTATAGTAATACAATACCCTAAGGGTACGCAAATATCGGTACGAGGGCATAAAAAGTGGAGTGGGGTGGTGGTATGAGAGCTTTCTCCCTAATATGGCATGTCTTGTCACAATTAAACTGGATAGGTTCCGAAAGTTAAAGCTTGGTTGAGCTACGCAATTCGAAACTAAGGTACGAGGTTCCATGTTCGATAAGAAAGAATACTACTATGTCCACGAGATTATTAATAAGTAGGACATAGCCTAATGAACTGAAGGGTTCTATTTAAAGATTAAGATATCCAATTTGAAAGGAAGCTACCTATACTAAAATATGTAATATTTCCACTCCGAATACTAGTGATAGTTTTGAAAGGAAGCTACATATACTAAAATATGTAATATTTCCACTCCGAATACTAGTGATAGTTTAGAAAGTGTTATCATTATATAGATATGCATAGATATGCTAAAGTATACTGTTAGTGTTCTTAATATTCGATACGTCCGCAATGGTTATGTGGTATTGTTAGGATAACTAAGATATATGTACTTTGAACCCATATTAAATGTTCAATGTTCAATATTCATGTGTATATAATGCCTAGATAATAACAATGTCGGTATCTGTGTAACTATATCACTAATGTGACATATATGACATGAATAGATTCATCACCTCAAATCATGGCAGCTCTTGCTTAAAAGGAGTGTGTGTGCCAGGCTGTAGACATTAATTGCCAACTTAAGGTGAAATGACGGAAGAACTGTAGGCGTCGAATAAATGATGAAGCTTGTGTGTTTGGCTTCATTACTTGCTAAAATTTCCTGATTCTGGAGAGGAGGCTGTCGAAGGTGAACCAGTAGCAGTGAGCTTGCTTCCTCGAGTGTCTGTAACATGGTGAGTTCATAGAAACCTTGGTACTCTTTCTGAACTGTTGCTTTCATTATAGATAGCACTCCCAGTAGAATAGAAATGACTGTTGTCAAGGAAAAATATATGGAGAGTAGATTTTCCCCTATAAGTTGCATTCTGCCTGAGATAAGAGATACTGCTATAGTAAATGATGATGTGAGTGAGATTGTATCACGTTTGCGAGGAACTGTTGGAGAGCCCATAGCGGAGAGAATTGTAGGTAGTGGGCTTCTCGAAGCTGCCGTTTTCCCAGATGCAATACCATGCCTGAGCTGGTTGTGGAATGTCGTAAAAGGTACAATACAACTGAGAGATGTATAAAGGCTGAGAATGGTGAGGTAATCGTCCATGTTGATAGGGCCATAATAATTGTTGCTTTCTGAATACCTACTGTGGAAGTGTATGGAGATTGGAGTATTTCAAAGGCTATGGAGGATGCAGAGAAAAATAAATGGGATTATAGAAACAAAATAGCCAGGGATTGGTTAATACGCCCTGAGAAAGGAGGTTCGCGGCTGCCTAGGCCACTAAGAAAGGACCATCTGTATCGAGAGGTCAGGGATATCATGGTGATGCTAAATAGGATAAGAGGGAATCCTGTCGACATGAACTAGGAGGATTGGATGTACATATTTGTACAGGCCATTTTGGATTGCAGGGTGCGCCGTGGACTGGTCCGAGATTATCGCTGAGCAATTACATGAGAAGTTGTCCCAGCCTGCCTTAGAATCTCCATTCTACATGTCTTCATATTTGTTTTACATACTTGCTATAGGTCGAATCTGGGACGGTTTACCGCATGAGGACTGGGATAGCAAAATGCCCATATATGCCTACCATCCTCTATTGCAGAAGAGCCAATAGGTTAAGGGTTACAAGACAGTTCATGATACTTTTTACTCCAAGCTTTACTTTGAAATGAGGGGAACACCTCATAGTAGGATGACTGAAGAAGCCAAAAATTTTGTAAAAACCTATGGATGTTATTATATTCAATTTCCTACCTTCACTTATTTGCGGGTTGGGGGTTTCAGAAATGCTCCTATGAAATTGCCCAGGTATTGTCCTGACAGGTGCATACTGTTAGAAGTAGGCCGGCAATTATTAATGGTCGAGAGAAAGTATAAAGTCTAGAAAGGGGTTGGAGCTATTTTCCCTTTAAAGTTAGGGTACTATAAATTCAGATTGCTGCATGAGAATGCATATTTGATAAATGAGTTGAAGGATCTGAATTTCCAGCCGTATCAAGCTAGGAGCTATTATGAAAGCAAAGGTTTTGTGGCAAGTCATTTTAGGGTCGATGCAACATTTATACATTAGCCCACATTAGAGGATTATTGGGATGATTGTAATGATGAAGAAGAGGTAACCAGAAGGTTATGTTCCAGATTCTCTCTTCACCAAATAGAGGTACTGAAGTTGCCTTTCAATGTAAGAGGGATAAGCGAAGAAAATGAGGACAGGGATGAAGAGAGTCGGGCTGACATGGTGATTCGCAGAATAGATTGGATAGCTGAAGAGGAAAATAGCGTAGTGGCATTGACAGAGAGGGTGTTCCAAACTACCGAGAATTGGTTGAAAGCCAAATGGAAGAGGGCTTCCTCTGAGTCTAATAAAGGGTCTAGAAGGGTTACACTAGCATACAAAAAATAATTTGCCTCTATCCATACTGATAAGAGTTTGCTTTTTGCAGGTAAAACCGAATCTGCCAATTCTAGGAATGTAACTGCAAGTGCAGTGGTATCCATCAGTCAGAACAACACAGGGAGAGAGAAAGTCAACTTCCCTATTTACATCGATTTGGATTCAGAAATTGAAGAGACCTGTGCCAAGGGAAGAACAAAATTACCCAAAAAAATATCCTCTAATACAATGGATAGTGGATCTATCGGTCACAAGGAACCTATAACCCCCAGCACTCCCAGTACCCCTGCTGATAAGGGTCAGACTACTACATTGACTCCAAACTAGAAGGACCTAACTCTAAATAGAAAAAGAAGTGTTGTGACAGCTGCACTCCCAGTTGGGGATTTGGTCAGCAAGTATCTAGGGAAATCCCCTAGAACTAAGAAACTTAAGATGGAATCCAAGGTTGAAGTCGATCCTGATACAGGCCATTGGGTTGCAGAGGTATATAAGCCTAAGACAGACAAAACCTATGCCGATGCCTGCGAACAGGCTTATACTGTTGATAAAGTGGATTTAGGAGTCTCCTCTCGTGCCAATGATTTGAAGATCCTTGATTCCGCCAGTAAGAAAATAACTAATAGAGTGCTAAAAGATGCAGAGAACGAAGTTAAATTGAAGCAGGCACTGGGAGAGATGGCGAAGTATATACAAAAGTTACAAAGTCCAGTACCCCAACCTTTGACTATGATTCCCGCCAATCTGGATATTAAATCTCCCGTCAATCAGAAGTTTCTGGAGCAGGTTCAAAGAGAGAGATCCCTATCTACTGCATTTGCTAACTGGATGAGAGAAGTAGGGGACATGGTCAACTTGCTTGCTGATGTCTATGAGAAAGTGTCTAAAAAGTCCACAAAGCTGGTCTCTGTATTGGAAGCACAAATCCGTATATGGGAGGGGAAGAGAGACAGTATCGAACTAGATATCTCTAGTCTAGAGGAGACCTTTACCTATGGCTTAGATAAGTTTCTAAATGAGTAGGAAGTCTCTGGTGCAAACACGGGCCTCTTAAAAGTAGTAAAAGCTAATGATGAATGGTGATGTTCCCTTATTGATTAGGGTATCGGCGAAACTGATGAGGTGCTGAAAACCATAAACTACATAGGTGATGTATTAAACGATCACATCAATTGTATCTGCAATCTGGCCCTTGGTGAGAAGGTGAGTGAAAGTGATGTGGTTAAGATGAAAGAGGCCTATGTTCATAAGCTACAAAATATACAGGAAGTGAAAGAATTGGCTTCCCGAGATTGCTCTACTATTGCTTGGGTCCAATCTTTAATTCTACTCGGGGAGGAGTAGGTCAAGCTATTACAATCCAAGATTGAATTGGCGCAGCATTATTTAGATGTGTGGGACCAGAGATTAAGCCTCATAACATCTCCAAAGACAGAGCTCATGGAAAGATTTATCGCTGCATTTGAGGAGTGGTCTGTGAGGCGGGCTTCCAACAAGAGTACTCATGCCACTAAAACTTCTGAGAACTAGATGTTATAGTGTTTTATAGGACGTAAACTTTCAAGAATTTTACTTTTTAAACTGTTATGATATGATACTATTTGGTTATTTGCAATACCATTCTGTAGTACTTTGGACATCTAATTATGTTGAAAAAGGATCATGATGAGTATTTAGAGTAATGTTTAGTTTATAATGTCTGATGATGAAATGACATAAATTTCAATGATGATCAAGTTTAGGGGAAAAGTCCTTTATCTGTTGAAATTATATATTAGTAGAAAAGCAGAAACTAAGTGTCTAGTATAATTTAAAGTTAATGTTAGAAATTATTACTTAATGTTTAAAGAGAGCTTGGGAATATATGTAAATGAAGATCTCCATTGATGTGATGCTATGGGTATAAAGGATTGGTGCTGGTAATTAGATTAATACTCAAGAGGCATAAGACTTGGAGTACAGTTGTGATGAATAATTGTTGACATCCTCATTCCTTTACAGTTACTCCATTTGCTCCTTGATTTGCTAATAGGTCTGCATCCTTGTTACCCTCCCTGTATGTGTGCCTGACTTCATAATCAGGTAGAGCATCTAAGATTAAACCAATCTCTTCAATTTTAGAGTTAAGGTTCCAGTTGGGTGTCTTTTTAGTTCTGATTACATTAATGATGATTTGTGAGTCTCCTTCAATAATAACTCTTGGTAAGTTGAGTTTTTACATATTTTAATGCCTTCTAGAACTGCCTTACATTCTGCCATGTTGTTCATAGTGGGGCTGATCTGGTATGCATATTTGTATATGATTTCTTCCTTCCAATTTCTTATGATACCTCCAATACCTACAGTGCCATGGTTTCCTCTTGAAGCCCCATCAAAATTTAGTTTGTACCAGCCCTCCCTAGGAGGTTCCCACTTACAATTAGCTCTATCTGATTTCGATTTAGAACCTCCTTTACCATATAGTGGTGGGATATCTAGTTTAGGCCATTTTAGTCTGATTTTGTTGTCCCAATGTTTAAAGGATTCTTCATAACTGATTTGATCATGTAATTTACTATTAATAATTTCAATGATAGATGTTTTTATTTTGTTTACGATTGTTTTCCAATCGAGTTTTTGATTTGTGAATATCCTCCTATTTCATTCTTTCTAGACTTCCCATACAAGGATAGAGGGCGATATTGTCCAAATATCTTTATATAAGTTGTCTTTATACAAAGCTGGCCATGCTTTGAGGTGGCTAATCAAATCATTAGGTAGTGCAGTTTTCCAATCAAGGCAATGTTGAAGCCATTTCCAGCATTGTTTTGTATAGGTACAGCTCAGAAGTAGGTGGTTAACATCTTCTATGTGGTTTTCACATAGGGGGCATCTTGACGGGCCTTCGAACCCCAGCTTTCTAAGTCTATCAACCATAAGAATTTTATGTTGCATGGCTGCCCATAAAAACATACCAGCCTTGGGGAGACATGTTTTATTCCAACATAAGTTTAGAGGGATATCAATATTATCCAAGTTATGATCAGATACTATGGATCTATAGCTTGCTTTAACTGAATATTCTCCATTATTAGACCCTGCCCATATAAGTTGGTCTGATCTATTTTTGTAATGTATTTCTCTTATGTTGAGAATGTCCAACAGTGTTTGCTTATCTTTGTAGTAATCAGGGATATTTTCTGCTATACTCCAAGTTGAACCTTCTTCATGGCTAATATAATCTTTTAGGAGTATACCTATTTTATCTTTACAAGTCTCAATAAAGTTATGAGAAAAGCCCATCTTATTTAGAGGGGTAAAGCCTGCCCAGGAGTCATCCCAAAACAGGGTTTTGTCACCCTTACCTATATTCCATGTGAGGTATTTATCAATAATCTTCCTAGAATCTATCATAAAATTCCAAATGCAAGACCCTTTAACATGTGTTTGTGTTCTAAAAATATTAATGGGATCCGCATCTGGGATATATTTCTGCAGTATAATTGAGGCCCATTTTCTCTTTGATTCCTTATAGAGTCTCCATATGAGCTTTGCTCCTAATGCTTGGTTTTGCCATTGTAGGTTCTTAATTCCTAACCCTCCTTGTGAGATAGGTTTACATAAGTTTTCCCATTTAATGAGTGCTAGCTTTTTTTCTTCAGACGGGCCTTGCCAATAAAAATCCCTAAGAATCTTGTCTAAGCTATTTTTTATATTCATCGGAAGAGGGAGAATGGACATGTGATAAGTTGGTATGGCTGTCAAAACTGATTTGATCATTATGGTTCTACCAACTTTAGTAAGCCATCTACCTTTCCAAGATCCTTTTTTGTTTTGAACCTTTGACAGCACTTCTTTCCAAAGTTTGGATGTTTGTGTTCCTTTATCGAGGTCAATACCTAGATATTTACATGGAAATTTTCCATGTTTATAGCCAAGAATGTTGCAAATTCTCTTTTCCAAGATTGGAGGGGTATTGATGAAAAGACCTCAGATTTATTAGAATTAACTTGTTGTCCTGAAGCCCTCATGTATAAGTTTAGGATTTCTTTAAAAGCCTTGGCTTCTTTGCATTTGGCTAAGCCAGGAAAAATCGTATCATCAGTAAATTGTTGATGGGTGATGTTGGGGATATTTTCTACCACTTTTAAACCTATGATTTTACCTTCTATTTGCCTCTTGGTTATAGTTCTGCCTAAAGCTTCTGCCATGATAATGTAAAGAAAAGGAGATAATGGGTCTCCTTGTCTGATGCCTCTAGATATACCAAAAAAACCTTCTGGGGATCCATTGATAAGAATAGATATTTTTGGAGTGGATATACAGTTGTAAATAAGGTTAATCCATTGCTTGGAGAAACCAAATGCTTCCATGCATTTGCAAAGGAATCTCCAATCTACCTTGTCATAAGCTTTTTGGATGTCTACTTTTATAAACATACTTGGGTCTTGTTAGTTGAGCTAAATGAACTAACTCTTGGGCTATGATTATACCATCCAGGATTGATCTATTGGCTACAAACCCTATCTATTCCTCTGAGATAATGGTAGGGAGTAAAATTTTCAGTCTGTTAGCCAAACATTTTGATAAGATTTTATAAATGGTGTTGCACAGAGATATAGGCTGAAAGTCTCCCGGATCCGAACACATTCTTTTTTGGTATCAGTGAAAAGAAAGTGTTGTTAATTTCTGATAATATGGAACCCGAGTTTCTAGTTTCTTCTACTGCTTGCCATACTTCTAACCCCAAAAAGTGCCAGCATTTCTGAAAGAAACCTGCCTGGAAACCATCTGGGCCTGGAGCTTTGTCCAGATTAAGTTGAAATACTGCTGTCTTGACTTCTTCAAATGTGAGTTTACTATTGATCATTTTGTTGTCTGCATCTGAAATCAATTTTGGAATAGACTGTAACATATCTTTTTGTGCTGTGAGGTCTACCGCTTCTGTATTGTTGAGAAGAGAGTGGAAAAATTGCGTGAAGATCTCTGAAATTTTAATAGGGTCTTCAATAACTTGACCTATTTTATTTTTGATATTCGGGATTCTATTTATGCTTCTTTTTAAATTGGTTGTTTTATGAAAAAAATTTGTGTTGTTGTCTCCCTCTTTCAGCCAGGATTCCCTGGATTTTTGTTTCCAATAAATCTCTTCTTTTAATAAGATCACATTGTGTTTAGCCATAAGTTATTTTTCTTTGATGTAGCTAAATTCATTCATACCTTGTTCTATTACTATTCTATTATGGTCTTCTAGTTCTTGTTCTATTTGTCATTTTTCTTCAAAAATATTGTTAAGGTTATTTTTGTTCCAATCTAAGACTTTATTTTTAATGATTTTAAGTTTAGCTACTAGGCAGTACATTTTGGAGCCTTCAACCTTGATTTGGTTCCACCATTTCTCCATAAGGCTAATGAGTTCCTAATTTTGAAACGACATAAATTCAAATTTGAAGGGGTTTCTAGATGGTTTACTGCTTTCCATAATGGATAATCTAATTGGGAAGTGATCTGAACCGGCTTGTGGGAGGATCTCAGCACTTAAAACATGATTAAAATTTCTCGAATCACTGTTTATCATAAATCTATCTAGTTTCTCTACAATGTGACTGAAACCCAACCTTCTATTGTTCCATGTATAAATATCATTATTAGTATGAATGTTTATTAGATGATTATCCATAACCCATTGACTGAAATCTTTTTGTGATTGTGATATGAGCTAAGATCCTCCAAATTTTTCTTTGATATCTAGAATGACATTAAAATCTCCTCCCAAAATATTAACTCCTTCTCTGTTAGAGTGTAGTAAGGAGTGTAATTCCTGCCATACTCTTCTTTTATCTTCATTCTGAATAGGACCATATATATTGAATAATTTCAATTTCAATTTTGTTTTTAAACTCTTGATTTCCATTATCATCCAATTACTACTATTGGCTATGGGTTGGGCTATGATTTTTCGGGGATCCCAAATAGCAACTAATCCCCTGGAAGCACCATTTGCTGTTACAAATTCTGACTTCCAAATTCCTAGTTTATTACTGAATTTTGTAGTCTCTTCCTTACTGAGTTTAGTTTCCTGGATTATAATCATTTCAGAATCAAAGGCTTTCAAATAGCTTTTGAGAAGCCTCTGTTTGTTAGGGGCGTTTAAACCCCTAAAATTCCAAGATGTGATTTTCATTGCTTGTTGGGAAGGCACTTCCCCTTCCCAATGTTCATAATATCGACGAGTTTTTGTTGGTTTTCTGCATTTCCATCCATATTTCTTAATTCATTGATAGAATTCCTACCTCTTTTCTTCTTATTCTTGTTGATATTTGGATAAGAAAGTCCTTCTTTATTGAAGGCTATACCGAGTTGTCTATCTTCATTGGATATTCCAAATAAGCCATTAATAGATTCTTGTTGGTTCTCTGTTATATCTTTATTCAATGGGATAGCTTCTATAATATTCTCTTGTACATTCTCTTTCAAACCTTCCAGTATATTGATGCCTACATCCTCTTGCTCTAT
The DNA here is from genome assembly GCA_027943335.1 of Chamaecyparis obtusa. Classification (NCBI taxonomy): domain Eukaryota; kingdom Viridiplantae; phylum Streptophyta; class Pinopsida; order Cupressales; family Cupressaceae; genus Chamaecyparis; species Chamaecyparis obtusa. The sequence continues at coordinate 12,816 of BSBK01007616.1, forward strand.
GATATTTAGTCCATAATCTTCTATCAAGTTATCTATCTTATTTGGTACTTCCCTATTTAACAATTCCATTTCTATGGGAATGGAAAAAGTCTGTTCTTCTTCCCTTTCCTGTTGCAACTGTGATTCCTTTTCTTCTCTTCTAATTTCCTCTATTTTCTTTATCAAGATTTTTTTTTGGAGGATAAGTTCATCTCTACCACAAATCTCCTCAATGAATAAATCCAGTAGCTCATCTATAATCTTAATTTCCTGTTGGCATTTTTATGATTCATTTACTTCTTCTGGATTTACCTCTGCTGTTTGTAGCCTATTCTGATCTCCATGGGGGATTTCCCCTATATTTTCCAAGGACTGAGAGATGTTAATTTCCATATTTCCATTTTCATTCTCTATGGGGTGTTGTTCCTTAATGGGATCCATCTCATTACTGATGTGTGCATCTATATTTTCTTCTGATTGGTTGGTCTCTATTTATTTAACCAATTCAACCTTGCCATTAGGGTTTGATGCCTGTAGTGTATCCATGATTTCCTTGGGAGGAATATCCTTGTTAGGTTCAATGTTGAAACCTCTAAATGCTCCAAAAAGTCCACTTTGAACCTATTATTATGCACAAGTTTGTTTCGATTCATAGAACATGGAGGACTGTCCCTTTGTTCATCTTCTTTCTTAATGTAGTCTTCAATGATGTAGGGTTCGATAATCTGAGAGTTGTTATTGAAACATAGCTTGATAGGTTTGACCACTTTATGTTTGAATAACATCTTGACTAATATAATTACTCCTGTTTGGATTCTTTCTGTCTTAGCCCTTCCTATATATATGCCCATATTGTTGCCTATAGCTTTCAAGATCTTCTAATCCTGACATTCTATAAGTAGATTTTTAAGTAAGATAGCTCTCTCTACCTAGAAATTTGGTAGGAGTTCCGATTTGAAACATGGTACCCAATTGAAAATAGTAAAGGTACTATTTCTGAACTTAGGATAACTTTATGTTAAGAACTTGTTTTTTAATTCTTTATTTTTACATTCTATATAAATAAAAAATTCAGTGAGTATTGTTATACTTACCATTTCATTCCATTGTGAATTTAGCCATGATGTTATTTCCTTTACTGATGCACCAACGCTATTCCATCTACAAATGATTCCTAGATCTACACAAGTACTCTAAGAAAGTTCTACCAAGCTATCTTTGATTATTAGGTTAGTAAATTCAGTGTTATAATGAAACTGATTCTTAGAAACTTCCATGTTCCTTTCTTGCCTTCTATGAGGAGGAGAGTAAATAGAGATGTTACCTCTAATTGCCTTGGTTGGTATTTGTACTTGTGAACTTTTATGTTTACCTGTGAGAGTGCCTTGAGAAGGAAGGTAGTGCCTTTCTGAACACAACGATTTCAGTGTCTGATTCTTGTTGTTGATGTTTATAATATCACTGGAGCTGGCGCGCTTATGAGGCAGTGTATACTACCCTTTGTTCTTTAAGACTCTTTTCTTTTTTATTTTTTATAAAATCTTTTAGGTGTTCATAAGTAGGTGTGCCAAATCTCATATCAGGTTTACTGCATTATTTAATTTTATGACTGTACAGTAGACAATTAAAACAGTAACCCGAATACTCTGATTTGGGAGAGCTTTTGGTAGTCATTTTCTTTGCTTGATCCTCCTTATTAGTGGTTTTGATTACTTTAACTGGTTCTAACATATTAGAAAGAGGTGTCTGTACATATCAGCTTTGGTCCTCCTTATTGCAGGAGTCATTTGGAGATGGGGCGCCCATATGAATTCGTCGATTGTCAAGTGCTTCAAAAAGGTTGTTGAGAGGGAGTTTAAAATTTCCTTCCTTATTACGGATGTAGGTCTTGAAAATCGCTTTGCCCTCTTCGTATTTTGTTGACATGTTGGTATCCATTCCTCTTTTGGATTAGGGTGTTGTAGCTCCCATGGAAGTGCCCTAGATGTAAATCTAGGGGAAGTCTGCACAGAATTCCTGATCCCAAAAGCGGGGAATTTTAAATTGCTTAGGGCATATTTTGTTTTGCTAAAGAAGATCATCTGTGCATCAAGCATATTGATAGAAAAGACTTTTTCCATTCGATGATATCTGGAGAATAGTGTTTTCTTTCCCCCATTTCCATGTTGCTGAGGATTGAGAGTTGATCCGTTCGTAGGCAGAGTTCGCATTTTCATAGGTAGAGTTTGCTCAAATGATATCATAATAATAATATATCTTAATTAATATCATATTAATTATTAATATATTTACTACATAAATTAAATAATTATATTAACTAATTAATAATTAATATATATATTAATTAATAATATATTATTAATTTATATATATATATATATATATATAAATTAATTATATATTAATTATTAATAACATTAATAATAAAACTAAATTAAAAAAAATATTAAAAAAACAAATTTTATTAAGGGGTTATACCCCACCCCACCCGGCGCCCTTTATATTTTAAGTGCCCCACAGGGACTGCCGTGTGGGGCCATCGCCCAGGCGATGCCCACACGACATGATAGAGGTCTATCGTAGCAGGCCTGTCGTGCACGACAGAACCTACTGCGGCAGGCCTCTCTGTCGAGGGTAGGGAGGTACGAGGAGTGGAGCTCGCGCCCCCCTCCCCCCCAATATTTTTTCTTAAAATTATTTTTTTAAAAGAAATTTTATTTTTTTTAAAGGCACATTCCCTTTTCTTTTTACAACCCATACATTTTCCAAAGACCCGTAGGTCTCATTTTCTTAACTTTTTCTTTTTGCTTGCACTTATTATTATTTTATTGCATTTGATCTCTATTTTTTTTATAAAAGTCTAAGAGGTTTATTTTGTTCTAGTTTTGCACTCACAAGATAAAATGGATTTCTCCTATAAAACTTTATATTCAAAAATGAATTTAACATAAAATTGTTATCACAAATACATCAAAACTTTTGAAAATTTTAAACTTCTTTTTTTTTCATTCACCTACATAACAGGATTAATTATTTTACAAACTAATGCTCAGATTTCTAAGGAAGTTGCTCTAATAAAATTTGAACAACTCCTCTATACAATTTTTCAAACAAGCATTCTACAATTATATCATTTCTTAATATTGAAACTATTTCACAAATACAGTAACACTTTTACAATGACTATTTCAAGGAGGATCTCATGAAACTAAAAATACATTATTACTATATTCATGCTTGTAATACTTGTACTTTCCTTTTCATAGCATAGCTTGTACTTTCATTTCCATAAACTAGCTTGCATCCTCATTCTTAGCTTACTTGCATTGCATTTCATAGTGATTCTTGGGGATATTGGCATTCTTGCCCTTGTCTTCATTTGAATCTCTCATTGTGTGGTTGACTAGCAAGGTCATTAGCTTAATAGCTCTAGCTGAGAGAAAACTTAAAATAATCTTGCAACTCCATGCATAGAGAGCTCTAGGTCGCTTTCTAAGGTTTCCCTTTCATGGATTCCCTTGGATATAATGACTTAGAGAAGTGCACTATTTGAGTGTGTACACATATGACTAATCCCATAAGCCATCTTTAATGAAATTTTTTCAAGGTACTATTGACTAGTATAATGCAGCTTGCTAGACCATCAAATCTTCTTCTCTCTCTATGAGATGAGTGGAACTAGCATAACATAGTTTTTTATCCTTTCTACTCTTTCCTTTGCTTTCATGGATCACCTACAATAACACATCTTGTTGGACCATTGGACTCATGGTCTCTCTCTTTCCTTACATGTTCTCATGGCTTTGCTAGTGGGTTAGATCATGGAGTGTTATTTTGTCCAAGTAGCATACACTCTTTCCCTTTCCATGTGACCACTTGTGTTCTTGCAATATCTTTCCAAACATGATGCTAGTGGTTATGACATTTTCTTGATTGAGGTCTCTTTGACAAGTTAATTTGGAGTGTTGTTTTTAGTACTAACCCCTTTTGTTTATGTCTTTTGTATTTTAGTTTTTGCTTTGTGCCTTTGTGTGTGGATGTTTGAGTTGATATCCATTGTTTGAGGGCTTGCATCCTTAAAATTAGTGATGTCTTATCTCATTGTAGTTTTTTGATGATCATTTCTCTCTCTTCCTCTTTTCTTCTTATCTCATGTTTCCTTTATTGTGAGCATGAGGAAATCTTATACTTGCACTAAAGTGGGGGCTAAATGTACCATTGTAAATTGTAAGAACCTTATTAATGTATAGAATTTCATGATTTCTTAGCACCCACCTTAGTGTCTTTTCACATTAGGACTTCATAGGGAACTTAATTGACACCTAAATTCTTATATAAATCATCTATTAATTCAATTTCATTTAAAATCAAGGCAGACCCTTATTTATAAGTGTGATCCCTCCAATCTAATAATTCATTTAATCACATAGATCTTATGTTAATATTTGTGGCCTGTGTACTTCTTGTTGGTGTAATTAATTATTCCTAATTGCACTTTACTTAATCTTACTTAGGTTAATGCATTGCATAGTAGTTTGTGATTGAGACACCTAGGACTGTGCACATCTATTAAGCACATGGTGTAGGAGAAATTCCACTTTTGGTGTGATAGTTGTCTTCACATACCTTATTGTGTGTGAGATCCACCTTTCGTGCTCTTATCACATTATCATCCTAATATAATGCACATACTTTATTGCATATTGGAGGATGATCCACATTTGGTGGACATGTGATTACATCTAGCATAGGTGATAGCTTATCAGCTCCTTATCATTCTCTCATATTGTCTTTCCTATATAAGGAGGCCTATTATGTAATCATTTGATTGAGCAATTCATTGGATCTATTCAATCCATCCTTGCATTCATATTTTCTCTCTTGTGCTTTTCTTCAACCTCTAGATCTTTGGTTCAATATTTGTTATTTGCAAATTCTTACATGGTATCAGAGCCATTGGAGTATTTTAGATCAGTCGATTTGAAGAGATCTTGATGCAAGCTTTGAAGGTCCAAATCTCAAATTTGAGAACCAGTGTGCGATAGAGGTGTCTTGGAGCAGATCTGACCTCACCATTGTGTTCGGGAGGTTGTTTCGGTTAAAATCGACTATAAATTTGCCTATATCCAGCAAAAGTCAAATCTGAGGAAAATTTTTTTTGCAAATCGAGCCGTATGGCCCGATCTGCACCTCTGCGGTACGAATTTGAAAAAAAAAAAAATTATTTCTGTAATTTTCTCAAAAAAAATTATTATTATCTCTACAAAAAATTTGGGTTTTCTTGGGCTTGGTACGTGCCCTTTTATTCCCTGTGTCAAAGAATATTCTCTGTCTCTGCAATAGAGTGACATCATCATGGAAGCGTAGGACAAACCGCACGAAGGCACAAGCTCCAGCATCCGCAAAGAGCCTACGGGCTTCTTTCTTTTTGTTTATAACTGGGTCGTTCGCACATATAAAAGGGTAAAAAATCCCTTTCACAGCGCATGTGGGATATCTATTTCCCACTGCGCCACTGCTCAAAGGCGGTTCCACCCCGCCCACCTCCGTGCGCCCGCTCTTCGGCCACCACCGGCAGCGGGTGGTCTCCTCTGCAACTCCACCCAAGTGGCTGTAGTCTGCCAAGATCCCACCACCACCACTATGACTCCTCTATAGTCCGCTGCCCGAAGTGGCCTCTCGTCCACCGCTGCAAATCCACAGTTGCAGTGCCTCCTCCCGCCTCCGCTCGGACAGATCTCCCGCCGCTCCGCCACCCCGAGCACCGCTCACATCCATCGCCTGAGTCAGTGGTGACACTTTCCACATCTGCAAAGCCACACGGTAGTCAAGTCACCACCTACAGACCCTCCACGAGGAACACCTCAACCGCCCAATGGTGCCACACATGCTACCACCTAGCGTCCAGGACAGCGCACTGTCATCGCCACCTCACTAGCCCACCAGTGAATCAAAATGAGACACGTGGCACCTTGCCACCTTCATCATTACTAACATCACCATTGCCACATCATCAGCCGTGTGGACCGTACGGAATGGTACAGACGCGCCAGTCAATAGACACATTAGCCAAGGAGCAGTTTTCGCTGACATCATCCTTTGTACGACCCTAAATTTGACCGTCAAATAGTTGTCAAAATAGGAAAAATTGGCTTTTAGCGATGGCCACCATACCATCAAATTTAACCCAGTGTTTTTCTGACGTCATCAGGGTTTGAAAATTCTCTGCCCTCACCATATGCATTTTTGGTTTGACAGTCCAACTTTGAGAGGCCATAACTTGGTCATCCGAGCTCCAAATCGGGTGCAATTTTTTTTGAAATTGGGTAGAATTTTTTGAAATTTCCATTGGTGGTGTTTATTTTGCATTTTTGTGACCTTATTTGTCAAAAATTGTAGATCTTGTTGACTGTTCCTATTTGTTCCTGATTTCTACAACTTCTACAGCTTCATTTGGGCACATACGGTAACATTTTGAGGTGAATTTTTTTTTTAAAGTGCATGATTTTTTGTCTACTTTCCAGATCTGCAATCAGATTTTAGTGATTTTTGTTAGACATATCACTTTCAACAATAGGTCATTTTGGGACTATAATTGCACTTGGTTAAATCCTTGGATTTTAGTTTTCTGATTTGCATTAGTCATTTGAAGGAGTTATCAGTAGTTATCAGTCATTGTTTGGCTGCAATATGGATAATTCAAAGGTTAAAATCCTCACTCCATATAACTACCATGAATGGAAAGTTTCTTTAAGTGATCATTTGTTGAGTCTTGGATTGCTTAGAATGACTCTTGGGCAGGATCAAGAACCTCAAACAAGTGTTGTAGAAAAGCGAAAATGGTTTGATCGAAGGGATAAAGCACTTGGCTCTCTTAGATCATCCATCTCTCGCGACTTGCACTTTCATATTGCATCTTGCACACATCCTCATGATGCTTGGATCACATTGGAAGGACTCTTTGGTAAACCTGATAGAATGAGAAAATTCAGATTAGAGAATGATCTCATAGGTCTAAATCCTAGGGATTTTGACAATATTCAATATTTTTTCTCTAAGTTCAGTACTATTAGATTGGAGCTTTCTTCATGTGGCATTGTTAAAGGGGATGAACAATTGATCTTTTCTATTCTTTCCAAGCTTGGTCTTGATTATTCTATCTTTGTTTCTACATTCTATGCTACTATGGATGCTCTTGGTAGTGCATACAAATTTCCCTCTCTTGATGAATTTGCAGCGCAACTCACAAGGGAACAAGCAAAGTTGGCACACATGGGTCAGTTGAAGCCTTCCACACAACAAGTATTGATTGCAAGTGAGTCTACTTCAAAGGCTTCTAATAGCAAAGGAAAGAAACACAATAAGGATCTTAAGCCTCATGACAAAGGTAATGAATCTTCTTCACCAAAAAGTACTGAATCCAAGTCCTCTTCAAGAGAGGAATCATCTAGAAGAAAGAGAGATAAATGTGCATATTGTCAAAAGTTAGGACATGATGAGCATAAGTGTTTTCAAAAGAAGATTGATGAGCTAACTCACATTATTCAAAAACACAACATTAAGTTGCCCTCATCAGTGTTTGCTCCTTCTTCTACACATTTGGCAGCTTCTACATCTACATCATCATTCAAAGATAAAGGTAAAGGACAAGCACTCATGGCTTCCACACATCCTGAGCAAGGTAAATGGCTTCTTGATTCAGGTGCATCACATCATATGGCATCTTCTATGGATATGTTTTATTCTATTGAGCCTTGTAATTCTCCTAATATTTTGATGGGTAACAACACATTCATGAGAGTTTGTGGGAAAGGTTATATTCCTATGGGAGAAGGGACATTTAATGATGTTCTTTGTGTACCATCCTTGACCACTAATCTCCTTTCTATTTACCAAATTACACATGGGGCATAAGGTAAAATTGTTGAGTTCACTCCTGATTATGTCTACATTAGGGACATGGAGACTAGAGATGTCATAGCTATGGGAGTTGTTGATCATACATCCTGCTTGTATTCTTTTTCAAATTTTGTTGATAATGATGATGATATTCATGATGTACCCATCCCTTTGCCAAGGGATAATTATCAGGAGAACTTTGGGCACTTGAATCATTTTGTTGTTGAGACAAGTGTTGATCATCCTACTCCTCCACTTCCTGCTTCTTCAGACATGGGCTCTACTATTCAGCAGGATAATCATAGTGTTTCAGATCTTGCAGAACGTGATGACTACTTGGATGTATCTTCAGCAATTATTGATTGTCATGATGTAGATTTGGAAGACATACATGAGGGGGTTTCTCTTTCCCTTGATGACAGTTTCATCATAGATGGGGACACTTCTTCACCTTCTTTGGAGATTGGTGTACTTGATTCTTCTCCTTCTTCACTTGATTTGTCACATGAAGTGATAGATTCTTTGACCTTGGAGATTCCTACTCAGTCTTTAGAGATTTATTCATGGAGACCTACATCTTCTTCCTCCTTCCATTTGCACAAGGATTGGCTTCTTCGTCAGTTGATGTATCTATTTCTTCCTAAGGGGAGACATGTTTCTTGTAAGCATTGGCTTATCTATTGTTTGCAGGTACTCTTCATCAACATGGGAGCTTCTACATTATGGGGGGGATATCATGTCTCCAACTATCCTTCTTATGGGGGGATAATTCTTTGTATATACATGATGTATGTAGTTCTTGGAGGGTCTTGAGCACTCCATCCATCCATGCATCTTGTTTTCTTCTTTCTTTTTGGGGGAGGGTTTTTCCCATGAGGTTTTCCCTCTTTCTCCACTTTATGAGAGTTATGCATTTCATGTATTGCATTTTGTACATGGGTACCTAACATGGCCTAGTTGTCGGGACCCATCTTGCATTGTGAGTTTAAGTGCATTCCCCTAAGTTGCACTTAAGGGGGGGTGTTGGTGTAATTAATTATTCCTAATTACACTTTACTTAATCTTACTTAGGTTAATGCATTGCATAGTATTTTGTGATTGAGACACCTAGGACTGTGCACATCTATTAAGCACATGGTGTAGGAGAAATCCACTTTTGGTGTGATAGTTGTCTTCACATACCTCGTTGTGTGTGAGATCCACCTTTCGTGCTCTTATCACATTATTATCCTAATCTAATGCACATACTTTATTGCATATTGGAGGATGATCCACATTTGGTGGACATGTGATTACACCTAGCATAGGTGATAGCTTATTAGCTCCTTATCATTCTCTCATATTGCCTTTCCTATATAAGGAGGCCTATTATGTAATAATTTGATTGAACAATTCATTGGATCTATTCAATCCATCCTTGCATCCATATTTTCTCTCTTGTGCTTTTCTTCAACCTCTAGATCCTTGGTTCAATATTTGCTATTTGCAAATTCTTACACTTCTCAACCTTGACATCAATTGTACTTTGTAATCTAACATCCCCTAGTTATCTAGGGCCCATGGTTTAAATTTTAGCTCTAATTGGTGGTTATAGAATGCTCTAGACATTATATACCTCAAGATTTCATATTAAATTTGAATCATGGTCCTATCTTGGTAATTTAGTGTGGTATTTGGATTTATAGTCGGCCCTCATAAGTTCTAACCCCCAAAATATTGTAAGAGGTATATAAGTGGCCTATCTCTACTCATTTTGGCATACATTACTACACTTTAGAATCCACATCCATTATCAAGAAATCAAGTCCAGTCTTTGAAGGCATGCATTAAAGATCAAGAGCATTTTAAGGTATTTCAAGGAAATCTTCACCATGGATCAATCTTCTTCCCCTTATTGGAGGCCAAGAAAATGAGCCAACCATCAAGGAAGATGATCTACACACATTCAAGTCTCCACATTCATTCAAGTCATCAATCATTCTCTCTCTCAATCAAACATTGTGACAAACAACAACATCCATTACACAAGTTTTTGTCTTTCATGATTTATTTTTGGGATTTTGTGTTAATTCAAAGCTATTACATCAACATATTTGATCACATTAAAAGAAGCATTTGCATTTCCAATGTATGACATACTTCATTTTTTAGATCTAGCCTCTTCTATATATGATAGAATACTTTCATTTTATCCATTGCATTTCTATTTTGATTCTAAATAGGGTTTTAACAAAAAAAAATCCATCTATCCAACCATCTTTCCTATTTTTCTATTTGTAGGTACAAGTGGAGAATGCATCGGTACTTAATTTGGAGATTGTAGGACCTGACACAAAGACTGCAATTGGATTTAGGAAAATTCACTAGGTATACAACACCTAGGGCTATTTGTACCAAGGAATATAATACCCCAAACAATCTATACCTGCCAAATCTACTCCAAATACAAATGGCAATTTAGTAGAACCTTTTGATTTCCATTTCAAGTCATTACAGGTGCCTGACTATTTTATGTCAGTCTATATTTTTTTGTAACTAGTCATAATTGTTATCTTGCCTTATATCTTGCATCATCCTACCATTTCCCCTCAAATTCCACTCATTCAATTCATTATTACAAAGGATCATTTCACTCATTTAGCGCTTAAGTCCCACTTGAACCTATTAGGTCATCTTCCTTCCAATTGTACATTAGGAAAATGAGAGTAATCCACATTTACCTTTTATATTGTATCCATAAAAATATTTCTATGAATTAGGTGATTAATAAATTAGTAAGTCATTTCTTTTTCTTTCTATGGTACTTTCAGACCATGGTATCAATCAATATTGTTTTAGTAAAAACTTATTTCAACTTCTATTTTTCCTATGTAATGTCTTGAAACTACCCATGGAATTGGTAATATAGTTAAGATTCTTCCATTTATATATTTGACCATTTAAAAAAAAATTATAAGATACTTGTGGCTAAAAAACTTCATGGTTCATGCTATCTTATGTCAATAAATTATAAGCACCTTCAATACTTCCTCAATTGTGTTCAATGAGCATGCATAAGCCAATATGCATACTTTTAAATGTTTTTGAGTTGCTATTTTTTTGGTCTGTAAGTGTCAATTGGTTATTAGTAGCAAATTCCTTTTATTTTATTTCAATTACCATAATTGACATTCAATTAAACTATTATTCATTGAATTAGTAAATACTTTAAAACCATATGCATACAGTAATTAAGATGGAGTTAATAAATTTCTCTAAAATCTCTTGAGTTTAGAAGAATTTAATAAGATGTTGTACTTCCTCATTGGAATGAACTATAGGAGTTGAGGATGACATTACTTTGTTAATTGCATGGTTTTAAATTTCATCAATATTAGTCTCTCAAGTAATTGTTTGAACTATATTGCATTATCAGCAATGTTTAGGCCTCATCCTTTATGTAGTGGTAATGTATAAGTTATCAATAAGTCTATTTCTCACTTGGACACATACATCCATATTTACTTGTGTTTTATTTTATTTGAGCTTGGTTTTAATACTACTAAAGATCTCATTGCATGTGAAATGAAATTTAGAATTTTGATTTAGGGAAAAGGGGAATCTTCAGCAAATTTTGTTTGGCATAAGTCAAATAGTTCATGTTCATATTGTTACCCGAAATGCCATATTTTTAAGTGGTATCTTGTCAAACTCTTTTGTTGTAAATTTTTCCTTTCTTGATAATTAGAAATAATTGAACATCCAATAGATAGGAACAAGATCTATTGATTTAGATTACTTTACTACATTGGGCCTTAATTGGTCATACATACATACATATATATACACAGAGAGAGAGAGAGAGGGAGAGAGAGAGAGAGTAGTTTGAAGATCTCATCTAACGGTGTGTTCCTTTAATTATATATAAATACTAGTTTGGTGTGTTTCTTTAATTTTATAGTTTTATAAATAGTAAGATTGGTGATTAGATATTATGAGTTTATTTACCATCATTTCCTTTCTTATCTCTTCTTCCTTTATAAACATTATGAGACTACATTTCATGCAAATTATGTGTTTTATCCTTGTATATGCAAAAGCCAACCTTTAACAATAGTTTTGGCTTCTCATTTAGCAAACAATCTAAACATGTATTAATGTGGTATAATATATACACAAATTTCATTTCTTGAACATAAGCACTTCCTAGCATTCATACAACAACTTTGTAATAGGAACTTAAATGCATCAATTGATATGTTTGTGTCATTTTCTTTAGTACTGAATTCTGATTATGAATGTTCCAAGAAATTTGAGTTATCACTTTAAAGGAAAAAATGTTATGTATAGAACTTGAAATCCCCTAGATGGCATTTCGTCATGGTGACATATTGAAACTATGCAATTCATGTCTTATTGTCAAGTCAGCCTTTAACAAAATATAAATAGTTGTGTGGAATCAATTCATTCAAGCATTACAAAAATTGACAAAATTGAATTTAACATCTAGCTTAGGAATTGTTAACTTGATGGGCTAATTATTTCTAATATCACCAAAATTTTGGTATTGAGTTACGATTGTTGATTACACCTTTTCATGGTTTTCTATTTGTTAGAATGGATTTGAGATGCGAAAGTAATCAATCTTGGGTTTCTATATAATACCATAATGTAAATTTAATTCTAAAATAAACATTTTACATCTTGATTATTTTGTTGAGAATTAGTGATCTTAAGTTGTAATAGTACTATAAGTGAATGCATTCATGTAAGTTACATATAGGAAATAGTTAAGAGTTTAATGGAAGATAACATTCATGCTTTCTATTTGTAACTAGATAACGATGTTATGATGTATTGTATGATCCAGTTATCTATTTGTATTATTGAAATCATTGTAGTTTGTGATGTTTGTATTTTCTTATGACTTGAAAAACTTTATAAGGAAGGGTGTCGAATGTGGAATTATTGGGGAAGGGTAGGTTAATTGGTATCTTCTTTTTACATACCTACCAACCAAAAGGATATAGTTAAATTACTTTGGTCAAAGCCTTTTTGCATATTTTATTATATATATGTTGGTTATTGTACCATCTTCTTGCCACATCAATGTTTAGTTCTACAATGTCATAGGTGAATTATAGCCAGTTACATTGTTGCACCAGATCCATTTGACTTACCAATTCCAAGTTTCTAGGTTCATTGGGTAGGGTTTCCACACTCAACGTGATAGGTCAAGCACCTAGGGATATAACCACTCCATGGTTTGGTGATGGAAGTGTTTGGACTACATTCTTGTCTCGAGCACAAAAGATGGAGAGTAATGTGATGGTTGAAGGAGATAAAAAATTGCACACAATATTTTCTTATCATGTATTTTTGAATCGACCTCATGGTCATGATAATGATGTATCATATGGTGAGAAATCTTTGTAATTTTATTCAATGGAATTTTTTTAACTCCTCATATTAATTTTGCGGGTATGTGTATATCTTGGTTATTAATCTTATGTGGCATGTTTGTCAAAAATCTAGTCCTTACATGATTCCATGGTTATAAATTTGATATTGATCTTGGTTGGTTCTCTTTGTATTGAATAGATGATCATTCACTTGATATTTCAAGATGGTGTTATGTTTAATTTGGAGTTTGGCATGGATTTATTAGTTATAGGTGCTCATGGATATAAATTTAGGCGAGGCTAGATTTCTTTTGTGTCTAAAGAATCATGTTCAGATGGTTGATGGTTTTAGCAAGAAGACCGAGGATCTTTCACCTTGTGTGGACTTGATAGGAAATTATTCATGGGTGAGTCATGGTGACTTGGATATCTTTATGAACATTCTCATTCCCCATTCTTGGTCTACTCACTGGTTTACTACTTCATATATATTATTCATCATTCATTTTAGGTGCATTACACTTCATATTTTATCTTGCATAAGTATTGATCTTAAGCTATGGATATATTATTAGTTCTAGAGGATTCCGTTTGAGAGATGTTTGACATTGGTTATCTCTTTATTCATATAGTTTGATATTATTATATCATTATAAGATAATAAAATGTGGTTTATTGGGCTTTTTTTCTTCATGGAAAATGAATATTATGAGTTTGATCTTTTTGGTTATGAGAGGATTACGTCCATCTTGGAATTACATTATACATTTAAGTTTATTTGATCTAATAGATTGAACAAGGTTTTGGTTGTTTTTATGGCTTTTCTTTTGGGGAGTTTTGGAGAAGATCATACTTGAAAAAAACATTTATTCTTTGAGGTGTTGGTAGGAGGACAAGTTATGATTTATAGGTCCTCTCTCTCTTTATTCTATGGTTTCTTCCATGTAATTAATGTTAATATGATTTGAGAGTATGGGTGACATATTGTGGGAGAATATGAAATTATTTGGGTTGCATGTGTGGATCATTGTGATTGTTCTCTATACTGCATGTTATGATTTACTTATCACACCTTGATATGAGAATTCATTGGTAGACTTAATATGCTTTGATCTTCATTTTTATATTAAATATTACCCATGCAACAATAGTTCTTGGACATGTATGTACTTCATTGACAATTTTTTTATGCAAGGAGCTTGAATGTGATGTATGGGTTGATATGATTGGCATGAGTTTACTGATGTTATTTATACCTAGGAGGTATAGATGGTTGGATGTATTAGAATGTGTTGTGTATGCCAAGTCATTTTTTTGGCTTATTAAAATAGCTTAGAGCCTTTTTTATCACATTATATTTGGTTCTTGTATTCTTGGATTGATGCATATTCACCTCAACTTGTTCATTTTCTTCCATAGGTGGCATGTTCGAGGATGAAAGGAGTTTTGTTTAAGATGGTGATCACTTGGTTTATTTCAAGCATCATGTTGGAGCATGACAACATGTTGGAGATTTATGTGGTTACATATATGTCTTTGATGATGTATTTCATTTATTGACCCCTATGCAATGCATACAAGAAGTGGGAGAATGTTAGGATAAGGTATTGTACACCTTATATAATGATTGTAATATTATTTTTATTTGTGTATTACACCTAAGAGAACCTATATGGACGTGCATCACATATATTCTATGTAGATTCTACAAAGGTTCCATTCTTGGGGCTACTATTAAGTGTTATATTATAACATCAAGATTATATTTAATGTGGGTATCACATTGGAATATTATATTATAATTATTTAATATTGGGGAAAGATAAATAATAAAGTGTAAACTTGGTACACAATATTAAATGAGGGGTCAATGGTATTGTGTTCACATGGTTCTACTTTACCACTAGTTATATTTTGTGTGAGCTTGATCCTATAAAAGAAAACACATGATGGTGATTCAAGTTGGTTGGTTGTGTGGACAATAATTATTGAGTCTTTAAGATTGCATTTGTGAAGTATGATATGGGATGTATGGATATATGCTGGGACACATGGAAATGCATTAGAGGGCTTGATGTTTCAAAGGTTTTCATTGTAACTTTATAAGTGCTTTGTACTACTTTATGACTAAACAATGCAATGGAGCATGGATACTTTTTTAGGCTAGGTTTTTCCCTCTTGAGGGTTTTCTTAGGATATATTTTGTGTTAACCTATGACTTGTCTATTTGATCTTTGCATTACGGTGATTTAGTAAGCTTGTATACATGTTTACTCTCATGATTATGTAGGAAATGGATTAAAAATAACTCGATATGAGCATTATTTCCTAACAATAATTGCATTGTACTTACAAAACTAATATTTTCTCTATCTTCTTTCTACATTTTTTAAACAATACATTTTGATATTATATCTATAGAGCTATCTTTTTGAATTAAAATTACATCACATCACACAACAATCTTCTACTATATTACATTGAAATATTAAAAACAAAATTATTATTTTTTATTTACAAAATTTATCAATGTTTGTATCTACATTAATAATTCTAAGCATTTTGAAAATGATATGTACTAGTAGAACTAGTTAAAGTTCTTGTTGATTCGCAAGTGTTTGCATATATAAAATAAAATACCTATTTAACTCAAAAATATAATTATTTTAACACATACTTGATTTTGAAAATAGACTATCTTTGTACTCAATTTGTAATAAATATTTTACTATAGTACTTGTCTAAATAGGCCAGTACTATTGCATTCAGTTAACTTAAGCTTTGACTCTTCCTTAATAACTTGGTTTTCCACCAATTACATGACTTGTCTTTAGGATAATACTATTCAAGTGTTATAAAATAAAATGTCTATTTTAATTTTTCTCTCAATTTTTATATGAGAAAATATAGTTAATAAAATCAATTAACTATTTTATAGGGATTTAGATTTACACTTTAAAAATAAAAAATAAAAATTAAATTAAAACGTAGAAGAGATAATTTTCTCTACTCTATTTTACACTATTAAAATAAGTAATTAGATTTTTTTGTGCCTAGTAAACTTTTTAACGTGACTAATGACGCTGTCACAACACACGCTTTGGCTCCACATGAACCACTTTTGACTTGAAGCTATGAACTTGTGAGACCACAAATAGGGGACCTCATCCCCTTATTACAAAGTTGAGGCCCAAACTTGCGAGCACATTGGATTATCGAAGGCATGAGCCTACGATCACAATGGCCCAATGGAGGTTTGAACCTGGGTGGGGACAACAACAACACCACTATTTAACCAACACATTAAGTGGTGAACCCCAAAATAAATAATTAGATTATTCCATTACAAGCATTACCATCAATACTTTGTTCTAATTTAATTAAATTTAGGCATAAATTGTTATGTGTATCTAATAGTATAAAAAATATCTATATTTTCAACATGTATTTTTATATTTGGGTTCAACCCATAGCGTGATGGTAAAGTCATAGACCCTATTGATAGGGTGCCATAGGTTCAAATCACTCTAGTTTCTCATAGAAAGGATGGATCATGTGTGCACACCATTCAATAGTGATAGCTACTATTAATGATAGATGTTGTTGACCAGTCAATTGACCCAGTATCAGTGCATTGGTCACACTTGGCCTATGATAACTAAGGTACTACCTGTGTATGCCCAGTGAAACCAAGAAATGATATTGGGAGTTGGCGTGGAGTGATAGGGGAGAGTTTCCCATCATGAGATATAAGGAATCATGTGGGAACCATAAGGAGTTTGGAGTAATAAGGAGAAGGAATAGGGAGGTGTAACGAGATTTCAAAGAGATAAGGAGGGGAGGTACAATGAGGATTCAAGGGAGACATAAGGAGTTTGTTAGAAATAGGATGACATAGGAGATATAAGGGTGTTATTTTCAAACATATCTAAGGATGAGGTCCCTCAAAAATGTGGCCTTGCTGGCTAGTGGCTCTAGTCAAAATTGACCAAAAAAAGCATGTATTTTTATATCAAATATTACAAAATAATTTTATTATATTAATTTTTTTTAAAAATTATTAATAATTCAAATTTGAGGTGTCATATATTAAATTATATATTATATGTCATTTAATATATAATTAATATATTAATAAATATAAAACTTAATATAATATATATTTTATTATTTATATTTAAAAATAACTTAATCTACTAAAGTAATAATATACTTATACTAATCTATACTACTCTCTCTCTCTCTCTCTCTCTCTCTCTCTCTCTCTCTCTCTCTCATACAAACACACTACCCACTCCTCCCTCCCCATCTTCATTTATTTATCTTCCCCCTCTCCATCTATCTCCCTCTTCTATATACATCTCTCTTTCTTACTTGTGTCTGTCACCATTTTCCTTTCTCACTCTTTCCCCCATCTCCTATCTCACTCATTATCTATTTATCTCTTTCCTTACTACAGTGTCCTCATTTTCACGATTTTCTTGTAGTGCAATTGGTGTTAGTTTTTTTTTTTTTTTTTTGTTTGGGGGGGGGGGGGGGGTTAGATACACTAATGAGTTCAAATGCATTAATGGAGATGAATGACATCTTCTAGTATGATTTTAGACAAGGTCTCTGAGACTTCCTATTTTTAGCAATGGCCATTTGGAGCACTTAATATTTATAGTAAGTTTCAATGTATCTTAGATTGGGTCAGTTTGGTGTTTGGAAACACTTACTATTTTTGCAGTTGTTATTTTTAGAAGGTATTTATTATTAATAGTTGGGTCAACCTCTATTTTCCCAATATTGAAATATGTCATTCTTGGATATTGGGTATAGTTTAATTGTGTTAAATGAAATATATTTTGATTTTTAGTTACCTAAGTCTCGTATTTTGTCACTTTATGACTTAAGTGACTTGTACCCCTTGGCCTAGTAACACAATGATGTTTTTAAAAAGGGGGCATTTGACATCCCAATTAAGAGGAGAAAATTAATACTTTTTAAAATAATGATGCCTTTAATATTTGGGAGACCAAAAAGGTGATTTGTTTTATCTCACATGAATTGGTGAAGAGAGTAGAACCTCTTGAAAATGTTATAAAAATAAATTTATGGAGTTCATTTGGTATGCCTGGTTATTTTATTTTCTTGGAAGATATTTGAGAGATTTTGGTATTTTTAAACAACCTTAGTATGAAAACCCTTGGGTTTGGGAAATTAGATGGAAACCTAGTTCTATTTTTAGAGGTGAATTCATCTAGGATTCACAGATGCACTACAATGTTGAGAATGATGGAGTTTTCAACTAAAGATATTTAAAGGGATTTAAAAGATAACTTTATTTAATTTTGTGAAGTCTCATGATTTGTTATTTTGAAGAATTTAAAACTTGCTTGAATCTACTATAGTAATTCCATACTTGCTAGAGTGACATGAATGGTGTTATGAATAGTAACGCTACATTAATTTTCATACACAAAAGGAAGGTTGTTGCTTCAAAGATTCTTGATTATTTGAGGTTGGGTTTTGAAGGTTTTTTAGGAGTGGTGAAGATTGATAATGTTGTCTTTTGCTAGTAGAAATGAACAAAAAAACCATAACATGATATTTTTCTATTGCAAACCTGTGTAGTCATGGTTCACATATATTAGAGCAATTAAATCATAGGTTTCTTATAATTTATCATTGCCATTGTTGGAGTGAAGAAGATGTTGAGAGAGGGGGGGTGAATCAGGGTCTTAACAAATTCATTCCATTTTAAAACAAACTTTTTGTTTGTTTGTTAATCATAAACAAAATAAAACTGAAATGAATAACAACATAACCAAGATAACCACATAAAAATTAACACAATGAAATGTCTTGAGTGGAAACCCTCTTGGGGATTAAAACCACTCAAAAAGATTGTCTCACTCGCTTAATTGAAATATTCTTCTTTACAATGTCTCACTATCAATTTCAAATGCCTCACTAGCTAAAAGTTCCTTAGAAGCTAATGAATGCCTCACTAGCTTATGCATCTTTACAATTTTCATTTCTCAAATATAGAGTATTATCTCTATTTCATTTTTCAATATCTTCTAATCTCATATCACTTGAGATTTAGAAGCAATAGTACAATGTGCAAGAATAGTTCACATGCAATATATCATTGTGTATATTTGATCATACATATTAATATAATATAGAGAGTCTAACAATTCTTATATAATATACTATTATGCATATAGGAGATACACACAGTAATATATCCTAGTGAAAACTATTGACAGTAAAGCCTTTAAAAATGTAGCTTTACAGATTCAGATATACAACTAAAAATATGTCTCTATAACATCAGTATATCTCTGTAATTGAAGTCTCTTCTTTTCTAATCAACCATTCCATTATGTCATGTCACTTAAATAGAGTTTATTTCCATTTAACTGAAAGGAACTGTCACCTTGTAACTAAATTTGCAAGTCTTTAATAATAATTAAATATATGGATATTGGTGATACAAACTATCTTTGGTTTTCTTTTGTCAATGAACTTAGTGTAGACTTTAGTTTGATTATCTAAGAAACAAAACATAGTCAATTCTTATTTTTAGTTGAATGTGTCTCAAACAAAAATGATAAATGTGCCTTTCCTTAGAAACAACAGATGTTTGATAACTTCACTGATTTTTTTATTTAACAAATGACTAAAGAAGGATTAGACTCTTTTATACACTGTGAAACAATCTCGGGCTAGGGCCATGGTAAATCAACTTTTGTTAAATTGTTAATATTAGAGATCATTTATAGACCTTGTGCTCATTTGAGAAACAACAAGAGACTTACAAGATTATTCAATCAACTAACTAAGAGAAATACGATCTCCTTACGAGTAGCCACACTAGAAACAAAAATTGGAAGACCAATAGTCACAACTTAGAATCCACCTTTTTACAATGAGACAAATACAACCAATGGAAGACCAAGAGTCACAACCTACAATTCCACAAAGATGTCCCTCTTAGGATTTGAACCTAAGTCTCCACAATGAGAACTCATTGCTTTAAACAACTAAGCTAAACCCCTTGGACTCTTTTGTTAAACTGTTAACAAAGCAACTTTGATAAATATAATGAAACTAAATTTTGTTTTTTTCACCTAACAAATAAACTAGTGTTTCTTGATAGATAATGACCCAAACTAGGGCTAATATCAAACTAAAACAAATACCTTGAAATACAACCAACCATCCTGTAATCATTTTAAGATTAACCAAAAAAAATTATTCAAGAAAATATATAAGCACCAAAATGAAAAGATAAACTTTAAACCAAAACCATCCTTTAAAAAAAACTCAATGAATAGTAAACAAAGAAGCAAAACACCTAAGACAATTAGACTTCCCAAAGAACTTTCCATGATTGAAAACCACCTTAACTATCACTGCTTGAAAAATAATTTCTATATACGGTTACCTCCATCAACTCCAAGCTGAAATTGCATAATCTTCGATCATTTTCTAAGTTCCTTAGGTCATGCCCTAACTTCTTTGGTATTTCCCTAATTTGGAAACCCAAAAATGAAATCAATTTTTTTTATAATATACAAATGAATGCCCTAGTTATTGTGCACTATCTAAAGTCTTATCATTTTAGCCACAAAATAAGAGTGTGTATTTGAACTTCACAATCTTGAACTATGTTTGTTCGAATGTAGTTTTTTCCATCAATAGCTAAAGCCATTAATCTCAAAGCTTCTAAAGTCACCAAAATGAGATTTTAGTTCCTCTCAATTTATTTTGAAAACCTTTATAATATAAAATGTCCATGTATGGAGACATAACTATTACATTATACATGTGCAACATATTCAACCTCCATGTCAACTTTAAGTCATAAAATATTATGGATTATAATAGATTCAAGTTGATATGTATAGATAATATGTATGATCAAATGAATCATAAAAAGTACACATTAACCCAAAAATGTTACCATCTTCATAATGTGATCAAAGATATATGACAATTAATATAAGCATGACTACATTGTGAAAGATTTGTATATCACTATAATCTCTCATTATCTCTGAACTATGAATGCCAATACTATTGCAAAACAATCATACCGATCAAGTATATGAAATGTGCATCATACATCATAATGTTGAACCATAATCTCATTAATGCAAGCATATCACTACCATGTAGGAAACTATCATACTAATCAAGTATATTAAATGTTCACCATACATCAAAGTATATGCATGAGCTAGTTAGTGTTGTGGCATCAAGGAAAAAAAAAAGTTAGGAGCAACAAAATCCCCCTTTGTGCTTGGTGGAAAAACACTAACTCCTCTCCTCCTTTTTGCATCAAGGGAAAAGGAGAAAAATAAAAATAGTATAGATTTCATAAGACTCAAAATTGAAATGGTATACTTATAGGGGAAAAAGATGATATATGAAAGCATCAATGACAACAAAAAAGTCACTTTCTCTACAAGTTGTCAAATCAAAAACAAAAAATCCACTGACTAATGGCTCATATGAAACTGCTTGAAGAAACTTAAAAAAATAATTGAATTAACTAAGTAAATATGCATATGAGAATCTGATCCAAATACCTAACCACATGAATAATAATTGAACTAACTACAAAAGGTCATCTATTAAAACACAACTATAACAACCTTGTCACTAGAAACATTGGAACCCAAAAGAAATAAACAATCATCAAAGGATTACGTGAAATTGTTGAAAGATTGAACATTTTCTCATTGATAACACTAGCATCTCAATACAATATAGGACCACTTGTTATTTTTCAAGAGAAATCAAAACATCTTCTATTTCTAAAAAAACCAAAACCGATCACTATAGTATCAATATACCCTGGTAGAAATAATATCAAAATGTTGTTCAAAGCAATATCATGAGCCATTTCATGATCTTTGTTACTGAGAACTAACCACTGATAAATCAATTGTAGATACACCAAATCACCAAATCTCAAACTGCTTCTTTATCAAACAAAATACTAAACTCAAATCACTTATGAACCAAATAGTAATTGTCAAGGATCAAATGTTGAATAACTAATGAATACCATAATCAAAGCAATTAGATCATTGAAAGACACTCAAAATCCTGAATCAAAAATATTGAATACAATGGACCATGCCTATACCTTAGGCCTTTTTAATTCAATGACCACATCAAATGTTAAGTCTTGGTACATGCCTAAAACCATATAAACCCGACGGCCATAGTAAACTCAAAAATGTTGTCAACTAAAGTATGCACCCCATGCCTTGTTATCAACAATAAAGGATGTTGAGCACTTGTCATAATGTATGAATTATATTACTGAAGGTCTATACCTAGTTTCTATTCAATATTCATTCCAAAATTAACACAATGATAGTATATATACAAGGATAACATCCTTGTAGTTCTCAATGTCCTTAGTCTCTTAAGATGCTAACAACTTTATCAAACCTTGTTCAACATAAGTATTGAATGACTCTTTAAGAAAGATACTAAAAAGTCATTAAGTCTTATTAGAACAATAAAAAATAAAGCATTAACACAATAAGGGACATAACATGAACTTAATATCCAAATATCATACCAAGTATAAAAAAAACCTGTGTGTCTCTAAATTTTTTGTAATCACCAAGGATCGAAACTTATACTGATAATCAAAGGTCATACTAATATTGAAGATGTAATAAGAATATATATTCATAGTGCACCTAAATGATGTACTAGATGATGTATACCATACCAAATCAAAATATTAGTTACTAATCTTAGTCAACATCCAATTATCCTAATCATTGACAACACATTGTACTTTTTAAATAAATAGTCCTTCAATATCATGTCAAAAAAAAGAAAACTAATCAAATAAATTTGTCCACTACCTAAGAATACCTATTCACATAGCCTTAGTGTGGTAAGAAATACCATAACCACTGTCAGTACTGAGAAACAATTAAAAATATGAGAAATAACAAGTTGACTAACTAATGAATTGAGAAAATAGTTAGCATGTAGCTATAATCACCACAATACATCAAGATCTAATAAACTAAAAATTATGAAGGTAAGTCTACAAAATGCTTAAATTCTAAAGAATCCATGGCTCACAACTCTCATAGCCTGGAATATTTGGTGGATACTGCTCTTCAGTATGCCGAGAAGCATAAAGCTAACAGAGATTTCCACAAAGAGGAGGTCCCCATTATGGATGATTTTGTTGTTGGTATGAGACATGATGTGCTTGTTTCTCAAGATTCTCAGAAGAAAATCCATGATGGTAGCAAGGATTCCAGTGAAAGGATAATTAGAGAGTCCTCTATTAAGTTGATCTTTGAGGACTTTGATGACAAAGAGGGAGTCACTATCGGGGCCCTATAGACTGCCAAAGCTAAAGCCTTATACTCCTTCAAATTTAATAAGTGGTGCTTCCACAAGATTAAAAGGCTTAATTTGAAGTGTAGAAAACTCGAAGCTAAGAATGTCAGCCTTGAGGAGAAAGTGGGCACATATCTCAAAGAGGGTAATACTAACCCTAATTCTTCTTCTTCTGAGATTCAAAAAAGAATGGACAATATGGAGAGTACCATCATTGACATCCTCCAGCATAGCAAGGACAACATGAAAGTGTCCAACATCAATCTTAAGGCCTTGGTTAATTTTCTAGAGAATGGTCTCGAGGAGGATAGTGATCACAAGAATAACTCCCCAGAGTCTTCTGGTGGGCCCAGTTCCAAAACCCGTGGGAGTGCCAAGAAGAAATCTCCCGCTCTGAAGAAAGATGTTGATGAGTTGAAGCATGTCATTGGTCAAATGGACAATATCTAGGCCAAAATGGATAAGACTCTTGATGAAAAAGTCAGGATCATGTATTTGGTCATTTAGACTGGATCCCGTGCTGGTTTTTTTCTTTTAGGCTAGTGTTTTAGTGTTATTTCTTATGTTGGTGCCCTTGTAGCCCTTCTATGGGTAGATCATTGTTGTTGCCTCTCTTTTTTGTGCAGTCTTCTTTTGATCTTTTGCTTTTAGCTTTGTAAAGGGTTGTGGGTCCCTTTCAAAACTTGCTTTTTCCATTAATCAGAACAATATGAAACCAATACAAGTTACTTTGACTAAAAAAATAATTGTTATCACATTTCTCCCCCTAAGTCCATGAATATGAGTATATAAGGACTACTTGACACATGTCAATGTCAAGAACCAATCTGTAACATTGTTCAAACCATAAAAAATGTTAGAACTATTGTATTGAGAAGAAATATACTGCATTACTGCAAAATCCATGTCCCTCATTCATATTAATAGTTAAAAGAAACTTTTGTTGACATTCATTCTTTGATATTATCATGTGTATCTAATGATATTAATATTCTCTTTCTATTAACTACATAAGTGTGTCTTTTAGACAACTAACACACCTTTTTGCAGAGAGTAACCTTTTAAAAGATAATGATGTATTGTCTAATATTCTTGAACATTATCTCACCAATACTATCTTTTGTTCCTCGATAATAATCTTAAGCTTATTATATCTTTTCATTTCCTTATTTTTGCAAATCTTTCTTGGGTTCTTTTCTTTTCCAAACTTTCATTTGTTCTTTCCTCGGTTTATTCAAAGTGTTTGATTTTATTTTACAAAACTTTTATATATGACTAGGGTCTTTATGCCTCACTAGATTATGCATATTTACAATTTTCATTTCTCAAATACGAACTATTATCTCTATTTCATTTTTCAAAATCTTCTAATCTCATAACGCTTGAGATTTAGAAGCAATAGTACAATGTGCAAGAATAGTTCACATGCAATATATCATTGTGTATATTTGAACATACATAATTTTATACTATAGAGAGGCTAACTACTCTTATATAATGTACTATTGTACATATAGGAGATACACATAGTAATATATCATAGTGAAAAATATTGACGGTAAAGCCTTTTAAAAAATATATTTTTAAAAATATAGCTTTACAGATTCAGGTATACAACTAAAAAGATGTCTCTATAACATTAAAGTATATCTTTAAAATTGAAGTCTCTTCTTTTCTAATCAACCATTCCATTATTCCATTTCACTTCAGTAGAGTTCTATTTCCATTAACTAAAAAGGAGTTGTCACCTTGTAATTGAATTTGCATGCCTTTAACAATAATTAAATCTCTAGATATTGCTGATACGAATTATATATTCTTTTCTTTTGCCAATTAACTTTGTGCAAACTTTAGTTTGATTATCTAAGAATCAAAACATAGTCAATTCATCTTTTTAGTTGAATGTATCTCAACCAAAAATGATGAATGTGCCTTTCCTTTGAAACAACATACCTTTGATAACTTCATTGATTTTTTTATTTAACAAATGAATAAAGAAGGGTTAGAATCTTTTATACACTATTAAACAATTTCAAGATAGGGTCATGTAAATTGGCTTTTGTTAAACTGTTAACAAAGCAACTTTGATAAACATAATGAAATTGAATTACATCATTTTCACCCAGTAAAGAAATTAGTGTTTCTTGATAAATAATGACCCAAACTAGGGTTAATATCAAGCTTAACTAAATGCCTTGAAATACAACCAACCATCCTGTAATCATTTTAAGATTAACCAAACAAAAATTATTCAGGGAAATATATAAGCACCAAACTGAAAAGATAAACTTTAAATTGAAATCATCTTTTTTTAAACAAAACTCAATGAAGAGTAAATGAGGAAGAAAAAAACTTGAGACAATTTGACTTCCTAACCATGATTGAAAGCCACCTTAACTATCACTACTCAAAAATTACTTCCTATATACAGTTGCCACCATCAAATCCAAGCTGAAATTGCATTATCTTGGATCATGTTATGAGTTCCTTGGGTCATGCCCTAACTCTTTTGGTGGTGGCCTAATTCAAAAACCCCAAAATAAAATGAAAAATATTTTCAATATAAAAATGAATTCCCTAGTTCGTGCCCTAACTCAAGGCTTATCATTCTAGCCACAAAATGAGAGTTTACATTTGAACTTCAAAAGCTTGAACTATATTTGTTTGAATGCATTTTTTCCCATTAATAATTAAAGTCATTAATCTCAAAAATTTCAAAGCCACTAAGATGAGACTTTAAGTCCTCTCAATTTATTTTGAAAACCTTTATAATATAAGATGCCCATGTATAGAGGCATGCCTATTTCATTAGGCACATGCAACATATTCAACCTTCATATCAACTTTAAGTCATAAAATCTTATGGAGTATAATAAAATCAAGTTGATAGTTATTTATAATATTTATGATCAAATGAATCATAACAAAGTACACATTGACCCAAAATGTCACCATCTTCATAATGTGATCAAATATTTATGATAATTAATTGAAGCATAAAAACATTGTGAAATATTTGTATATCACCATAACCTCTCATTATCTCTAAGTCATAAATACCAATGACTTGAAAACCATGAATGCCAAGACTACTGCAAAATAATCGTACCCATCAAGTATATCAAATTTGCATCATACATCATACTGCTAAACCATAATCTCATTAATATAAGCATATCATTGCCATGTGGGAAAGTATCATGTTGGTCAAGTATATCAAATGTGCATCATACATCAAAGTATACACATGAGCTAGTTAGTGTTGTGGCATCAAGAAAAAAATGAAATTAGGGGAAAAACCCTTGGGATCTATTCAGTTTGGTGAGACAAAGGAAGGATTTTGCAGTTGTTGTGACATATGCCCTTGTATTAGGCACTTCAGTTTGTTGTGGCAGACTTATTTGTGCACTGTTTCAATCTGAAATGTGATTGTTGGTGTTGAAGGTTATTGTTACCAAAATCTATTCTATTTAGAGAGTTGGGAAGTGGCTTAGAGGCACCATAAACTTGATCGCCCTTGAATCCAAACATCAATTGAAAGTTGGGGTGTTATAGTTTAGGAATTAACGATTGTCCACTCTTTCACCAATACTACAAAGGTGAAAGGGTCTACTAATTGTAGCATAAGTAGTTCTAAGGTGTTACTACTAATTGCTTGCCCTAATAGCTATGCTTGGAGGTGATTTCACTATTGCTTCCAAACCAAATACATCACCAAATTGAGCAAGAACCAAGGTCAAAAGAAATGAATATAATCCCTATGTATTTCTAAATATTAAATGTTATATAATAATTAACAAATTCATATTTTAGTTTCACAATTAGTCTCTTTTTTATTATTGTTCCTTGTATTTGATTATAAGTTTGAATACCATTGTCTAAATATACAAACAAATTCAGAATCGTGATACAAACTTAATCTAAATTATTGGAAAGAGTGTGAAAATTTGGACAAACCTGTGTTGCATATTATAGTGGTATTAGAGCAGTGTATTGTGCCAGCCTGAAGGGTTAAAATTGAAGAAATGATTTTTAGAATTAAATTTGAGGACCTGCAATTGAAGTTGATTTGCTAAATCAAGAAAGATGAGGAGTTATGAAGAGATGCTATAATATATTCAGTACCTTCATGAGCATTTAGGATGGTTAAAATTCATTTTCAAAAAGAAATCAAAGACAAAGGAAAATGAATTTTTTATTGTCAAAATTCAAGAGTCCAAGATTCTCTTACATTCATTTCAAGAAGAATTGCATGAGTCCAATATAAGTTTGATTCAAAATGTTCATTTGAATAGGGAAAAATAAGATGAAGTTAATTCTCCATGTATTTCTACTAGCACAAGCGATTACAATACCATCCATCAAATTGGAAGATCTAAAAATGAAGTTGATGCATCATGTATCATTGAAGATGAGAAACTTGTTGAAAAATTTGAAGATAAGATAGAAAAAGAAATTTGGACTGACAATGAAGGAAATAGATCTAAAATAGTTGGGCTCCATCAAAAGGACAGAACAAAGTCTAGGGAAGAAGAAGTTATTTTTTATTCTTCTTGTGTTTTTAATGAATATTTTGATGTTCACGAGTTTGAATAATCTAATTTGACAAAAGAAGTTTGGACAAACAAAAAAGAGGAGGAAGAATCAATTGTTATAGGTGAAGGGCACACCAAGCTCTTAGTTGGAGAAATATAAATCAACATTTATGATGCCAATGAAAAGTATCCTTTTGAGGAGATTGAATTTAATGATTTTTCTCCAACTCATCTATAGGTTTTAATGGTAAAAACTAGTGATTCAACTAGCATTAATGATGAAATTACTCCTACAAATGATATTAAACTTGAAAATTCATCGAGTGGAAACCCCTTTGTCCTTGGTGAAATTGAACAAAGACCTTTAGATGTGAAATATTTGAAGGAGTGTTTTTCGGTTTTAGAAGATGAAGTTGTGCAGATATTAACACAAGAAGACGTCACTCATAAGTTCTTTGAATACCTAATTTTCAAAACCCAAATTGAGGAAAGACAAAAGGGAGTTTCTAGTGGAGTCACTAGTGCCCAAATTTACACAATCAAAGAAGAATTAGAAATAATAAAATCAAATTATTTGCAATTACTTATGGATAGGGATATTACAAAAAAATTTGTTGAAGCCAAGGAAAATGAAGTTGATTATCTTTTCTTACAACTTAGCATGGCTCATTGTTCATTGTACAAAGTATAAAATCAATCATCTATTGTAGCCACTTCTATGGAACAAAGAATGAATATTAGGACTATGAAAATCATGAAATTTGTAGAAGGGATCAATGCACTTGGTAAGGATGAAATAAGGTATGACGATTCCAATATTTTCTATCGTAAGGAGATATAACGTGTTCATGAAGTTTAGTAGGAACAATACGAAGTTGAGCTCGTGAATGTTGTTGGTCTATCTTCTCATGATGATATAGTTTGTAGCCATAAGATAGTTGTTTTAATAGGGTTTATAGGTGGTTTTTAGGATGATAATTTTGATGGATCAATAGCTAATAATGAGCATCCAAATTTGGAAGGATGTGTGCATGAAGATAAAATTGAAAAGATGAAGAACATGAAGTTTAAATGAGTGGAAACACCAATATATTGTCTATTTATGTACTTGATAATCAAAAGATGATGAAAAATATATTTCAGAATGACATAGGCTTGGAACATCATTTTTCAAATGTTCAAGAAGATGGGTTTTGTGGTCTCAAGCTATTTTTAAGGTACGTCATTCTAAAACAAACTTGATGTTCTGTGTTTAATCAAGACACCATTGTTTGTCATTTTGGAGAGACACAAGGTTTGTAAAGGTCTTGTACTATTTTGAGGATTGCATATGCATTGTAGAACTCTCGATGAGAACTAATAGATTATCTCTTGAGAAGATAATACAATTTGATAATGTGTGACTTATCAAGGGAATGTTCTTTCAATAGGCAATGTGCACAAAAGATGGAAAATTTTGAAAATTGATTCTTCGATTACCAACTTACTCATCAATGATTAATAGCTTCCCTATGAAGTTGATTGTGGATTTTTTAGACCCTAAAGTGACATCAACCATAGATTGTATGAATTTATATCCATTGGATAGTCTCTATAACAACTAGGAGTTGGGTGTGGATGATAATTTATTAGTCCATGATAATAAAGGCACTCTTGAGGTAATTAAGAATCAGATCTCCATAATTAGTATTGTTACTATAATTTATCCCAACAACTTTGACAAAAAGGATAATGCATATTTTGGAGATGGAAAAATGAGGTATGAGTCATTCCAATTTTTAAATTTTAGTTTTGTATCACAAATAGGATTCCAACTACATATTCACATTAGCATTAAAGACTTCTATGTGTTTGAGTTTGGTGGTGCCAACATTATTTTGGGAGTTGATTACATGATTTGGGATACATGTGCAATTTCTAGCAGTGAGTTGTTGATTCAGGATTGGAGTTGTGGGCAAAATTTTAGTGTTGGTTCCAATGTTCACTTTCCAATAAGCACCCATAAAACTACAATTTTTAGCATGCACATGAGTTTGAATGTATTTCTAGTCCAATAGATGATTAGTACATGGTTGAGGATTGATGGTAGAGGAGATTTTCTCTTTTGAGATGGATTTTCAACTATTCCCATTCTCACAACTCCTATGTATTCAATGATATTTCTAAAAGCTTGTTGTTGTCTTAGTTTTCTCACACTATTTATGGTGACCTTAGTCTTGGGGTAGTTGGTTTTGAGAGCTTGCAGTCTTCAATACAACCAGTTATGGGAGATTCTCTAGGCATGGTTTAGTCATTTACCGCTATCTCTTGGGAGAGTTTGAGACTCTGTAGTTGTTTCATGGTGCTAGTTGGCAATCTTTCAAGTGATAATTGGTTGTTCACAATGAGATGGGTTAACCAGTGTATTTGAGGGCCTCCCATTGGCACTTGAAGATTAAGAGTCAATGGTATATTTTCAGTTGGCGATAGTAGATGCCTTGGTTGACATATTATAGAGTTATAACAAGGTTTCATTTTTATTTTCATAATATCATGTAGAGTGATGCTTGGGTTTATGTTATATGGTTAAGCATGGTGTTATTTCTATTACCTAGGACCATGATTGGTACTGAGTTTTCTAGTGTGATCTTTTCTAAGTTATACTTTCTCAATGATTTCAATTTTGGTTTTGTTGATGTTTTCTTATGGGGTTCCATGAGAGGAGAGTGTTGTTTTAATATGTTGGGTTATTAGTTATGATTAGAACAATGTAGTGTCAGTATGGTGGTTATGTCCCAAGTTTGATCTAGAACCTTAAGATTACCTTGGTTAGAAGCTCAACAATTATTAGGATTGTGACAACCTATGTTGAAGTTCCAAAATTCATTCCTATGGGTTTTTAGTTTGGTTCTTTTAAAGAAAATTTTCCTAAGGAGATGATTGAGTTTATGAAGTGCTTGATTGCTCTTCTTGCTAGAGATTGACATGATGTCTCTGGTTTGGGCACCTTGTAAGATAATGTCTACAATAGATGGCATTGTAGTTTTTCTAGGTTGACTTGGGAACCAGGGATCATTCTTGGTTTCAGTATGGATCAGTCAGTTGATTGTGGATTGCATTGACATTTATGTACTTGATAATCAAAAGATGATGAAAAATCTCTTTCTGAATGACATAGGCTTGGAACATCATTTTTCAAATGTTCAAGAAGATGGTCTTGTGGTCTCAAGCTATTTTTAAGGTATGTCATTCTAAAACAAACTTGATGTTCCTTGTTTCATCAAGACACCATTGCTAGTCATTTTGGAGAGACACAAGGTTTGTAAAGGTCTTGTACTATTTGGAGGATTGCATATGCATTGTAGAACTCTCGATGAGAACTAATAGATTATCTCTTGAGAAGATAATACAATTTGATAATGCATGACTTATGAAGGGAATGTTCTTTCAAGAGGCAATGTGCAACAAAAGATGGAAAATTTTCAAAATGTATTCCTTGATTGCCAACTTACTCATCAATGATTAATAGCTTCCCTATGAAGTTGATTGTGGATTTTTTAGACCCTAAAGTGACATCAACAATAGATTGTATGATTTTGTATGCATGAGATAGTCTCTATAACAACTAGGATTTGGGTGGGGATGACAATTTATCAGTCCATGATAACAAAGGCACTCTTGAGGTAATTAACAATCAAATTTCCATAATTAGTACTGTTACTATACTTTATCCCAACAACTTTGAGGAAACGGATAATGCATATTTTGGAGATGGTAAAATGAAGTATGAATCATTCCAATTTTTAGATTTTAGTTTGGTATCACAAATAGGATTCCAACTGCATATTCACATTAGCATTAAAGGCTTCTATCTGTTTGAGTTTGGTGGTGCCAACATTATTTTGGGAGTTGATTACATGATTTGGGATACACGTGAAATTTCTAGCAGAGAGTTGTTGATTCAGGGTTGGAGTGGTGGGCAAAATGTTAGTGTTGGTTTCGATGTTCACTTTCCAACAAGCACCCATAGAACTAAAATTTTTAGCATGCACATGAGTTTGCATGCATTTCTAGTCCAATAGATGATTAGTACATGGTTGAGGATTGATGGCAGAGGAGATTTTATCATTGGAGATGGCTTTTCAACTATTCCCATTCTCACAACTCCTATGTATTCAATGATACTTCTAAAAGTTTGTTGTTGTCTTAGTTTTCTCACACTATTTATGGTGACCTTAGTCTTGGGGTAGTTGGTTTTGAGAACTTGTAGTCTTCAATACAACCAATTATGGGAGATTCTCTAGGCATGGTTCAGTTATTTACCATTATCTCTTGGGAGAGTTTGAGACACTGTAGTTGTTTCATGGTGCTAGTTGGCAATCTTTCAAGTGAGAATTGGTTGATCACAATTAGATCGGTTAGCCAGTGTATTTGAGGGCCTCCCATTGACACTTGAAGATTAAGAGTCAATGGTATATTTTTAGTTGGCGATAGTAGAGGCCTTCCTTAGTTGACATATTATAGAGTTGTATCAGGGTTTCATTTTTATTTTTGTAATGTTATGTAGAGTGATGCTTGGGTTTATGTTATATGGTTGAGCATGGTGTTATTTCTATTGTCCAGGACCGTGATTGGCAGTGATTTTTCTAGTGTGATCTTTTCTAAGTTATACTTTCTCAAGGATTTCAATTTTGGTTTTGATGATGTTTTCTTTATGGTTCCATGAGAGGAGAGTGTTGTTTGAGTATGTTGGGTTATTAGTTATGATTAGAACAATGTAGTATCAGTATGGTGGTTATGTCCCAAGTTTGATCTAGAACCTTGAGATCACCTTGGTTAGAAGCTCAACAATTGTTAGGAATGTGAAAACCTATGTTGAAGATCCAAAATTCATTCCTATGGGTTTTTAGTTTGGTTCTTTTAAAAAATATTTTCCTAAGGAGATGATTGAGTTTATGAAGTGCTTGATTTCTCTTCTTGCTAGAGATTGGCATGATGTCTCTAGTTTGGGCACCTTGTAAGATAGTGTCTACAATAGATGTCATTGTAGTTTTTCTAGGTTGACTTGGGAACCAGGGATCATTCTTGGTTTTAGTACGGATCAGTCAATTGATTATGGATTGCATTGGTATTTCTTGAGGAAAACAAACCTTTGGGAAGGACATGCTATAGTGTCCCCATTTCATGGCTCTCTCATAGTGCAGTTAGTGTTGGCATTTGGGGTTGGGAGTTTATAATGCACCAGTGAGTTCAGATGGATTAATGGAGATGAATGACACCTTCTAGAGTGATTTTTACAACTTGTCTTAGATTTTCTATTTTTAACAGTGTCCATTTATAACACTTACTAGTTATAGTAAGTTTTAGTGTATCTCAAGTTGGGCTAATTTGGTGTTTGGACACACTTACTATTTTTAGTAGTTGGATCAACATCTATTTCCCCATGAGTGAAATTTATCATTCTTACACGTTGGATGAATTTTAATTGTGTTAAAAGAAATACATTTTGATTTTTAGTTATCTAAGTTTCTTATATTGTCAATTTATGACTTAAGTGACTTGTACCCCTTGGCCTAATAAGATAATGTTGTTTTTAAAAAGGGGCCATTTGCCATCCTAAATAAGAGAAGAACATTAATATTTTTTTTAAAGAATGAGGCCTTTAATATTCAAGAGACCCCAAAAGTGATTTGTTTTATCCCACATGGATTGATGAAGAGAGTAGAACGTCTTGAGAATGTTATAAAGGCAAACTCGTGAAGTTCATTTGGTATGATTGGTTATTTTATTTTCTTGGAAGAGCTTTGAGAGATTTTAATATTTTTAAACAACCCTTTGATGAAAACCCTTGGGCTTGGGGAATTGGATGGAAATCCAATTCCATTTTTTGAGGTGAATTCATCTAGGATTCACAACTGCACTAGAATGTTTAGAATGATGGAGTTTTCAGCTGAAGATCTTTGAAGGGTTTTAAGAGAGAAGTTTATTCAAATTCGTGAAGTCTCAAGGTTTGTGATTTTGATGAATATAAGACTTGTTTGAAGTTTCTATAGTAATTATATACATGCTGTAGTGGCATGAACAATACTGTGAATAATGCCATGAATGGTGACACTACAATACTGCTATAGTACTTTTCATACATTCTTAGTCATTTGGGGTAGGGTTTTGAAGGTTTATTAGGAGTGTTTAATATTGATACTTGTTGACTTCTACCACTAGCAATGAACAACATACCCATAGCATAATATTTTTCCTATTACGAGTCTATGTAATAATGGTTTGCATATATTAGAGCAATTAAATCATAGGAGTCTTAAAGTTCATCACTGCCCTTGGAAGCTATTCGGTTTGGAGAGAGTAGGGAAGGCTCTTGTGGTTGTTGTGACATCTACCCTTGTATTAGACACCTCCAATTATGACAAACTTATCTATGCATCATTTCAATATGAAAGGTGTATGTTGGTGTTGAAGGTTGTTGTTACCTAAATCTGGTCTATTTGTAGAGTTGGGAAGTGGCTTGGAGGCACTACAAACTTGATCACCCTTGAATTCCAATGTAAAGTGAAGGTTGGGGAGTTATAGTTTAGGAATTAATGATTGTCCACTCTTTCACCAACTACTATAGAGGTGAAAGGATATGTTAATTGTGGAATAAGTAGTTCTGAGATGCTGCTATTGATTGCCTACCCTATGAGCTATGCTTGGAAGTGATTGTGCAGTTGCTTCCAAACCAAATGCATTACCAACTTGAGCATGTACTGAGGTTAGAAGAAATGAATATAATCCCTGTGTATTTCTAAATGTTATATGTTATACAATAATTAACAAAATTAGATTTTAGTTTTAGAATTAGTCTCTTTTCACTTCTTGTTCCTTGTAGTTGACTATAAGTTTGAATACCATTATATAAATTTGTAAACAAATTCAAGATCATGATACAAACATAATCTCAAACATTGGAAAGAAAGTAAAAATTTGGATCAGATTTGTATTGCATATTACACCTGTGTGTGTGTGTGGAGCTTGATTATCTTTCTAATTTTGAGGTTTTGTTTTAGTCACCTTTGGATCCCTATAAGTGGACGCATAATTGATTTGAAGCTATTGACTTCTCCATTCAGGCCTTTAATTGCACATACATCATCATTTGATAAATGGTCTATCAACTGATTTCATGAACTACACAAATTCATACAAAAACTGATCAAAATTATCTATAATTTTCCACACCAAGATGCGGTTGCTTGTACTAATTTATATTTAAGCAAATGCATAAATTATTATATATTATTTATCTACCAACTACACAACAAATGCTATTATTGCAATACTACAAAGACAAATACTAACCTATACATGACATTTGTCTATAAATAAATTAAGAACTTTAAAAAATAATTTTTAATTCTAACTATATTCTAAATAACTTTTTAGAATTCTAAAAAGACAAATACTCGATAGATGCACTTATTTACGATAATTTTTGTTTTCCATTTTTAATCAACGAGGAAGTATTATGGTATTTTAATTGTTAGTGCTTATTTTACCCTAAGATATTTATGTAGATTTCCTTCCACCGTTAAAATACGGGAACATTACAACCAGACATTTTCGGTTAAATTTTTAGGCATTTCGATAATAAGATTTTGGCTGCAAAGTTTGTGTGGCCAGTGAGCTGGGGATGTCCAATTTTGGAGCTTCAATTCCGCTGTATTAGAGTTGGCCAGGGTTCC
This sequence comes from Chamaecyparis obtusa, assembly GCA_027943335.1. NCBI lineage: Eukaryota > Viridiplantae > Streptophyta > Pinopsida > Cupressales > Cupressaceae > Chamaecyparis > Chamaecyparis obtusa. The sequence continues at coordinate 48,705 of BSBK01007616.1, forward strand.
AAACATCTCGTGTAAGTACCAATTGAATCTGTATTTTAATTTCTACATTTAACATCATAGAAATATTTTGGATCAATTATATGTTTGTGGAGAATTCTGTAGTTAAGGGGCTTCCAACTGTTAGATTTGTTCTAATATCAGTTAAGCAGATTCCAATCCACGGTTTTCCTGTTATTTTTTGTTGTTGGGTGGCTATAGCTGGAATTGACCTTATCAAAGCTCCATTCTTGGAGTTCGTAGTTTTTGAAGTAATGTGAAGAAGGATTTGCATACAGAGAGGCATGGAAGAACCTTGAAATTTTGAAAGGAGTGAAACTTTGCAACATATTTTAGCTATTCTCAGACCAAACTACTGATTGCAGGTGTCAAAGGATTGGCGGTTTAATTAATGTATGAATAAAGTTCGGCTGTGGAAAGGGGTTAGTGTGGGTTGAAAGTTTGGGAAGAGAATATTTTGAACATAGGTGTTGAGAAATGGGGGAAAATTGAGTGAAGAAGTGTGGTCTGTTGGCAAGATGGTGGCGAGGAACTTGATTCAGCATTGAGATCCGACCACCCAGTTCAAATTCCCTCCAGTGGGTGTGGATGAATTTTATGGTATAGATATGCACCTTTGGCTCTTTAGCCCAGCTAGAGTCGTAAGCAGCAATTCCCAAAAGAAAAAAGAAGGTGAAGGTTTAGGGGTGGAGTTCGAGAACGGGAATGAATTCATGGCACCTGTTATGCCGTTGACGGCACCTCCTACCCTCGATGTACGTAACACATTCCTGAGAGAGCACCCTCTCGATACTAATAATTGCGCCCACATCCACAACAACAAAAACAATAACGACAACAACAACAGTGAGAACGACAGCAATAACAGCAACAGGCAGCAGCAGCAGCAGCAGGAGTTGCCTTGTCAAAATGGTGAAACGAAGCAGCAACGACATCACTGCGAGCAGGAGGGTTTGAGCAGATCGGCAGCAGTGGCACTGGAACAAACTGTGCTGGATGAGCGAGATAATGAGGATTTGAATGGTACCCTGATTTCAGGAAGAACAGGAACCAGGGCTTCTTTGGACATTACAATTGCGAATCATGCATTGATTGGGAGACGGAAAGTAAGCTGGAGCGACACCCGTGGCAATGACCTTGTTCAAATTTGGGAATTTCAGCCAAGGTACTTTTCGTGAAATCCTTATTGCAGTTTTTATTGCCTTCTGGGTCATTTTTTTATGAGAATGCTGTTGCAAAACAAGTTTTTAAGGGGCATCAAAGTTTACTGTGCTCTTTAGTCGTAGTTCTCCTCCTCCTTCCATACTGATTTTTGATACAGATGTATGTGGTTCCAGATTTATTCTTTATCTGCACCTTAATCTTGCTTATATAACCCTGAGCCATCTTTAATATTATGATATTCTTGAGTCGAAGTGTTCTGTTTCTTTCATTGATGAATGTAAGTATCCTGTGAAATTCTACCCTGTACGTAAACCTGGATTCATCCATTTTATATACATATTAGGGTCTATTATCAGCTGGAGTGAAACCATTGAGTTCTTCAGCCACTGAGTCAATTTCACCAGCAAGCTACAGCCAGATTGATGTCCTTTTTCATTTTCAGTCATTTGAGATAGCAGATTTTTTTCAGTGACTACCTTTCTAGGTCACAAGCTTCTGTATTACTAATTGGCTAGGATGCTCATACACGATCCAAAGGGTTTTTTGCAGCACATCACACACATTTTCTTTGCTTAGATTCTATGTTTTGAGAGGTATCTTCACCTTATGTCACATTTGACTTGCATTAGGGTGCATCCCTTCTATTGACTTGTGATATGGGTGTTTCAGAGTTCAATTAAGCCTTAGTGGGTCATATGAAATTTCTTTACACATACTAGTGAATGAGTCCCTTGTTCCGTGTCAGAAAATTTGTATTATCATGTTTGCAACTTTGCACACATATTATTTAGAGTGCCATCATATTGAAGGAAAATAATATTTAATGAAGCTGATTAGTTAGATATTCTAAACTTGAAATCTTTGAGACCATAAATGTTGGCCAGTAACAATAGTCTTTTTGCATGATTTGATTTTCATAAATCACTTTCTAGGAAACTAGATTTTTTGAAAGCCATACATTCTATGTGGTTGCAAACCAACTCCATATCAATTGAATAAATTAAGTTCTAACAATTGCACTCTGTTATTTCAATGTCATCACATCTGTGCTACTTGATGTTCGGCATGAGATCTTGTGTTGATGTGTTCCATGCATTCACGAAACATGAAACAAGTAATCCTATGGTTTGCATATGTGTGAGATAATTTCAAACTCTTTGAACCATATTAGTTGACATAGAGTTTATAAATAAGTTTCTATTTTATATCTTAGAAAGTGTTACTACAAATTTTGTTTGCGGGATTTGGAACATAAAATGAGCATTGTCACCTGTAGAACCATTAGCCTATGTTTCTTTATGTACATGTGGTTATTTCTGAAACTTTGAGCAGTTTCAATGTTTATGTACCTTTTGTCATAAGTGTATCCTTATCTCTTCCTTTTCAAGACTAGTAAATAAGATTGGGGCTTTGAGCTGTTTAAATATCTTTACCTCACTCTTTTGAAGACTGACAAATAGGATCGGGGCTTTCAGCTGTTTTAACACCAGACCTGCTCAATCTGGGAGCACACTCCACATATTGGTTCATTTTATTTCTGGACCCGCTGACAATAAATTTTGGATGGAGGAAAAATAGTTTTTTGTTGAATGAAATGAATTTCAAGGTATATATCAAACCTTATCTTTTGGAATAATAAGTGAGGGTAAAGACAATGCATTAAAAGTAAAACAAATCCACATGCCTGAAAAGACAATAAGACCCAACACCAAACAAAAACTATAATGGATCGCATGAGCAATCACTGTTTTGCCAGGAAAGCCTTTCTTACAATTTGGGAAAGAAGGCCCTCCATTGTCCACTACAAACTGTCCTCAATAGTATTCATGGCTTCCAAATGCAATCTATCAGCTTCTGACCTTCTTCCATGGTGTATAACTGAGTGTCCACAATTTTTGTTGACATCTTAGATTCTGGTTGAGAAATGACAACAATTTCTGAAGAAGCCAAATGAATTTCCTCCTCCTTTTGGGACTCCTCAGCTTGTAAATCCTGTGACATCTGAATCAGGAAAATCAATTCCAACAGTCTTTGTCAAGAGAGCAGAATTGTTTAAAGGTAGTACTGAAGTCTTGTTGTGACCTATTCACACATCGCCCATCAAAGATGGGACCCCTATCTTTTCGTCTGCTTGCCCTTTATGGTTTTGGCTTTCTTAGTGGCTCTAGTTTCAGTCTTCTAGGTTCCTCTTGTTCTATTTGAAATGGTAAGGTTGGCTAAGTTTTGAGTCAAGTTTTGATTCCCTGTCTTTCAAGGATCCAATTTAGAAGTACTTCCTAGTTTTTCCAAGTAGAATCCTTTGGATGACACCCAATGAGATTTTAGGGTCTTTTGCGAACCCTCTATTTCTATATTTTGAGTTACTGATGAACTCAGAAAAGGTAATCTTCAAGAGCAACTGGAAAAAACTAAAAATGTTCCTAAAAGAGTGGGAGGACCCAAAAGGCATCTGGAAATAGTTAAATATCAAGGATTTGAGCCCAGCACCGATGAATTTGAAAGCATATGAATTACAAAATCCGCAGAACATGGTGGAATGTAGAAATGAAGAAGTTATCCAAGATTGGGGAGTTCTAGTACTTGGTCTTATTCATGCCTGAAGGATGAAGACTAGAAGACCGCAGGGATGACCGAAGCTTGAAGAGACAACCTGCACTGAAAAATCACAATCTCTCTGTAAATGTGTCTGACAACATTAAATCACAGGTTCTATGCAGCATGTATTTGGAATACTTTTCGAAAGCGGCCTTTACTAAAGTTTCATATCTCTATAATGCCCGATAAAGGCCCTGAAGTCTATCAACAGAAGGAAGTTCGAAAATGTCTAATAAAATCCAATTTGAATGCGGCACCATTAGTCTAAGACTCTAAAGGCTTGGATACACCTGAGCATATATTCCATGAGCAGAGGAAAGTCATTAGTAAAATCCCATTGCATAAAAATGCACAAGGGTCTGCATGGAGAAGCAAGTCCTCGATGGTGTTAAGATCATGTGAGCACAATTCCAAAGAAGTGAAAGGATGTTCTGAGTGTAGATGTCCACCGTAAAAGCCCCAACGTACTCAAGGCGCAGAATATAGGCACTGAACAAGCATTTCGAAAGGGAGAATCTGCACATCACCATGCCAAGGAAAGAATTCAAAAAGAATTGGAATCCCTAGCATGACTTCAGTATGGTTGTGGAGTGCTATGGAGAAGAAAATGTCTACGAATGGGCTTTGTATGTGCTCTGAGCACTAAATTAGATTGGTGAAGGAATTCTGCAATAAAAACCATCCTCCGTGAATGCATAAATGCACTCGAGCGTGGAATGCACTTAGTCATGGAACAATACCCCAAGAAAAAACATTCGCGAGGTACCCTAAATAGTGCTTGAGCACACTTCAGAATGAGTAAAGGAATGTAAATAAACAGATTTGTTCACTGTGAATGAGGAAATGTGCTCCAGCATGATCTTACCTTGGTGAAGGAACTTTCCTAAACATAAAAATCCTTGACATAGCTAAAAGCCTAAAAGCGTGTCTGAGCGCGATTTACATCAAGTGGAGGAATGTTTTAACACAAAAATAATTCACTAGCACTGCCAAAATGCATTCCAGTGCGAGTCAACCAGGTCAACAGAATTTGCCAAAACAAAAAAAAAATCTCTCATTGGTATTGACACGTGCCTCCAACGCATTTGTACCAAAGTTAAGGAGCTTTGTTTAAATAGAAATCCACTATTTCCTTCAAATCGTGTTTGAATGCATTTTACCTTATGTCAAGGAAGTATTTAATAAAAATTCTTCACATGCCCAAAAAAATAAAGAAATGATCTACTAGTCGGGCCACATATGCACTTGCAAAAGTTGAGCGAATGTTAATTAAAAGGGGAGGTTCGCGGAGGGATTGAATACACATGGAGTTGGAATTATTAAAGGTCTCCAGCTAGGAATTTGATTATGCGCCCAAGGGAGAACCGTTTGAAAAAATAAAATAAAGGGGAAAGCATTTAAAGGGTGGGTCATGTATTTGAATTTTGAAGAGAGAGAAAGAGCATTTTTTGGAGAGAGTGTTGGAACCTCAAAATTTCCCTAGCACATTTCTCAGTCATCACCAAGCTCTTGTTGAAGTGACTGAAGTTTTCTTATAAAATTTTTAACACAGACAGTGGCCTTGATCCAAGATAACATGTCTACCTTTGCCCATAAATTTCCTATATATCCAAAGATGCAGAGTGTTCAGTGAATGGTTGTGAAGCATATTTATTCTAATCATACTATTTTCAGTACAAAGGTTGAAGCTACTGAAGTTTTATGAAAAACCTCTGTAAGTAGCCCCATAAACGATCCTTGTGTCACCCATGAAACGTGATCTAAATGAAGAAATCTTCCATTTTAGTCCTACGTATAAATAGCTTCTTATCAGCAAAGCCTTGCATAAATTCCCCCAATCCCATTTTGCTATTCATCAAAGTTTCATACATATCGGAGAAGGATCAACTTGTTTGCCCGATCAGAAAATCTCAAAATAAATAGTCATGTGGTTTGAAGTAATGATCAGAGAAATACAAAATATGTCATCTTGATGCGAGGATCATAATGAATGAAATATGTGTAGCGCGGCAGGAATCACATATCGACATAAGCCCTGAAAGGTTCCCTTGATGAAATATTCATTGGGGTGACAAATGCTATCGGTAGCTTGAAAAATGGCAGCTCTGATCACATATGTTACTCCGATAAGGATTGAAGGGTCAGGTCAGGGAAACGTCATTTTTGTTCTATCGATACAAAATCCAAGTGAGCAAGGGATAGACTAGTCTAAGTATTGATGAAGGTTCCGTTGATAAGATACACATATGCACGATGACAAAGGGAAACAAAGTTTAACATAGATCTCCCCGATAAACATGCATCGACAAAGCTTTAACCATCAGAGCACAAGAAAAAGTCAAATCCTAAGTTGTCGGTTCGGGGATGGATTCGGGTACGAGAATCTAGTTTGTGGATTTGTAATTTTTTTTCCCATTATAATTCGTATGGGTTCGTGTGTGTGTGTGTGTGTGTGTGTGTGTATGCATTTTATATCCAAGAAAATAAGAGAAATATACATAATTCTAGAACTTAATCATTTCATAGTATGAATCTATGATGCTTGACCATTGATCAATGCAAAATGTCAAAGATAAACATTAAAAATTTAAATAGTATACCTGATCATTGATCTATGTTCACGATTCTAAAGAAAATCAGCACATTGAATTACTGAATTACAAAATGAAAATTCAAAATATAGTTCATTAAAGTTTGAAACATGATTCAATGTTCATCAATCATGAAAGACTAAAGTCTTCATTTCATTAATCATCAAATGGATTATCAAAAAAATCCAGATCAATGGGGTCTTCAACAACTGCAAGTTGTTGATCAACATCATCATTGGAACCCAAACTGGTTCCACTAGCACTAGAGGGTATTGTCTCATCATCATTATCATCATCATCATCCACATCAACCAAAGTGGCTATAGCAAGATCCCGAATGGTCATAACCAAGTCAGCAAACTCGGGTGCTACATCCCAAAGCTTCTTTGGCCCCTTGTATTTTGGATCCTTTTGTGCCAGGAGGCGCAAGTTGTTGTGAATATACACCAAGTCTTCTGCTTTTTTTTGCAGCCAACCAGTTGCGCTTGACTGAGTGTATAAAAGAGTAAGTACTCCAATTCTGCTCAGTGGTAGAAGAGCTTGCAATCTAGAGAGAAAACCAACAAAATTAAAAAAATACAAGATAAATTCAAGAGTTTTAAGTGTTAAATTCTACAATGCAAGTGGCCAAAAAAAAGAAAAAAAACTTAAAAACTTGTGATAGAATTTTAATCGCAAGAGGTTGGAGGTATATATAATCTTGCCCATGAAGGTACCTCCATCTAATAGCTCTGCTTTGGTCATTGATAGCAGTAGGGTGGAGATCTCTTCCTGAGATAAATGATCCAAATTCTCTAACACTTACCCCAACATCTGAATCGCGGAAGATTTTATCAAATGCCCTCTTATACCCATTAGCAACCTCAACATCTCTATATGGTGGCACTCTACTTGGAATAGCAAGTACTTCTGCACTATAGTTCCTGGGAGATAGAGCATATGCTAGGAGGTGGAAAGGTGTGGTCATCTTGTTCCAACGATGAAGAACAATTGCTTCCACCTTTTTGTAAAAGGTGTTCTCAAGATCATTCTCTCTCCTTTGTATGATCTGGGATATCAAATGATGTTCATGTAAGTTATCATTATGTCAATTTAGATATCTCTCAATAAACAAAGATAGAAGAATTTATTATAACTTACTAATTTTATCTTCTCCAACATTGTGTCCATGCTATCATAGATATCCCCCAAGCATGGTTCATCAGTGTCGGCAAATCAAAGCATAGACATGATAGGCTTGGTGAATTCCAACACACTCCACACTCCACACGAGCCCATCAATCATCATCTAATATCAACGCCTTCACCTTTTGGGCCCTCATTGTATTGGATTGCTTCTAGATGCTCCATTGGTTGCTAATAACCATTTGTGATTATGCCCCTTTCACTTTGACAAAACGTCCAAGCACAATTGTGTGAGAGGCAAGTTAGGTTTCAGCCACCTAAGAACATGTTAATAGTGAGTTAATAACACATTTAAAATATCTAAACAACACAAACAATATTTTATTCAATTATGTAAAACATAACATAAAATGATAAATGAAACTAAATAAATTATAAATTAAATTTTAAAATTTACCTTCAATAATTCCAATCTCGAGAAAGTTCTGAAAATTGCTTGTGACATATGGTGATTTGTCACAAACATTTGAATCTCCTCATCCTCCTCATATATCCGTTTCACCCATTCTATATGGGTGTCAATTGCTTTCATCAATAAATTGAGAGAATGGATGGTGCACGTAATCCAAAAGATGTGATCATATCTAGCCTCTACCAAAGCACCTGCAGCCTTGCAAACTTTTGCATTGTCCATAATTACTTGGACAACATTGTCATGACCCACGGATTCTATGGAATCAATGAGAATCTTGGCAATGAACTCTGCATCTTTTACTTCCCCTTCACAGTCAACCGCCCTCAAAAACATTGACCCCTTGGGGGATACAACAATTATATTGATTAATGGACGGTTTTTGCAATCTTTCCATCCATCCGAAACAATAGACACACCCTTTTGAACCCAAGAATCTCTTATTGGTTTTAGTTGGGCCTCTACATTTTTTCTCTCACTATGTAATAAGGTGGTGCACACCTTTTCATATCCAAGGCCTTGGTAACTAGAAGGTGCATTATTTATTGCTTGCACCATCTCACTCCAATAAGGTGATCTCACTAAGTTGAATGGAGCACCATTCACAAAGAGGCAACGTCCAACTTTTAGATTAGCAATATCTCTTAACTCATTTTGAAATGCTCTATCTAATGGGCCTCTCGTGTGGGTGGTGATTTGTGGTTGTTCTACATCTTCATCATCCCTAGAAGGCATAGGCAAGAAGGGATGTGATCTAGAGGTTAGTTGAGTGGGTGGTGATATTGTTTTTTGTTTCCCGGTATAAGCACCTTGTTTCCCTTTTGCAACTAATTTGTCAGCATCTTCTTGTTCTTTTACAAAAGCTGCTATTGGTGTAGCTGACAACCCCTTCTTATCTGGCCCTGGCCCCTCACACATGTTAATTCCTTGACCCCCAGGGCCCAAAAAATAAAGTTTTACTCGGGAGTAGGAGCTTCTATATTGTGTGTTGCAAAAATCACATTTCCATAAACCCCCCACCTCCAGGACATTGAGAAATTCTTGTAGTGTGTCTCCATAAAGGAGACCCTTTATCAATTTTAAATTTTTGAGACCCCTCCCCACCCATTGACCCTTGATTACTCATTGTATGATTGATGCAATCTATAACAAAAATGAAAAAAAAACATACTTCAAAACTTATACAAAAACTTGAAAAAAATTTAAAACTTTTCAAAAACTTGAAATAATCTATCAAAAAACTAAAGAATATGGTTGAAATGCATACCTTAATCACTCAAATCTGCTTTTTGGAAGGTATTTGCCACTCCACAATCGATCTCCCTCGAATACAATCACCTCACTTCAAACTTGCAAGAATGAGAAAGCAAAATGAGATAGCAAATATGAAATGAAATTTGTTAGGAGGCTCCATAATAAGGGTCGTTATAGGGTTAGAAGCAAAAATAATAATAAAAGAAACCTTTTTAAAGTGGTTTGGACCAACTTTTGAATCTATCTGGCTGTGGGTTCTTGGGGATCTGCATGGATCCACGCGAGATCCTCGAGGGTCCACGTTGAGTCTCCCTGGGTTCGTGCTGGATTTGGGCAGGGTCCGGATTTGGACCTGTGGGTTCGTCAGGATTTGCAGGTTTGCGGATCCCGATAGACCCACAGGTCCAAATCCGGACCCTGTTCGGGTCTAGCGTGGACCGGTTCGTGGACCTGGACCTAGACCCAGTTCAAGGGTCTGAATCCGGTAACGTAGGTCAAACCCGATGGCATACCTTACTCCAATATGCACGAGTGAATCGTATTGATGTAAGATTTTGAAGGCTATATCGACAAGATAGACGCCAAGGGTTTCATGATAAGGAGTATGTCGGCAAATGTTATTCCGATGGTCGACTTCAATTATTTCCCAATGCCATATTTTATCGAAGTGATAATTTGTTTACTGTATTGATGAGATTCTTCTTAAGTGAAGGAAAACATATTGGAGAAAGCTTCATTGATGATCCTCATTGGGGAAGCTATGCTTATCGGAGCTAATAAAAAGGGGGTTTCCGATGGAGGAGGTTACTCCAATATAACAATTTGCATACCTCATCGGGGAAATATACACCGATGAAGAAATACAGAGACAAGAATGATTTTTCAGCACAAGTCTTGGCAAAACTATTCATCGGAGTAGCTTACAATATCAGAGGCGATTTTTCGAGGCTTTTCGAAGGATCGTGTTACCCTGATAAATGTACGAAGATGGAGATCGACATAGTTACTCCGACATATGCTCAATTAAGGATGACTTTTTAGGGAGTTTTATCTAAGGAATATGATGTCCACTACCCTGATAAGCTTATTGACAGATAAAGAAACTGCCAGGGAGATCAATCCAAATTGGGGTATGCTGTACCGATAAGATAGATGATTCAACAGAGACTATTGATTGAAAAGACATCCCAAAAGATATGATTAACTTATAATATGTGGTGCCAATACAGGAGATTATATCGACATACCTCAAATGATTCAAAATTTCGAAAAGGGCATTAATGGCTGAATGCACAATTTTGCTGGCTCACACGAACTGATTATTGTGACATTTGTTGATTAGCTTGATTGCACCAAAAGTATTTAGCAAAAAATAACAAGTTATAGAACACAAGAAATATCACGAACAAAAGTAGAGAGGAATAACCCGACAATTTTCAGATCCAATTATATTGAGAGTGTATGAGGAAGGTTATATCCAAATTCTAGTTGAATTGTGTGAGATAGAGAACCCTAGCAGTTCAAAGGGAAAAAGACAAGTGAGCAGTACAAGTAACGGAAACAAGAAAAGGAAAACAGATAATGAACCAACTAGAAAATTACATCAAGATATGCTGGATCAAATGTAAGGATCCGTACCAAAGGCAAGGAAATCCGCACAGAACAAGCCTGAGTCTGAGCACATTGAAGACATATTTAAAGATGTGGGGGATGTGTTGACAGAAGTTAGGGGTTATGAGTTATTCATCTTCCATTATATGAGGAGAAATCATCATGAACCCATCTACAACCCCTAGCGGATGAATTTGGGGAGGTTAGTAGTACCAAATGTTTTTGTGAACATTGAATTGCTCAGACTATTGGCATACAATTATGACCCTGAGAATAAAATCATTGTCGATTCAAAAGGAGACCCTTTTATCTACATTTCAAAGAATGCCATAATTGAGGTTTTTAACCTAGACTATTCATTAGATTAACCACTGATATTAAAGGACCAAGAGGAAGAATATGTAAAAATGTACACCACATATAATGAATGGAGGTTACCACTACACAGACCCAGAAAGGAAATCAATTGGTGCTGTTGACCGAGGATGATGGCCCTCCATTCTCTGTTAATTTGTTTATGAATTACTTAAGACTTACATATTATACAGTGGGGCGGGTTATGGGGACAGAAGCACCATATTTTATGGTGATTGCTCCCATGGTAATTGCAACAGACACTCAAATGTACAACCCTCGGCCCTTTGATTATGCAGAGTATCTGACAAATATGATAGACTAGGGATTAATTTCTATCAAGGATGACAAAGAGCAGCCTTATTTCAAGCATTATTCTCTCCTAATGTATATGATCTTGTTCTATGGTAAGGTATGGGGATTGTGGCCAGAAGGGCCGAAACTCATACAAATTAGGAAACAAGGAGAAGAATTGCTAGTTCAGTTGTGAACTTCTCTATGGGATTCAAGGTATGATGGTTCTCATTATGTTTGATTTGAGGAACTCTTTGTTAAAACAATCTACAAAATGTACAACTATCGCTATGATTGTTCAATTTCCATGGAGATTAAGAAGTTTTTGGGGCCAAAAGAATTTGATGAAAAACAGATTGTTAGTCACAATTGGGGAGATTGGTATGTACATGCTGATTTTACTATTTTTAGGGCTTTTGGTTTCTTTGGGACACTCTTTAAGTTATCAAAAATTGTACTAGATAGGGTAGCTTATTTGGAAATTGTAAGACAACTGGATTATTCTAGTGTCATGAACCTTGGAGCTCACCATAAACAAACTTTTATGCCTGGAACCCTTAATTTTGGCGATTTCACTATTGTGTCTACCAAGGCCTATAACTTAAGAACCAGATTATTGTCATAGTTCAATCTAAAGGAATTCACCCTAAGGGAAAATTATGATCCAGAGGGATATATAAATTACTGCAGAAGAAAGAAGAATCTCAGTGAGTATACCCACATTCCTCTTCCACAAGAGGATATCTTAAAAAACAAAGAAGGTAAGGAGGCTGAAGAGGCCATTGAGAATTTCATGAGGGAATTGGAACAAAGGAGACAAGAGTTGCAAGAAATGAAAACTCATTTGGGGATGAATCTGCTAGAGAAAACGAGGTGCTATCACATCAAATGATGATTCCTCGGTTGATGATTGATGACTATGAAGATTTCCTTGATAGAGATGTTTAGGTGGCTAAGGAGTTACAGGTTGATTAAAGATGATAGGCTTACTGCTTATGAATCTTTTGTTTCAGATGATGAATTTGTAAAGTCAAAAGAGTTCAAATAATTTTTGTACAATTTCAAAGGCAAGAAATTGAGGGTATCCATCCCTAATAGCACCCCTATAATGAACAACAGTTATTTAATAGATTTAAAGATGATATTGAGCAAGAAGATCAGAATATGACTCCAGAAAGGGGTAGGCAATTACTGCTTGAGGCAGGTGTTATGGTGTTTCCTAGCTGGGATCTCAGCACTCCTTTGATTTTTAACAGTTTTATGCATGATAATGAGAGAGTATAAATTGAACATAGAGGGGGTAAAAGAAATTTACATTGGATCAAGGTTCAACCTTGACAATAATTCAATGTTGATATGGGCTTTATATCCACCCCACAAAAGGCCCAAGATTATTGGTATTGAAAAAGCATTTGGCCATATGATGACATTAAAAGTAGGTGAAACTGATCCCATCACTACAACAGACATGAGCATAAATATTGCCAAGTTCAACAAAGCTCAGATTATATTACTGATCAGAGAAAGGAATGCATTGAAAAAAAAAAAGGCTCAGTTGTATCTGGAGAACACATCCTTCAAGGATAGGTTAGTGAGAATAACTTTTGGTGAGGGCTCTAGTTTGTAGCATGAATATGATGAACTACAGGAGGAGCATTAAAGACTGCTATCTCAATTACAGGGTTCCAAATATGAAATTGTTTCAACTTTACTATGCCACATGTTTTTTAACTTATTTACTTGCCTTGACAACTTTTGGGTGTCACACCAAGCATCCCATACAGCATACATGACACACAAATAGCTGAAGAATAGGTTGGATGCCAGATTACATGAAGAGAATCTCAAAGACTCTGATTCTAGTGACATTTCACTTGGCAAAGTGTTGGTGGGAAAAAATAACAAATTTGTAGATGCTTTGAAGTCAGAATACAAAGGATTTGGAGACACAGGGAAGTTAGGATTACCTGACTTGTTTCTCAAAGATAGAGCAATGAAAGAATAGAGTGCTTGGTTAGAAGAGTGCAATAATATACTACGAGATGCATTGGAGACTGCAAGAGGAGATGAATTGTCACTTGAGAGTAGCTGCATGCACGTGGAGAAGATGATCAAAATTTAGTTTGAAGTACGCAATAATGTTCATGATGCTGACACCCACGAGGAGAAAAAGTAAAAGGCACATATATCACAAGTAATGGCTTGGTTAGATGAAGATGATGATTAGGTTTCCTTTTTGATTAGTTACTTTTAGTTTAGAAAGTTATAGTTTTTTGTCCAAGAGACTTGATGAAGAGGCATGACCTCTTTTCTATTTCATATATAATATGTTTTTCAAATGTAATAGGGGCATCATCAAAACTTTCATATCATTAGCATGCCAATTCAGCAAGATATTTTATTTTCTCTATAATATGGATCTATTTTAGTGAATATAAGCAGTACTTTTCGTTTCCTGTCAATTGTGGAAACTTCTACTTGTGATTAGTTCTCTGTTATAATTACTTATAGTAAGTGATTGTTATCTTGAATCCTTGTGTGAAAATTTTATGTTATAATTTTAGATTAGAAAAATATAAAGTGCATTTGAGACAAAATGCGGCTATTTGCATTTATTCTGATTGGTCTGTCTATGAGTGTTAATTTCAATCAGACTAGCTGTAATTAAAGATATTTAATTGTAGCATTGAGGGTTGGGTAATGACAGACTCGCCTAGGGGTGGGTTTACAAAACTGTTTACCAGAGTTATACGTAGGATTAGAGGAGGGGTGACTCTGTTGCTCAAGGAATTGAAAGGTACTGGTCAATTCACATAAATAACTGTATTCAGAATATTTGAAGAACAAATCAAATTTCAAAAGGCAAACATAAAGAAATTAGTTAAAATTGTGTTAGATAATCAAGATAAGGAGAAGAAGACAGTTACAAATCAGAAGTAGGAAAATACAAGTGTGGAAGCAGAAATAGAAGGATAGATTGAAGTGTGAAAAGAAATCATTTAGATTAAGGAGATAACACTAGAAGCAAAGTAGAAAGTAGCAGTAGAAGGAAGATAGATAAGGAAGTTAGAAGCAATCAAGTAATCAGCAAACAAGTCGTTCTATTTCTAATATATGCCTTAAAGGTTTGAAGGTTTTAGCCTTTAGGACGTAGCTTGGGGGCCGTTGAATGGTCTCATGTTAAGAGGATCTGGACTCTCGCGCTTCATGCTATGGTGCATGATCCATTGCAAATGGACAGTTCCTTAGTGCAATGCTCTGTTACAGTCAAGAAAATAGTAAAAGAACAAAATTTCCATGATACATGATGAAAACAGTGACACAAAATTATATTATATTGATTAGAAAGGTCTTTATAAGGGACCTTTCCTAACTCCCTAACTACCCAACTACCTTTTGGGATGTAACCATCTCTTGACTATACAACATGTTACTAGAATACTAACAAATATCACATCTACTATTTCTAAAGGGGTTATCTCACAAGGCGATGCATGTCCCATTCTAAATATTACTTAAAACTTATATAAAAAACTAAAACTTGAATCATGTGACCCAACAAACCCCCCTTGGATTCAAAATGGGTCTGGATGATGATCTGCAGCATATGATTGTCAAGTTCTCCAATAGTTTTTGCTACACCTGCAGATTGGCACATTGTACATCATGGCACTGATCAATCTATGCTACTTCACATAGAAGCCTGCTACTTGATGAGTTGTTAGCAGCATAGTGCTTTATTTTGTCTAGTGTACTTTTAGTGTGTTGATTTTTGACTTCTCTATTCCTAAAAGGATCTGTTGTTAACTGTTGTAACCTTTAATCCCATTGACCTACTTTTGGTCATCTGTGGATAATATAAATTCTCTTCCTTTAGGAAGGAACTAATTTTTTTCGTTTTTTTTTATGTTTTACCCTGATCCACTCTGCTAGTCTACTCCAGGAATGTTATTTAAAACTAACTATTATTAAAATAGGAACTTCCAATTCTAAATGGTGGAGAACATGATGTTGTGGAAGCTCCACAACGTCACATGTACTGCAGTTTTTTCTCATCTAATTTTAACAAACAAGGGCATTTTTTTCCTCAGATAACCAGTTAAGGATCCAGCTATTCCGGGCCTGTTCTAGTTCTCTACAAGTTATGGCCTGCATCCTTTATGAAGTTACAGGTAGAAGAATGAGAGCATATTTGAGAACAACAAGCAAGCGTAGTTGTTGTCATCACTGTCAATGTTGTTTTATAATAATTAGAACTCTGTTGGACAATAGCTAACCAGTTAAGCCTCACATTGTTGTGTATGAAACGTGACCTATCTTTTTCAGGATATTCTTACTGAATCTGAACACAGAAAAAGACCAAGCTGAACCAACTCCTTCAACTGCTATGGCTTGCACATCCTGGTCTGCTTCCACACTAATATGCTAAACCTTCATTCTTGAGAACCGATAAGGAAAAAAGACTTGTAGAAGCCATAGATGAATCTCTACTTTAGGAGACAGTGAACAAGATTGGAGATTGAATCCCCATGAATGGCTGCATTTCTGTGATGAGCATCCATTAGAGCCTATTCTACCAAGCCAATTTTGACAAAACCTAGTGAAGCTGGATTGCAACAGGCAAATGTAAATTGCAAACATCAATCTGTAATGTAGCCCTGTGATAATTGGATCCCTTCATGATGCACTGGTTGTTATTTCTCTGTTTCAAACCATGATCCCAACCTTGAGACTATTAACCGATATACAAAGCAAGAGTCCTGCAACAACCAGCATTCCAAAGATAGGAATTTTTTTTCTTCCCCTCTCTTTACATCACCATAAAACCATACTGTATGCTCATGCAAAATCATGAAGGTGTCATGCAAGCCCAATTAAACCTCCAAAATATTTGTGAAACTCATTGGTATGCATGTTGTGCAACCAATCTCCCTCATTCATATGATGCCAACATGTAGTGGTCCTAGTGTTTTCTCTCGTGAACTCAAATTAAATCAAATCAAACCTGAACTGTATAAATCACTGTTAAAATTCTAACATATAATGACAAATATTGTGAATCTGGAAAGAACTATGGCAATATCACTCATCAAATACACCCAAGAAAACTATTTATTTTATGAAGAAGTATCAGCAAACAATAAACTGCAATATCTCTCTTTCTGATTAGTTTATGCTGCAATACAGTCCCACTGGCAGTGGTTACAATGCTTGAAAATGATGGGCTATCCTACACAGAAGCAGATGGGAGCTTCAGATCCAAAATTATGGCTAATTTCTGGCACGACTGGGTGGCACCCTAGGGTATGATCTGGCCCAACAAAACTTGTACATAGTATTTCTGATTGCAATGCTACAATGCTGGTTTGGTGCAACTTTTAAAAATTTCTCCTAACCCTCAAATATTTACAGTTATCTTTTTGGTGGTATCTGGTGATATGTGGGAAAGAGCCTAGATCTCTCCAAATCCTACAGTTCACAATCTATGCTCCTTGAAAATGCTTGATAGAGATTTACTCGTGCCACCTTCGGCAGACCTAGTCACTCCTAGTACCATGCAGCGCCTTGGTTGGATTTTGGTTGTTTGAAGTATATTAGCTAATCCGCCCTGCTGGGGATCTAGGTCTTAGTATTTTGCTATTCACTTGCCTCATTTGAGTCCCTTGCTTGGCCTAGGGTAGGTTTCTAGTTCAGATCTGAATGCGGACTGAGTTGCCTTTTATTACTGCACCTTGTTATCCTGTGCAAACTCTAAAATTACTGCTTCCTTGATTCTGCACAATTCTGGACAGATAATTGCCAGTCGCTCCTTCCCAACAATAAATAGGGACTGGTGTAACAGATTCCTCAGCAGGTCAGTCCCTTGATGATGGATTGCCAACAGTATGACAACCTTGCAAAATATCAAAATATTTGTTGAGCATAGTTGCAATCCTTGATGTAGGATTGCCCCAGTGAAGTATGATTTTCATCCTACCTCAAATCTGTGTATGGAGGGGTTTTGTCCTCACTAGTAGGCCGCTGGGAAAAGCCAGTTACACAATAGGTTTATGGATAATAGATGCCAAAATTTGAAAACAGAACCTGCTGATGTACCTTTCATAAAATGGGCCCATAGGACCTTTCCCTGGCACCTGAATTGAAATTTTGAATTAGCATATTTAATATTTAATATCTATCAGTTAGTTATATACTTATATATATGCGGTGTTTGAAAACAACCTTTTCTTTTATGAGTACGTCGAGCAAATCACCAGACCTGCACAAGCTGGAGTTGAGTATAATTGGTATGATAAGGCCAATTAAAGGGCTAAACTGATAATCCTTTTTGGTTTTTTTGTTGACGTTCAACCTTAAATCTGAATAGCTACAATTGCTAAAGAGGCTTGGGATTGCTACAAGACAGTATAAATGAGTCCATTAATAAGAATTAGATACTTCATTTGCAATGTCAACTAAATTGCTTGCAAATTCAAAGTGGTGAACAAGTGGAGAATTTGTTCAGAAGTTCAGACTAGTTGCACAGATTGGGACATCACTGCAAGCATTAGGGAAGCCGTGTCAGATGAATTTTTTGTAGCCGTTCTCTTGAGAGCACTGCACCCTATCTTTCATGTGTATGTCACAAATTTAAGCGTGGCTAGGGAAAAGCCATCTTTTGAGGAGTGGATGGATTTGCTTCAACAAGAAAAGTCAATTCATGGTGAGATCTTAGACATCCCAGACAATTAGGCCCTCATATTTTAGAGGGGAAAGCAACTTGAATGTTAGAGTGGTCCATTAGGTTCATCCAAATCCAAACAAGAAAATTAATCTACATAGAAGAAAAAGTCTCATTTGTGGGAAGAAGGGACACAATCTCTAAGATTGTTGGTACAATTTCTTTGTCATTAGTTAATCTAGTCAACAAGATAGCCACCAAAGTATTCTCACAGGGATAAAAACAAGAATCTCTATTTGTAGAAAAAATACGATAAGCAACTCTGCAATATTGCTTCCACAGGTGATTGTGATGAAGAAGATTTCTTGTATACTATAGAGACTCAGGCTTGTATTTTTAACAATCTTGTATGTTATGTTGATTTTGGTGCATCCAAACACATGATAGGAGAACAAGAGTGGTTCCACAATCTCACCCCATCATCTTTATATGAAAAAGTTTTCTTTGGCGACGATACAAAAATATTGCATTGGGGACATCTCATTTCCATTCAAGAGTCACAAGTATTGACTTACAAAGGCTCTATATGATCCAGCTCTCATGGATAGCCTCTTATTACCAAGTCAACTTCTTGAGCACAACTTGAAGGTTGAGTTTGACTGCCACAATTGCAAGAAACTTTGTCTCATTTGAGAACCTACTAACCTATAATAACTGAACATAGCAGCGCCGTGTAATCCTTGATTATGGGAGAAAGCATGAGAAAAGCTAACAAGAAAAACTAAAAAATGTCAATTTTGTTAAGTTCATTTTGAATTCAATCATTGTAAAGCATTTCTTTAATTAAAATGAGAGTTCATCAAGGATGCATACTTGGGGTAAAACCCACATATTGGGGGATGGGGATGTCTTGGGGAAGGTGGGACGAGTACAAAATGTCCTACCCACTACTCCTTTGGGCACCATTCACAAATGGGGTCATACATGGGATGGCCTTGCAGTGCAAGGGATGTTAAGGTGCATATGGGGACTCCTTGTCATCCCTTGGTTGGCTGGGGGACATGCAAGCATCCCTCAACCATCCTAGAGATGGCAAGATTTCCTTGCTTCATTTTTAAAACAATCTTATTTTGAAAAATGGTTGAAACCTATGTTCCACGGAGTTTCTGGGACGGGGACGTTTTAGGGGATGGGGACGTGTTTCCGGTACGGGTACAGGTCGAAGCCAAAATTTAGGGGACGGGACCTTAGGGGACGGCGACTAAAAACATATGGAATTTTTATATATAGAGAGACAAAATTCATATATGAATATCATAACATTGATAAACCTTTCACCATAGAGTCATATACATGCATGGAAAATGAAAACTCAGCTATCAAAGATTCAAGATTGAAATGGAAATTGAAACTTAGCTACCAATTGGAAACATCTTAGGGGACGGGAGTACCCGCGTCCTCGTTTCGTACCCGGTACGGGGATGGGGCAAAAAGGGTAGGGGACGCGTCCCCATGGAACAGAGGTTGAAACCTTAAAGTTAGTCTAAAAGAAGGGCTCACCAAGGTCCCCAACTTTAGAAAAGCTATAGAAATGCATGCCCACCCCCTTTTAACTATCATGAACAAGATGCTGCAAGAGGATGAATAAGAAAAGGTGAATGTTTTATGAAGGTGCTTCTGCCCACAAATGCTTTAGTTTGGGTTGTGTCATACTTTGGGTTTGCTGATTCAATCTCAATTCTGAGTAATGCTACTATGGTTATGGTCAAATGATTTAGAAAGTAAATATGATGATCTTGGTGAATATGCCAGCCCGCTGGGATCTCACACATATATAGCAACTTGACAAATTATTTATGTAAATAATAAATTGTAATTTGTAAAAGTTATTTTTATAATTTTTTTTTTCAAATATTAACTTTTTATTATTATTTTAATTGATGCCCCTTTTCAATGCATTAATTCTGGGAATTTTCATCCCTTTAACTGGTCTCCATGTCTACCTATCTTGGAGACTTCCTGGAACACTAACTGAAATTTCCTTAATTCTGTTTGCTACAGAGTAAAAAGAAAATAATAAATAAATTAAGAGTCAAAGCCTCAATTGAATTGCCTGGGGCAAAATTATAGACTTGGTTATGCTCTTGGATCTCCTTGAGCAATAGGATTGTTTTCATATCATGTCTAAACAATTTTTGTAATTAATCATTGCCTGCTTTCTTATCTCCTCCATTTGCCATTGCCTTGATCCACATCCTTTAAAGGAGAATGAATATTTTGGTAATGTTGATATTTCCCCTTCATCTGGTAAGCTGAATTTTTGAATCTTTCTTTGCTCAATTATTCTAGTTTTTAATGTCTTTCTAGAAAATGACTTCATTTTTTAAAGAGTTTGAATATTGATTTAAGGGGTTTGTTTTTGTTATTTACTAATTTACTAAACATATATTCATCAAAGATTGATGTGTGTGACATTGTGTCTAGTGACTCGAACGACTCAGATGATGATGATGAAGATGATTCACAAGCTTGTGCTTGTGTCATTGTTTAATTTTGGGATCATGTACCAGATGTGGAAGCGAATCATTAATATGAGATGTGCTTTATGAAAGGGGACCAATAATAGGAACTATTATTGAATCTTTGTATTGAAGAATTACCTGGAGAGCTAGTGGAGGTCTTGTTCTATTCTTCTTGTGTAAGTTGTGTTTTTTTTTGAACTGATGGTATTGAAAGTTAGCTTTGTTGGCCAAAGTTGATATTCTACTTAAGTACCCCATTTATTTCCATAGCCTTTATTATATATGTACAAAAATTGTGTATGCTTTGCTGCTGGGAACATTGGGATACTGAATGCTTAGCCATTCGAAAAAATAGAAGCATACTAAATAATCTAGCTATATTGGCATTAATTCATTTTATATTTGGAAAGGAAACATGTTAATAAATAATGCTAGTTTATATCTGGTGCATGTTGTCACTACTTACACCATTTTCTTTATCCCTTTGAAAAGGAAAACTAATTCAATTATTTTACTCTATGCTTCCATGGGTTGAATTCAACCTTATGTTTTGATAGGAGCTTTTTTTCTTTCATAAATTCAATCAGATAGACCATAAGTATGTTCTATCATGTTTGATGAAGTACCTCTTTCAATCTGCAGGATTCAGTCGAACATAGTAAATCTCAACCTATTGTTACAAATCTAAGTTAGCACAATCTTAGTGGCAGTCATTAACAAAATTCCAAGCAAAACAGAATAGAATTTGATATGGAACAATTCTTGAACCTATGTGTGGAGAATTAGTAGGTTACAACTTAAAAGAAAAAATAACAGAATGCCATGGAAACTAACCAAACCGTGTTAGGAGTTTACCTTGAGTGATCTACATGTGCAAAGTATCCCTATCTTCAAAAAGTAACCAGTAGGGAGTTCCTTTTAAGTATGAAAGGCAACCGATTGGGATAAACACCATCATTTTATTAACATTTATAGTTCTTAGATTCCTGCCTTCTTGTATCTGTTGTTTTTAGTTTTCCCAGATGTTCAAATTTTATCAAGAAATGAAGGTACAATAACTTTATTTTTTTGAATATCTATTTATTCTTTATTTTATTGAGAGTTTTATCACTATGACTTAGTGTTGCATCTTATCTTACAGAATTAGACACTTGGGTCAATCTTGAACATCTTCTCATGATATGGTTCTTTGAGTTGGAGAGATTAGATTTGATTTCCTTTTGCCACAGGCAGAAAATTTCAAAGTTATGTGGCAGAGTTTAATCAGCCCATGTTTCATATTGACAAGGCAATGCAGGCAAGTTGAGTTCTGTGGGCCTTTCCTAAAACGTAGAAGATACGTGGCAAGTATTTGATAAGCCGACTGACTTGCGCATAGAGGCTTGTTAGTTGCATTGTTTCTTTTGCTTAATGTCAATCTAGGTGTGGTTTATTATCTGTTATTGATAAGGTCCCTATTTAAGCCTTCATTTTCTTTACATTGTTTATGCACTGACCTCAGGCGTCAAGTGAATGCATTTTACTCTTTCCAACAGGTAAGTGCCATATACGAAAATTAGGAATACCCAACAACTTTAAAAAGAGTCCATTAGTATAACATGTTTGATTTTAAATCATAGTCAATTATTGATTGGGGGGAACTCAAGTAGTAACAGCAGTGTGACTTTCATTACAAAGCTCCAGGTTGAAATTCTAAGAGATATGATAAAAGTTTTGAAAATGCATAAAATACAGGACCCAACTTTCTGGTTGTGCTGTGCTTCAATGGACAGGGCTGGGTTCAAGTCCAGAGACATGAGAAAAGTGTTAGAAATGGGTAAAATACAACATCCAATTTGCTGGGGCTTCCTTACTAGGCCAGTTGCAAGTCCCAGTAGAGTTTGTAGGAAACGATAGTTGTTACAACACAGTTCAAGACTTATACTTCTCCGACGACAGACACACCCCTAAAATAAGGTACTTACTGTGTAGATTTTTTTAGTGTATTCAATATTGTGGCTTTACTTGGCCAATTGGTTGCAATCTTAGAGCGCATGATATTCAATCATACTTTTATGCTTTTAAATTTTGGAGGGTTCTCTATCAATAAATGCTACAGTTTTTAAAGTGTATTCAATATTGTGGCTTTACTTGGCCAATTGGTTGCAATCCTAGAGCGCATGATATTCAATCATACCTTTATGCATTGTTGATGTTTGTAGGCATCGGTCAGATAAAAAAAATGAGACTATTAATTATTATGAGAAATGATTTACCCCCCACACACACACATATAAAGTTAATCTTATAATAATTCTTTAGTAAATTAATAAATCAGACTAATGAATAGACATGTCGCATGAAGGGACATGCCTTTTCTTGTCATTGCCATGTATAAATCATTGGGATCAATGCATTTGGAAGATACATAGACAATAGCAGTATTATTACATTTTCATTCGATCTCATAAACTTAACATGGTATTAGAGCTAAGTTGCAAATGTAAGAGAGTAGTTTGTTGATAGTAAATGTGTGACTTTATTAGAAAATATAGTCTTTGTACGAGGACCATATCTCTCAAATGCACCGTTGGATTTTGCTGAATTTTGGACATGTTAGGTGATGTTGATGTTTGTAGCATCGGTCAGATAAATAAATGGGACTATTAATTATTATGAGAAATGATTTACTACACATGCATGCACGCGGGCACACACAAAGTTAATCTTATAATAATTTTTTAGTAAATTAA
Source organism: Chamaecyparis obtusa (assembly GCA_027943335.1). Lineage (NCBI taxonomy): Eukaryota > Viridiplantae > Streptophyta > Pinopsida > Cupressales > Cupressaceae > Chamaecyparis > Chamaecyparis obtusa. The sequence goes on from BSBK01007616.1 coordinate 72,077, forward strand.
TAAATCAGAGTAATGATTAGACATGTCCCATGAAGGGACATGCCTCTTCTTGTCATTGCCATGTATAAATCATTGGGATCAATGTATTTGGAAGATACATAGACAATAGCAGTATTACTACATTTTCATTCGATCTCACAAACTTAACATGCATTTAAATTTTGGAGGGTTCTCTATCAATAAATGCTACTGTAATTTTTGCGGTTTGATTGCAAGATCTCTTTTGAATATATAAGGAAAATTGATGTAACAATTTTCTCATCAATTATGTACACTTTGCTTCTCTCATTTGTTTTTCCGAGTAGGAGTCTATGTATGGCCCAAGAAAAACATTATGGCTCAAAGATAAATAAAATAAGCTCTTCAAATCCACCATTCTAGTTTCGTTTTCAATCCCAGTATCAATCTATTCATATTATGCAAATGTCTTTAATTGTGGGTTGATACCTATCCTGCTTATTAAAGATATTTTCAAGATATAATAGGCCTTTCAGAATCATAATACCTTTCAATTGAATGATCCTTGACTCAACATTAACTTCAACATTATTAGTTTTTGATATTTGTGTCAACAAATCTTGATGTGTGGAAGAACTACTCAAAGAGTAAGCCAATGAAATCATCTGATTTTTCCAAAAGCTTTAACTTCGCCAAATTTCTGAGTTGTTCAACATTGTTGGGCTATAGATCATTTCAATTATGAATGCATTTTTCTGAAACTTTGAATATGACATAAAAATAAGATGCTTCAACAAGTGCATTTACTCTATTGTTTTCTTCCTCTATGATATATTCAATAGTGAATGCATCTAACATCTCAATGTGATGTCTTAGGCAATCCTTAAGTTCAACCACTCTTTTATTTGCTTTAGAGTCAATTTTGTGTCTCCTTCCACTCTTCATGTTTTGAGCATTCTTGAGGCCCAACAACAACGCTTCGTACTCTGAACTGTCACTAGTACAAACAAGTTTCATATGATTCATATGCACTATTTTTCTTGTTCTTTTCTGAAACAATTTAATGCTTTCTACTTGTTCTCCTCATCTGACATCATCATGTATATGCCAAGCCCTCTCTTTTCATATAATGTTCTAGTTACAGGATTCTTCGCCTTTACAAGCATGCTATTTCCACCTTTTCCTTGAATGGCAGGCAGTTTTGGTCCTTTGTTATTCAGTACCTTGGGTTTTAGTTTGCAGTGTTTCTATTTTGTCTTTGTTGTGTCATGGCTTAGCTGCAACATGTCTGTTCCTTTTGGCTAATCTTGTGTTAGTAGATTTTTTTGTTTGTTTGTGCTGCCATCGTTTGGTTTCTTGCTGTAAAAGAGTGGGCTACTTTGAAAAGCTTTTTACCATTTTTTCACATTCAATTAAAAAGAAAGATCATTTTGAACATACATTACTATTTGATCAAGCTAACCCAAATGATCTTGAAAATATTCCAATTGAGAAATTTACACTCTAGTTTTCATGTAGCCCACAATATCAGTATTAGCATGGACCTTGAAAGACTCGAGTTTTCTTAACTAATTTGAAATGATGAGATTGTGAGATTTGTTCAACAACATTCTCTCTTCTTTTCCTTATCTTTTTTATTGTTTGTACTTTTTCAATATTGTGCAGGAGTGGAAACAAGTGAATAATTATTGGGATTAGTCAACACTTCTTATTTTGGTTCCAACTTTTATGAAATCTGTTGTAGAGTTTCCAATGGGTTTGTCTACTTGGCATTGAGCAATACTTGAACTTGTTGCTTCAAACCCTGCAGTGGGAACAATCAATCTTCTCATCTCCAAACTTGCATTTCCATCATGGGTATTTGTATCATAAAAAATATAATAATTATTTTTAAATTGAGGCCTTATAATTGCTGGCTTAATAGAAGTGTACATTGGGAAAAGGGAAGCAATGCAAAGAGGTAGATCACTTCTCATTTTCAAAGTTGCACATTCGAAAGGAAGGTGTCCCAATAGGCTAGGATGGTTCGAAGTGCTGAATAGGTCAATGGTCCTTTGCTAAATATGTAAATTGAAATGAAAAATGATGATAAGATAAAAAATGCAGATTAGAGATCTATATGCACTTAGAATAAAAATAGGAGATATGTTGCTTCACATCTAAATATCGAACAAACTAAATCCCAAAAATACCTATAATTGTTGATATGAAACATGAAAGCTGTAACCTATCTGCAAACCAATTTTTAGCTGTTTTTAGGAGGTACAAAACATTTGAATTCTATACCTAGGAATAGAACATTTGGTTTTTGATTGAAACTTCTAGGTATGCTTCGACAATTCTTGATTTGATTAGAAAAGTCTCAGTAGTTCCATAACTTGTTCCACAAACAAATAGGGAAGAAGGTTGCATAAAGGGGTCAAACCCCTATTTAGGAATCAACCTTGAAATGAAATGAAATGAAATAAAGGAAAGTGTGTTGTCATGTAGCAAAGGCTAGATCTAAGAAATGGAGTATGCCATACCTTGATAACGCAAATACTTCTTTGAATATAATCAAATATGATGATACAATAGTTTTGACTTAACAAAAAAATTCAAAAGGAAATCAGGAAAGACAAAACCTCATGTAATGGTTGTAATTTGCCACAATGTTTGATTGAGGGAGAAAGAAAAAGACTTGAAGAGATAGGTGTATCTCCCTCCTTAATAGAAAACTCCTTTGCTTGGCCTCCAATGAGGAAAGAAGCTAAATTTGTGGAGAGAACCTTGAACTTGATAGCTCGATTAATGAGTGCTTGATTATGATAATGGATGTTTGAAAAATAATAATGGATTGCCAAAATGAGGAGAGATAGTGTGTTTATATACCTCTCACAACATTTTGGGGTTAAAACTCAAGTAGGGAAACCGTGAGATCTAATATGTCACTAAAATCCCGACATAGAGCTCTGGGCCAAATTTGGGCCAAAAAGTGTGTGAACAGAACGTTTGAAACATTCTGTATCTAGGAAAATCAACCCAAATTTGAACCGGGTGTTAGGAAGATAAGGTAGATGCAGGATTATTAGGTACAACTAATTCCAAGGTTGAGACAAAACACAAAGGCCACAAATAGTGATATAGGGCCCAAGTGATGAAATGCATTATGGGATTGGAGGAAAAATAAATCACATTTATAAATAAGGGCTAACCTCGATTTTAAACAAGTTTGAAATGAGAGAGGACCTATATTTGAATTTAGGTGTCCATTAAGTACCATATGATGTTCTGCTATAGAAAACACACTAAGGTGGGTCCAAAATACTCCTTAAATTGTACGCTAATTAGGTGCTTATAATTTAGGACGATACATTTATCCTTTACTTTAGTAGAGGAGGATGAGGCAACCTTATGCTCACGGTAAAAGAAGATGAGAGAAAAGAGAAAGAGATGAAATAAGAGAGAGAGAGAGAGAGAGAGAAAGAGAGAGAGAGAGAGAGAGAGAGAGAGAGAGAGAGAGAGAGAGAGAGAGATGATCATGGGCAAACTATAAAGCGACAAGACATCACTAAGTTTAAGGATGTGATCCCACAAATAAAAGATCTCAACTTAGACATACATGCATAAGGGCACGGAAAACAAAATAAAAACAAAACAAACAAAAGATAAAAACACCAACAAAAAAGTGGTTAGTACCAAAATAAAACTCCAAATCAACTAATAGAAGAAACCTCGATTGAGAAATGTCTTAACCACTACTATCATGTTCGGGAATCTATTGAAAGAGCATAAGTGACCAAATGGAAAGGGCAAGAGCATCGCCATAGATGAGACAAAAACTCCATGATCGAACCCACTAGCATAGTTATGAGAGCATGTAAAGAAAGAGAGACCATGAATCCAACAAGTTAGCAAGTTGTTTCATGTTAGGTGATTCATGAGAGAAGAAGAGGAGAAGAAAAGGCTAGCAAGTTGTGTTATGCTAGTTTCACTCATTCTAAAGAAAAAGGGAAGGAGAATTGATAGTTTAGCAAGCTATGTTATGCTAATTAATCCTTTCTTGAAAAGTTTGTGCATAAGCGCGATTTGAAAAACTTTGCACTCAAGGGTAGCTAAAAAAGTTTGCACTCAAAGGCCGCTTAAAAAGTTTGTGCTCAAGGTTGGCTTTGAAATTTTTTGCGCGTAGGGGCAGCTTATGGGACCAATCCTACAAAAAGCATTGTCTCCATAGTGATCCAAAAAGGTTATTAAGGTTTTAGGATCATTGCAAATGTAATAGCACTATCTGATTGTATGTGTTTTCCAAATGCAACAATCTATTGCATTTATATTGAGAATGATCCAAGAAGAGACATGTCCCTTCACGGGACATGTCTATTCATTATATATATATATATATATATATATATATATATATATATATATATATATATATATATATATATATATATATATCTTTACTAGTGATTAACTTATAGTGTTTATCCGACTAAAGCTACAAAACATCAACACTCCCTTTTAGCCAGTGAGGATAAATCAATCCAATGTCAACACTTAAGACACCTGATAGCATCAACCCTAAGATGTAAGCAATAGAAGCATCATCCTCATGATGTAATCAATAGAAACATAGTCTCAAGATGTGGATTGCTTTCATCGAAGATTCTATCCATAAGCTCTCATGTGGATTGCCTCCATCAATGATTCTATCTACAAGCTCTCAAGTGGATTGCCTCCATCGATGATTCTATCCACAAGCTCTCAGGTGGATTGCCTCCATCGACAATTCTATCCACAAGCTCTCATGTGGATTGCCTCCATCGGCAATTCTATCCACAAACTCGCGAGCTTTAGTGTGGATTGCCTCTATCGACGATTCTATCCACAAGTTCTATCTATTATGATTGGTTTCAGCCATCACAAGATGTCTATCACAATAGAAGGTCACTTTATTGTAAGATCATAACCTTACACTTAACTTTTACAAATACAAGTGATAATCATTTGGAAGTTGTCACTTCCTTATGATTTACACAAGGGGTAGGCCCATTAAAAACATTCATGATTCATTAGTATAATAATCAATTATATCAAGTTTACCTTATAAATGTTTCACCTTCAATAGTGAACTCCCTCTTAATCAATATGATCAAGATTGTCACAAGTTCGCTGAACCATCTCCTCCCTCTTAAGCTCAAGTTTATCAACGTATTGACCTCTTTTGAAATATCAGACTCCCTTTGCATCTAGTCTCAATCATCAATTTGTTTGCAAGCATCAAGTTCTTTCTCCCTTGAATGCAATTATCTTGTGCTTTTGTCCTGAATGTATGTCAAAGAGAGATTACAAATAGATCACTAAACTATCTCGACTGTAAATACCAATGATAGAAGCATACAATATTTTACTAACCAATAGTATAGCATGAATTACAAACTCAAAAATTATGTGCATTAATAAAACATGAAATACTTATCTTTTATAAATTTCAAGTATTTCATTTTGTAAGGTGAGCCCATATAGAAAATATCATGCAAATTCATAGAATGATGTTGTCATTCTCGAATATTACTAGAATTATTCACATGACTTGTCTTGAATATCCAAAGGTTCTATACACTATGAAAGCCTTTAATTTGATCGAATCTCCCGTCAAGTAGTTAGGCTTTTAAAGAAGGAACCTTGCTCTTTTACATATTTTTGCATATATTTGTACACAGTTGGTCATAACTTTTGAACTTGACATTTTCTCTCCAATCGCTGTGGTAAGATTCTTCTAAATTTGTTTATCACCAACATATCCAAAATTCAGCAAAATCCAACAGTCCATTTGTGAGATATGGTCCTTGTATTGAGACTGTATTTTCTGAGATAGTTATACATATACCATCAATAAACTACTCTCTTACATTTGCAACTTGGCTCTGATACCATGTTAGGGTTTTAGGATCATTGCAAATGTAATAACACTTTTTGATTGTATGTGTTTTCCAAATGCAACAATTTCTTGCATTTATATTGAGAATGAGCCAAGAAGAGACATGTCCCTTCATGGAACATGTCTATTCATTATTATGTAATTAATATAATGACAATTATGATTATATATACATATATGTATATAACATCTCCTGAGTATTATATTAATTTTTCTAATATATATATATATATATATATATATATATATATATATATATATATATATATATATATATATATATATATATATATACATACTAGTGATTAACTCATAGTGTTTATCCAACTGAAGCTACAAAACATCAACAAAGGTGATCAGTCCTAAGGAAATCATTGTCTCCTTAGGGATCAAAAACATGATCAATCTTGAGGAAACCATAATATCCTTAGGGATATAAAAAGGTGATCAATCCTAAGAAAAATATTGTCTCCTTAAGGATCAAACACATGATCAATCTTAAGGAAAGCATTGTCTCCTTAGGGGTCAATAAACAAAAAGTTGCATAATATACACGAAAGCCGTATGTATGCCCCCTCCTTATGATGACAACATAGGACTATGGTGGCATCATAAGGAGAAGAGAACAAGGATACATACTTCCAACAAGAAGGAGATATCCTTAAAACAACAATGTATGCTTGTTCCTTTGACAAATAGTGAATACTCTTGTTAGCCAAGGAAATTGATAATAGTGAAATAATATTCATAAGTGAGAAGAGACCCTTGAAAGGAAGAGATCTTGACTACAAGACATGTACCTTCAAGATGTGTTTTTGAACAAAGATAACATCTTCAAGGCAAAGAAGGGAATAAAACAAGAATGCATCTTTTTAGCCCCCTTTTGCTAGGTGAAAAAAAGGATTGCTGAAGGATAACACACTTTAAGTGTCCAAAGTAAGGGAATTTGTTTAGGATGAATATAGTTTTGCAAATAAGGGAGAGGTTGTGATCAAGGATACCCACTTCTTGGTTAAGAGAGAATCCCAAATCAAAACAAAATAATTCCTTATAAGAAAAGAATGTTACATGATAAACAAATGCCACTATACTAAGGAAAGTGGATCCTTAGAAATAAAAAAAAGATTGACATATGAAACCTTGCCCTCTAAGTGTGAAGGCAAGGGCAAATAAATATATTGTACATCCTAAGTGATAGGTCTTTTATAATAGACATGCACTTTCAAAAATAAGTTGTAAACCAATATGTAAATCTCTTGAAAAAAAGAAGATCCTACTCTAAAACAAACACATTTATGCAATGAAGGACATTGTACTATAAGAGAAACAAGCCAACAAAGATGGAATGAATGATTTGCAAAAGAAACAATATTCAATCCCTAGATGGAAGATCATTTTATGATAGACACACCTTTTGAGGCATGAAATAGATTGTTGAACAAAGATGAAAGTACTTTGCGTGAAACAAAGAATCTCATGTCAAAAACGTTGTATGACCATAAAACAATACAAATTCATAAAGAGACAATGAAGAGAGAGATGAAAGGATTGCACATTATGTAAACTTAGTGGATAAATCAATTATACAAGATAAACACTTCCAAGAAAAGAAGATATTGCAAAGGACAACACTCCCATTAGAGAGGAAGAACCTAACAAACAAGTCCATGCATTGCAGGAAATCACAATATAAAAGATGTAACCAACAAAGAGATAATGGATCATTTGAAAGGAGAAATAGATGAAATAAAGAGGCCTTGCTCCCCAAGTGAGGAAACAAGGAAAACAATCTATTATGATGCTCACAATGCACATTATGCAAAACAAAGAGCCTCCAATGATGTAAGCTACTAAATTTATATAATGGAGAGAAACATAATAGAAAACATAGATGCTAAGGTATGCCTTTAATATCAAGAAAAATCATAAGATCCGTTGTTAAAGAAAGAAGAGATCTATCTACCAAATCTTGAGCAAATTGTAGAAATTCAATACAATCGGCAAGGGTGTTTATTGCTATGATGACAAAGACAAAAATTTGCCATTAATAAGACTTTGATTCTTTGGAAAATGTCTATAAGGAAAGCAATTTTTTAGGATCATATTTAATTCTATAAATTATTCTTTTAGCTAAAGTCATTTGACCATCAAAAGGTGTGACAATGGATGATGTTGGTAAAAGAATGTAAAGAGGAGGTTTGTGTTGGAATGAAGAAAGATTAGAAGACAAAGAGGTAGCTTGAGGTATGAAAACTAGACCACACCCTAGTAACCTGTGTAGGAGGATCTATAAGAACCTTAATACCTTGTTCATTAATGCCAAACCCTAATCCATTGTAATCTTGTTGAGTAGTAATGTCATATTCCACATTGTAATTGACTTTTAATGTAGAGGGTGAAGGAGATTCATGTTGAGGTTTATGGAAATGTGTGGTATAAAGAGGAATATGAGAAGAAATATTCCTTTTAGGGAGATTCCTATCACTATTCTCATCTTCTTTAGGTGGTGAAGAAGAAGGCTTATCAAGATCTTCATATTTACTTAATGTTATTTTTGGAGATAAATATGATAGACATGCTATATATGATGGGAGATTGCATAAATATACTATTGTGGCTGATGGAAAGAAATAAATCTTGTTACCATTAATGGAAGAACTGTTAGTAATATTTGCACATCTGTGAAATTTTGTTTGATGGAAAGAAGGAAGTTTGTTAAAGATTTGAAAAAGAATGATGTATGTTTTGTTGTGATCCCTAACAAACCGAGTAAGAAAATAGAAGATAATGTTCTTGAGGAGATTGATAAGTTACTCACTGAGTATAGGGAAATCATTTCTGATAATGTACCTGATGGTTTGCCACCGAAAAGAAGCATTGATCATTGCATGGATCTAATCCTTGGAGCTAGTTTACCGAATAAGGCACCTCATCGGTTAACACCTACCGAGAATTAGGAATTGAACCGACAGATTCAAGAATTGCTGGAGAAAGGTTTGATCAGAGAAAGTTTGAGTCCTTGTGCAGTACCTGCTGTATTGGCACCTAAGAAGAATGGAGAATGGAGAATGTGTACTAATTCTAGAGCAATCAATAAGATAATAGTGAAGTATAGGTTTCCTATACCGAGAATGGATGATATAATTGATAGTTTGACTGGAGTAAAGTATTTCACCAAAATTAATTTGAAAAGTGGATATCATCAGATCAGAATCAGAGAAGGTGATGAATGGAAGACTGCTTTCAAGACAAAAGAAGGTTTGTATGAGTGGTTGGTTATGCCTTTTGGTTTAACTAATGCACCGAGTACTTTTATGAGGCTGATGAAAGAAGTTTTGAAGAAATTCTGGGGTAAGTTTGTGATTGTATATCTTGATGATATTCTGATATTCAGTAAGACTAGAGAAGAACATTTGTTGCATGTTAGACAAGTTTTGCAGAGATTGAAAGAGGAAAAGTTGTTGATAAATATGAAAAAGTGTTCATTCATGAAAGAAGAGATTGTGTATTTGGGATTTGTGATTTCAATTGATGGTTTGAAGATGGATCCTAAAAAGTTTGAAGCTATTTTGAATTGGCCTACACCTGTGAATGCTAGTGAGGTAAGATCATTTCATGGTTTGGCAAGTTTTTACTGAAAGTTCATAAGGAATTTCAGTTCAATTTGTAATGCTATGATTAAGACTATGAGAGGAGACAAAAGAGAATTCAAGTGGACACATGGAGCTGATAAAAGTTTTGAGAATCTGAAGTAGAAGGTTGCTAAATTACCTATTTTGGCATTACCTGATTTCAGTAAAGTATTTCAAGTGGAATGTTATGCAAGTGGAAGTGCAATTGGAGTTGTGTTGAGTCAAGAAGGTAAACCTGTTGCTTTCTTTAGAGAAACGTTGAATGATGCTAGAAAGAAATATTCTATGTATGATTAAGAATTCTATGCTATTGTTCAAGCATTGAAGAAATGGAGACATTATTTGATACCGAGTGAATTTGTGTTGTATACCGATCATAAGGCTTGATAGTATTTGGGTAGTCAGAATAAGTTGAATTAGAGACATATGAAATGGGTTGAGTATCTGCAAAGTTATACATTTTTGATAAAGCATAAGAGTGGAGTCACTAACCGAATTGCTGATGCATTGAGTAGAAGAAGATCTTTGATCACCAAGATGAAAATTGAAGTTCTTGGTTTTGATGAGATAAAAGGTTTGTATGAAAATGACCCTGATTTTTCTGAGCCATGGAGAAAGTGCAGGGCACCTATTCAAGATCAACAAGATACTAACTGGGATGAATATTTTATTCAGGAAGGTATATTGTTCAAAGGTATTCAGTTGTGTATACCGAGAGGAGTAATGAGAACCAATCTGATAAAAAAGAAACATAGTAGTGGTTTGGTTGGACATTTTGGTATTGATAAAACATGGAATTTGCTTAAGGAGAAATACTTTTGGCCGCAGTTGTATAAAGATGTTTAGAAATTTGTGAAAAGTTGTGGAATTTGTCAAGTTGAAAAAGGAGTAAGTCATAATACTAGATTGTATGTACCAATTGTTGTTCGTGAGAAACCTTGGATTGACATCAGTATGGACTTTGTTCTTGGCTTACCGAAGACAGTAAGAGGTAATGATTCTATATTTGTTGTTTGGGATAGATTTTCTAAGATGACACATTTTATACCTTGTAGAAAGACATCAGATGCAGTACATGTAGCAAATCTTTTCTTTAAGGAAATTGTCAGATTGCATGGATTACCGAGGAGTATTATCTCTGACCGAGACAGTAAGTTTGTTGGATACTTTTGGAAGACCCTTTGGAAGAAATTTGGCACTGAGTTGAAATATAGTTCTACATTTCATTCACAAACCGATGGACAGACTGAAGTTGTGAACAAAAGTTTGGGAAATTTTTTGAGATGCTTAGTTGGAGACACACCGAGTAATTGGGATTCTGTGTTGGCACAAGCAGAGTTTGCATACAATAATTCAATTAATAGGAGTACTGAAAAGACACTATTTGAGATTGTAAATGGCATACAATCGAGAGGTATATCTGATTTGAGAGACATTGTTGATGAAAATAAGAGAAGTGCTAAAGGAGTGAAATTTGCTAAGTACATGAAGACATTGCATGAAAATGTGAAGCTGAAGCTGGAAGACAGTAATCGGAAATACAAAGACAGAGCTGATAGATCAAGAAGACATAAGACTTTTGATGTTGGGGATAAAATGATAGTTCATTTGAAGAAAGACCAATTTCCTATTGGAACATATGGGAAGCTGAAGATGAAGAAGTTTGGACCTTGCAAGATTTTGAAAAAATTTGACAGTGAAAATGCATATGAGATTGAGTTACCTGATGACATGGACATATCACCGATTTTCAACATTGCTACTTTGTATGAGTATCATGAACCTGATGAAGAAATGATAGCAATGACAGAATATCCTAAGAAGCAGAATGAAGAAATTGAACAGATTTTGAAAGAAAGAGTTGGCAAGAGCACAAGAGGAAAACAATATATGGAATATCTGGTAAAATGGAAGAATAGACTGATGGAGGACAGTTCATGGATTTCACAGTCTAAGTTGGATGCAGCTCAGATCATACCTACCAAATGATTTAGAGAATCATTTCAAAATAACCCTAGGTGTCTGATGCAGGAGCATCTCGGGTCCTTGGCAATCCTGTGTCACCAAAAATATTTTGGAGTTTGTCTGTGTTGCTCGGTTCCTGCTTTGACCGAGTTGGTCAGTTTCCTTTGGTTACCGAGTGTGGTCGGTCATTTCTTGGGCGGTCAGTTGTTTCACTGGCGCTCGACGATGCTTGTTTGTTGCTCGGTCATCTTTGTTTGCCGAGTAGTTTATTTTGAGTTCTGTTGAGGCTGACTTGTGCATTTATATTGGATCGCGGATTTAATGTTGGAATCCATCATTGGGAAACGTGTGGTCCTAGATCTTACTGTTCCTTCTGTTGATTATGGATCTGAAGGCCAACTCAGTTCGGTAGCCTCTTGTATAAATGTAGTTGTTTGGTTGTAGTTTAGGGAGTCAATTTTTGATAGAAGATAGTAGACATTAGAATTGAGATTTCTGATAGATCCTCGCATGTTTGAGGACTTCTGAGATTCTTCATTGTAATATCAGGCCGTAATCGGGAAGGCCTTACAGCCCAGCATGTATGATTCTATTTGATGAAAACATATGAAAGATCTAGCATTCTTTCTCTCACTCTTATTTTTGTTTGCTTCCACGTGTGTTGAGTAGGCTTGGATCATCAGGGTGTGCCATCCTTTGGCCCCTCTTGACCCCTGCCTTGCGTAAAAAATTGAAGGTGAAAACCACATGAAATATTACTAAAAGTTTTGAAATATGCCTTTAAGGAAAAAAAAAATTGATATCTTATAATGCCACATGTAAGAACATCATGAAGGAATACAAACATCATGAATTGCAAAAAAATATGATTCATTTTATGTGATTGATAAAGAGAATGAGAAAGGTAACAACATAGGTTATCACACACCAATCTAACTTAGTAGATTCCATGAAAGCTATCCAAATTAGATCCAAGAGTGCAATAACGAATATATAATACCAAAATTAGAAGTATGTAAGAAGAGTTGGGTTCACCACAATGTACAATAAGAAAAGGGAAGCAATGCAAAGAGGTAGATCATTTATCCTTTTCAAAGTTGCACATTCAGAAGGAAGATGTCCCAATAGGCTAGGATATGCAAAATTGAAATGGAAAATGATGATGAGATAAGAAATGCAAATTAGGGAAGATTTCTATGCACCTGGAATCAAAATAGGAGATATGCTACTTCAAATTTGAATATCTAGACCCTGAAGGTTGTAACCTTTCTTTGAACCAATTTTTAGTTAGTTTTGGGATGTATAGAATGTTTGAAATGTTTTGTACCTAGGAACAAAATGTTTGAAACATTCCGTTCCTTGGGTTTTTGACTAAAACTTTCAGGGATGCTTTGACAGTTCCCAATTTTCTTAGAAAAGTCTCAGTAGCTTTGTAACTTGTTCTTGCACAAAAAAATGGGAAATAAGGTTGCAGAAAGGGGTTTGCCTCAGTCAAACCCCTATTTAGGAATCAACCTTAAAATGAAATGAAATAAATGAAAGTGTGTTGTCATGTAGTAGAGGCTAGATCTAAGAAATAAAGTATATCATACCTTGGCAACACAAATGATTTTTTGAATATAATCAAATATGTTGATGCAATAGCTTTGACTTAACACAAAAAACCCAAAAGGAAATCTTGAAAGACAAAACCTCATATAATGGATGTTGTAATTTGCTACAATATTTGTTAGAGGGAGAAAGAAAAAGACTTGGAGAGGTAGGTGTATCTCCTTCCTTAATAGAAAACTCCTTTGCTTGGCCTCCAATGGGGAAAGAAACTAGATATATAAATAGAAACACTTTGAATGCTTGAGAAGAATGCTAGATTTGGAATGCTTGGACTTGGTTGCTTAATAGCTCTTGAACTTTATTTACTTACTTGCACTTGATAGCTCAATTAGTGAATGCTTGATCATGATAATGAATGTTTGAAAAATAGTAATGGATTGCCAAAATGAGGAGAGATAGTGTGTTTATATACCTCTCACAGTATTTTGGGGGTCAAAACTCAAACATGTTGACCATGAGACCTAATCTCCTACTAAAATTTTGACATAGGTCCCTGGGCCTAATTTGGGCTAAAAAGTGCGGGAACAGAACATTTGAAACATTCTGTTCATGGGTGCAAAATGTTCAAAAAATTCTATACCTAGGAAAATCAACCCAAATTTGAATTGGGTGTCAGGAAGATAGGATAGATGCATGATTATCAGGTACAACTAATTCCGAGGTCGGGACAAAACACAAAGGTCACAAATAGTGATATAGGGCCTAGGTGATGAAATGAATCATGAGATTGGAGGAAAAATAAAGGAGTACAATTAGAAATAAGGGTTAACCTTGATTTTAAACAAGATTGAAATGAGAGAGGACCTATATCTTAATTTAGATGTCCATTAAGTACCATATGAGATCATGTTATAGAAAACACACTAAGGTGAGTGTAAAATAGTCCTTAAATTGTACACTAATTAGGTGCTTGCAACTTAGAATGTTACAAAAAGAAATTGGAAACATGACTTGTAATTGGTAGTATTTTGCTGGAAATTATACCACTTCAGAGATAGTTGAGATTGGTGAATAGGCATTCTCTTTGTAACAAAGGATCAACTGAACTATGAATTTGTGGTCTTGTAGAATATCTTTTTAAGCTTTCTACTAGTGATCATATAATCTTCCATCACTTGCGTGCTCTTGAGCTTCAATCTATCATTTGTCTGATTTGTTTTGAGGAAAAAGACAATATTTGGTGAGAGTATTTATAGAACAACTTAGAAGAATCTTGAAAGGAGGTTTTAAAGTGACATTGATCCTAGTGACCAGCTGATTAAATCATAATTATAATAAAACCTCTCAGAGGCTCATTATAATCATTCTTAGCATGTAAGAGTTCTGCAAACAAAATGTGAACATCTTCAATTGGTGTAAAGAATTTTAGAAGTGTTATATATTTAGTGTCCCAGTTAATAATTGAACATGAACTAAGATAATAGATCTGGCCACACTTCCCACCAACGGCCACACGTTGATGCACTGCAACATCTTAATATGCAACACCCAAAATTTACATGCTACTGTGAAAGGTAAGTTCATTTGGACATTGATTGCCATCACTAAGGATTATGAAAATGCCTTTCTTGCTCGGGAAGAAAGATGGTAGTGTCTTGTAAGAACCATAGGACCGATATTATTGCTTGGACTGAATCCTTGCTGATAATTGAATTAAGATTAACTGGTTGTAGGCAAGCTGAAGGTGAAGCTCTTTTTGTGGGCGAAGAGCAATCATAATGGTAAGACTGCGGAAATTTGTAGAATGGATTTCTCACTTACCGTGTGCCTTGAAAGTGTGTGAATTTTGTTTGCCAGACTGACTTTTCCACTTTGGAAGTACAACTGTTCTTTCTTGCTGTAATTTTATTTTCTTTACTTTTCTATCAAATAACTCACTAGTGTGCATATTTTCTCTTGTATTTAAAATCATTATGTCTTTCTAATCCTCTTCACATGCCCCATGGTGGGTGTGTGTGTGAAAATTGTACCTAATCTATAGACACAACACTCAGTAAAACATTAGAGGTTAGTGATAATCAAAATCGTGCAAAATTGAAAGCTAAACTAACCAAGCGATTTATTGCCTTTTAATAGGTGCGAGATTAATGTTCTCAGATTGTAATCGAGATCAGTGACCTAGACGACACCTAAATGAAGGATTTGAATGCAATTGATCTAGATATGAATTGAATGCAATTAAGCTATTTTTTTTTTTTGGATTTTATGATGCAATAAGGAATGAAAACTTGATATGAATCTATGCTAGATGAAATTGATATGCTATGCTAATCTAATAATGATATGCAATATGAATGCAAAAACAAGATTGGTCTCACAAAGATGTCGATTCGCAAGAGCTTTGATTCTTCAATTCTAATTCTTCAAAATAGTTGTGCAATTCGTAGATGACTTTGGCAAAGTAAGCTTGCAAAATTATGAGATGAATTATGAAGAGCTGAGCCTTGTTTTTATAGAAATCCAGGGCTTTGGAGGTGCATGGGAAAAAGCCATAAATCACTCAAATAACTCAGGTTGATTTTTGAGTTATTTTTAAATAAAGGATAATTAACTCACAAAAACATGCAAAAGCAAAGTTTAACTCAAAATAGAGTTTAGCTTTAATTGATAATTGATAGTTGTCTGCTTTTATGATTGTGCATGTTTTATTTATCAATTAATTTAATAATAAAGTGATTTATTTCCAACTTAACTGCTTTTAAAAATAAAACAATTGATTTATGAGTTAATCAATTATTTAATCAAACTTTTATTAAAAACTATATTATTAAATAATGACAACTTGCTTTAATTAATTAAATAAAAATTTAATCAATTATTCATAGGATATTTGGATTTATTATCAAAATTAAATAATACAATTAATAATAGATAGAATTAAATTTAATTACACAATTAAGTGGCAAGATATTAAATCTAATTAATTAAATATGAAAATATTCAATTAATCAAACTTTAGGATAAATGTGATTTATTGCCAAATAATTATAAAATTAAAGATAATTATGATGATTAGGAATATTACTAAGAATATTCCCCATTGCAGAATTTAAGATAATCAATTATGATTCGATGATGTTTAGATGTGCCTTAGATTAGGACTTTGATGTCGATTTCATTCGAATTGAAGATGTAGGAGATTAATGAACTTATAGCCCATTTTTGGGGTATTACATTTTGCCCCTCTTTGAATTACTGTGCAAAGCGTAGTGGTTCAAAGATAGTCTGTGTTTGATAAAGATATTAAACTGATGTTTGAAATTGATAATTGATACGAGACAGAAGCTGATTGATATTGATTTGATATGGAGATAGTAGGTCTTGAGTGACCAAAGATAATGTTCACTGTAGCAGCAAATGAACCTATGATTGTGAAAAAGTGTCAAAACACCTGATTCCAAACCTTAGGATTGCAAAAAAGTGAGTGACCCATTCTAGACTCGATTGTCTTAGCAGAACTAGCAGGTATCACATCCAAACCCTTCAGTTGCCAAAGAACCAAGGAAAGAACACTATGATCTGATGGTTGCAAAAACTAATACAGTTTACAAGATTAGGAGAATACCAGATTGATATGGATCTTGATGAATCTGATATGCCTCAAGTGATGATAGATTTGCCCCGAGTGATGAGGACTTTTGATGAATCAACGACTAGATGTGATTGTTGTCTTGATCATTGCTGAAAGATATTGATAGATTTGATCGATAGAATTTGATTTACAGACTTTGAATGATGTGCAATACCATGCCCCCTTCGGGATTAAAATTGAAATTTGACAAGAAAAGTCAGCGTTATAGTTTAGAAGCATGTTAATTGATTTGAGAAGTGGTTATATACGTCCGAGAATGCATTCTACATCATTTAGAGGTCCTGGAGACCAAGGTTGACTAGGTTTGACCATGGGTTTGACCATGGTTGACCAAGTTAAAATTTTGATAGTTTGATGAAAGCTAATTAGTTAAGTTGAATATTGAATTTTTGTGATAATTGAAGGTTGATTATGCAAGTAGTGAATAAGATAAATGATCTCAGATTTCAATTTTGATCCCGAAAAGGATTCTACTTGCTATTTCATTGGAGGAACCTTCGTGTGAGATTTAGCTCTTATTAGATTTGAAGAATTGATATGAAGAATTGTTTAAGCTTTAAAGTTCGTTTAGTCATTGTGAGATCATGCAAAGATGAAAAATGAAATGAGACATGCAAAATGAAATGGAACCTAAGACCTAGGACCTACTCACTGATCATGTGTCAATTTGTTATCATCATTAAACTTTTAGGTAACCGGATAAATCAATACAATGCCCACTAGCCATGAAACCATAGACATATGAATATCGATTCGTATGCGCAAGAATCAATACAACACCCACTGGTTATACAACCATGGACATATGACTATTGATTTGTTTTCAGAATGTTGGATTAGATATAAGCACCAAGGCACAAACGCCAGGATGACCTGAATATCATGTCCATTTTGATATAGCAATTTGTACAAGCATCAAAACATAAACGTCGTGATGACCTGAGTAGGCCTTGCATTTAACATACACATCAAACAATCAAAAGATCATTCTAAATCCAGTGTGAATTACCTGTAGTGACCCTTTATCATTCACCTCCTTAGGCAAGATCGCGTTTCATAGTAGGAGAAAGAATTTACTTCAAAAAGATAATAGTTAGATCAAACGTCCTTGAATTTTTTAGGTATCAATGGTCGAGGTACGCATGACCATCCAATTTGAGATAGAGGCTCTTACAGTCAGACACCATTTCAATCCAGAATTTCCAAAGTTATTAGATTTCACATACAAGCAGAAAACCAAGAAAAGATTATGCCCCCAGTCATCACTCTCTAAATCCTATAAAGGACATCATCGAAGAGCTCGAAGGGACACAATATGCAAAAATCTCAATGCGAATCAGTAAGCATACAAGGAGATAAAAGCATGAAGCACAGATTGTTTTCAGTTTGTTTTGATGTTTGATTGTTGTAGATGCAAAATCCTTTCTGGAGACGAGACTGACTGACTGACTCAACTTGAAGCTTCAAAGGACTCTGACTGGATAGGATACGTCTAAGATACATTGGAGGCCATAGGATATGACATTGATTGCCCCCAAGTTTGAACATTGTTAGGATACAGACGCTTGAGCCGATTGGTGTACAGACCGACTTATTGAAAACTGGAAATGTTGAAACAAACTGGGAGATATGTACAAACTAAAGCAAGACTGAAAGCTGGGAAAGACCAAGATTGTGCTGATAGATGGAGCATTTGGAACAAGTGGTGCCCATTTGCCGAGTTTTCACCATCTTGGTAGAGATTCTATTTTTGCTACCAAGGCGCCTGTTTCCAAGTTTTCACCAAGGCACTTTTTCTTTTTCTCATTTTTTTGTATTTTTTAAATTTTTTAAAATTTTTGATATTTTTTTATTTTTTTGTGAATCATCAAGGCGCCTATTGCTAGGTTTTCACCAAGATGTTCATTTTTTCAGGAACTTTTTCCGATTTTTAAGATTTTTTCAGGACATTTACCAAGCACTGAATGCCTTAGGTGTAGAATTTTTTCAGATAGAGAACATTGATTGGTTCTCGGAGCTGTTCTCCTTCAGTCGTTGAGAGTTGATAGGCACCAGAGCCAAAAGTAGTAGTGATTACAAAGGGACCCAGCCAATTGGGTTCGAACTTTCCCTTGCGTTCTTGATGGGATTGATTTTTAGGATTTTCTCTCAAGACTAGATCACCAATCTAGAATTCTCTGTGTCTGACTTTCTTATTGTAGCCTCTAGACATTTTCTTATGATATACTCTAAGATGATCATACGCTGCTTGCCTGCGCTCATCTAGTAATTCAAGTTCTTGTAACCTAGACACTCTATAGTCTTCATCAGTGACAAGTCCATACATTCTGATTCTAAGTGATGGGATTTCAACCTCAATAGGCAGTACCGCTTCAGACCCATAAACTAAAGCGAAAGGTGTAGCCCCTGTAGGCGTTTTGATACTAGTTCTATAGGCCCAAAGAGCTGGATTGATCATGAGATGCCAGTCTCTTCCTGTTTTATTCACTGTTCTGTGCAAGATTTTCAAGAGATTTTTGTTTGAAGCTTTAGCTTGTCCATTCCCTTGAGGATAGTAGATGGATGACCAATGTTGAGTAATCTTGAATTTGGCACATAAGTCATCTAGGTCCTTGTTTTTGAATTGTCCCCCATTGTCTGTGACTATGGAATGAGGGATCCCGTATCTGCAAATGATGTAGTTCAGGATGAACATAGAGATTTATTTTCCTGTTGCTTGTGTTAGAGGAACTGCTTCTACCCATTTTGTAAAATAATCTGTAGCTGTGATTATATGGGTATGTCCATTGGAAGAGTGCGGATGGATAGCACCTATGAGATCAAATGCCCATTGTTGAAAAGGCCATTGTGTAGTAAAGGGAATCAGATCTCTCCCTGGAGCATGAATCAAGTTGCCATGTACTTGACACTGTTGACAGTTTTTAGCAAATTTAATAACCTCTTTCTCCATTTCAGGCCAATAGTACCCAGCCCTAATAAGTTTTCGAGCTAACGTTAAACTATTTGAGTGCGACCCACATATACCCTCGTGGACTTCCTCTAATGCACGTTGAGACTCTTCCCGTTCTAAACATCTAAGCAGTGTACCATCTAGATCTCGTTTGTACAGATCATTACCAATGATGACATATCGGGATGCTGATCAGATAAGGTTTTGTTTCTCAAAACGGTTAAAGGACTTAGGGATGATTTGGTCATGGAGATAGGAGAACAGATTTTTATAGTGGGATGAATCATAACCTACAACGGTGCAGATCATGCGGGTTTCAGGGGAGTCATATGTAGGATAGGATAGGGCTTCCACCAGGAACTCGTAGCGTAGCTCATGTTCGGGCTGCTGTAAGAGAGTAGATAGTGTCGCCATTGCATCGACAGCCTTATTCTCTGTTTTGGGTATTTGCTCAAATGTGATAGAGATGAAGTATTTCTTTAAATCATCTACCATTCTCTTGTAAGGAATGAGCTTTTCATCTTTGGTTTGGTACACATCATTGACTTGATGGATAACCAATTGTGAGTCTCCATGGATGTGCATCTCTGTAACTCTTCACTGTATTGCCATTTTCATACCATTGAGAAGTGCCTCATATTTAGCAATATTGTTTGTGCAAGGAAATTTTAGTCTGAATGCTTTGGGTATCGAGTATCCTTGAGGAGTGATGAACAATATGCTTGCTCCAGATCCATTTTGTGTGTAGGAGCCATCAAAGAATAACTGCCATTCTCTAGAAGAGAAGTGCATGATAGAGGAATCGGGAAATTCCATTTGCATGGGTGTATCATCAAACAATGGTCCTTCAGCTAATTGATCAGCAATGACCTGTCCTTTGATAGCTTTTCTTTCAACATATTCAATGTCAAATTCGCTCAAGAGCATGACCCATTTAGCTAGTCTACCTGTGAGGGCAGCTTTGCTTAGTAGGTACTTTAGTGGATCAATCTTAGCTACCAAATGAGTGGTATGAGCTAACATGTAATGTCTCAGTTTTTGTGATGCAAAGATCACAACGAGACAAGCTTTCTCAATCATAAAATAGTTCTTTTCATACACCACCAATGTTCTGCTTATATAGTAGATGGCTCTTTCCTTTTTGTTCTCATCATGCTGTGCTAGCAATGCCCCCAGTGATGTATCTGTTGCGGAGACATATAATATTAATGGCTTCCCATGAATAGGAGGCATTAAGATAGGAGGATTCGAGAGATAATTCTTGATATGATCAAAATTCTTTGCACAGTCTTCATTCCATGCAAAGGTCACACCTTTATGTAATGTCTTTGTGAAAGGTTGTGATATGTCAGCTAACTATGATATGAATCTTCTGATGGACTGTACTCTCCCTTGCAAAGTTTGCATTTGACTGATATTCTTGGGAGGTTGCATCTCTATGATAGCTTTCACCTTAGCTGGATCAACTTCAATGCCTTTCTTTGAAACTATGTATCCTAAGAGCTTTCCAGAAGTGACACCAAAAGAACACTTCTTAGGATTTAGTTGGAGACTAAATTTTTCCATTCTGTCAAGGATCATGCTCAAGTCAGTTAGATGTTCAGTTCTGATCATTGATTTTGCTAAGGTATCATCCACATAATCCTCCATTGTTTTATGCATCATATCATGAAAAATAGATGTCATTGCTCTTTAATATGTAGCTCCAGCATTTTTGAGTCCGAATGGCATAACATTCCAACAAAAGGTTCCCCACGCACATGTGAAAGCTATTTTCTCTTGATCTTCTGGAGCAATTTTGATTTGGTTGTACCTAGAAAAGCCATCCATTAAGAAATACATTTCATAGCTCGCAGTCATATCCACTATCATATCAATGTTAGGCAGTGGAAAATCATCCTTAGGGCATGCTCTGTTCACATCTCTAAAGTCCGTGCACACTCTGATTGAACCATCTAGTTTTGAAACAGGTACAATGTTAGAGATCCACTCAGCATAGTCTATGACACGGATGAATCCAGCTTTTAGGAGTTTTTCTAGTTCTGCTTTGACTAAGAGTGCAACATGAGGATGCATCTTTCTCAATTTTTGCTTGATTGGTTTTACTCCAGGAGCAATGGATAGATGGTGCATAATGAGATTGGGATCCAATCCTGGCATATCTGAATATTTTCATGCAAAATTGATCTTTTTTTCTGATAAGAATGTAGTGAATTTCTGTTTCTCTTCTTCTGATAGAGATTGTGCTACATGTACCAATTGTGGTTCATCTGTTGTACCCAAATTGATGGATTGAGTGGGCTCAATCAGAACTGGAGATCTATCTTGTAAATGACTCGGAAGGACATCAAATATCTCATCCTTAGGTGCCTCAGAGAGGTTTTCACCTTCATATACGTCTTTTCTTTTTACTTTTGTAGGATCTGAGACTGCCACAAAGTGGTTTTCACCCTTAGAACTCTTTTTATTTTTATTTTTATTTTTTTGACTAAGATATTTGATGTCCAACTCGGTCATGTTGACGCTCGGTTCGCTAATGGAAGTCCTCATAAGCTCGACTGCATTGAGATAACAAGCAAGGGCATAGTCACTTGGAAAGGTGTAGATACCATGGCTCGGGTTCATGGAAGTTCGGTCAATAAGATCAGGGTGTTGGATAGTTAAAGTAGGAAAGGCTTGGGATATGGTGTTCACAGATGTGGATATGTCATCATTGGTCCTAACCCGATGCTCAAGTTCAAAGGTGATATTACAGCTCAAAATGTTCAATTTGTGAATAGGCTCAACATCATCATGGGAGTCCTCTTCAGCCATAGGTGGATCCGACACGTTAAGTTCATTGTTTCGCTCTAGACCTACGTTGGGTTGAGATACATATTGGTGAATAACATCAATATATTTCTCTGTTATAAGCTCATCTTCTTCTGGAATGGTACCCCATTCATAGTAATTTGACTTAGCTTCTGATTCAGGATCTCTAGGAAATCTTAGAAAATGTGTGAAATCAGGATGAATACCCCAAGAAGGATTACCCTCAGTTTCTGACTTGAATTCATGGGAATCAGTGTCAGAATAACTACCCCCTTCTTCTTGATCAGTTTGATCGCCTTCGAGATTGGCTGGTTCTTATGGTGCAACCATCTCTTGCGCTACAGTAGGTTCTTATGTTTCTACTACATTAATTCTTTTGATAGGATCATCTATATCATCAAGAAGATCTTTGATCTCTTTAGGCAATTTTTCATAAGGGATAAGCTCAGAGCTATCTGAATCATCATCTGAGGGTTCTGTCTCTTCTTTCTTGAGAAGGGGTTCTCCTGGTGCAATTTGTTTTATGACATGAAAACAACCACCTTTGAGATGATAGGGTTTCTTCTTAAACCCTAAGCCACTAGTATCTTTGTTGGCTCTACCAATATGTGAAATGGGTGTCACAAGACCCTTTCCTCTGATTCCTAGAGGTCCTTGACCGGAATATCCCATCTTGGCTATCAATGTGTTTCCTGGACCATATGAATTAGAAGGGATTGTAGGTGCTATAGATTCACTAGGTTGAACAATTTTAGATTCAGAATCCTCTTTATATAGCCATGCCACCACAGCTTCATCCTCTTCAAATTCTTGTTTAGAGACTTGCTCCGCCACAAAATTTCTTTTGTATGCTTCCATAGGTTCCTTAGGTTCTGATTTAGACTGCTTCAAGGATTGTCCATACGACTTAAGTGAGATTGGGAGAGATGTTAGAGACAAGACTGGCTCTATAGTGTATTCTTCCATCCCATTTTCGTTGATATTGATCTCTTTAGCAATGTCTTCCATCTTAGATGTGGAAGCAACATTTAGTTGCTTGATGGAAGATTCTCTATTATTGGGAACAAGCTTATCGACACTTTCCTTCAATGTATTGCAAGTTTTACTCAGATCTGCTGGGATAGTAACCTCCACTCCTTCATAGGAAAATTTCAAGCATTGATGGTACGTAGAAAGAATAGCTTGCATTTCATGTATCTAGGGTCTCCCTAGAAGGATATTGTAAGCCAATGGTAGATCAAGCACCTGACATGTGGTATCTTTGATGACCGGACCCACTCGGATAGGTAAGACAATGGTGCCTTTAGAAGCTCTTTCTTGTTCGTCATAGGCTTTTATGGTGATCTTCTTTCGAGGATCAATAGCCATCTCTGAGAATCCCAACTGTGTGATTAAGCTGTAAGAACAAATGTTGAGGCCTGCGCCCCCATCTATCAACACACGTTTGACTCGACGGTTTTGGATCAAGAATTCTATGTGCAAGGGCTGATTATGTGGGTGACTTAGGGAGTTGTCATCTTCCTCTGAAAAGGAGATATATTGCGGAGACGTTAGATGACCAACCATAGTCTAGAACCTGTCTAGATCTAGATCATCAGGAACATTAGAGCCGAGCAAAGCTTTGTCTAGGATATCTCTGTGAGCTGGAGATATTCGAAGTAACTCAAACATAGAGATTTTGGCATTGGTATGCTGGAGTTGTTGGACGATGCTGTAAGATGTAGGTCTTGTATCCTTTGGATTGGAAGATTTTGAGGCAACCTTCTATTTAGAAGTAGATGTGAGATTGAAAGGTATCTTAGGGACATTAGATGAACTTGGTGTTTGTCCTTTTAGATGAGCTTGAGCTTGTGATCTGGTAACCGCATTAGCTGAGGAATGATTTCTATCTCTTCATACAATCGTGATGACATTGCAGCTCTCAGAGAGATATGGTTCAACCATATTGATGACAGCATTGTTTCTAGGGTAGGCATAGTTGACTTTTGCCCCCATGTTAGGCTGAGAAGTGGAAACTCCCTTGCCATGTTGTGGAAACGGTTCTGTAAATGCTGTGTGATCATTATTGCTGGTAGGATTATCGATCATGATGTCCCCTTGATCTATCAAGTCTTGAATGGTATGCTTCAAGTGGAAGCATCCATTAGTTCTGTGGCCTTTAGTCCGATGGAAAGCACAGAATGCATTATCTTTCCACCAATATGGTTTTGGATCTGGATCAGGGTTTCGAATTGGTGGTAAAGAGATCATGTTATCAGCTATCAGGGTTCTCAGGGCAGATTCTAAAGATTCTCTTAGGGGAGTAAACTTTCATTTATTATCCCATCGTTTGAATGGCTTCTTTGGAGATGGTTCAGTAGATTTTTGCTCTGAAGCTTCAATGGCTTTGGTGGCAAGGGTGAGATTGTAGGCCGGTGCCTTTGATGGGGTGTGGATAGTGTCAACAACACCATCAAAGATGATACCTTTGTTTCTATTCTAGCTCTTGTTTTTATCTTTTGAGCTAGATCCAGATTCAGACTTGTCCTTTTGAAGTGTGATTTCTCCTTTCTTGACAAGTACTTTCTCATTCTTGATTGCATTATCCACCATTTTATCAAAAGATACATGATCTTGCATTTGTAATGGATAATTGAGCTCTGGAACAAGGTTATTGATAAAGATTTCAAGTTTCTCCATTTCGAGAATTGGTCTAGCATATAGAGAAAACTTCTTTCGCCACCTCTTGAGAAAAGTTAGGAATGATTCCCCTGGATATTGCTTGAGGTTACAGATATCGATCATGGTAATCGGATGTTGAATATTGTAGAAATATTGTTGATAAAACAATTTAATCAATTCCTCAAAAGTTTTGATCGTAGAAGGTAATCTTGAAAACCACTGAACGGATGCTCCTCTCAAGGATCTAGGAAAAAGACACATCAGATAAGTTGGTTCATGCATGAATTCCATGGATTGCGTACAGAACTCTCTGACATGATCTTGAGGATCAGAGTGTCCGTCATATTTGTCATACTTTGGTATCTCCACTCTTTTTGGGAACGGTGGCATATACAAGTTTTTGTCGAACGGAAAAGGACATAGGGCCTCCATGGAGAACTCCTTGGGTTCCTTCTCCTTCTTAAGATTGTTAAATTCAACTTGTATAGCATGCATCTATTTTGTCATAGCTGTGAGTGGAGTTTCTTCCTCATGTGTGATTATATCATCAACATTAAAGTTGGGAGGAAGCTTAGCCCCTTCCTGGGCTAATTGTAAAAAGTATGCCTCTATCCACTTTCAAGAAATGCCTCATCATTCTCTGGAATTCATCATCATTCTGACATCGATGGATTTCAGAGGGGGTAGGCTCTTGGTCGACATTATGTTGAGAATGGTGTCCTTGGGATCCTCCTCCTAGAGAACCATGGTTTGTCCCTGCTTGAGACATGGTAGGAGTTTTTGGGCTCCCTGGAACAGATTGAGGAGTTTGTTGATTACATCTGTGAGTTGATAGAGGAGGTATGTAACTAGTTTTCAATCGAAAGTTACCGAAACCATCGTCTTCGTAGATACCTGACTTGATGATTTGTTCAAGAGTTGGACCTGGGGTATTGGTCAAAAGTAAGTGCTGAGATATTTCTTCTGATTTCTTGTGTGAAGAAGCTCTGGTCTCCACCATTAACTTTGAATGAAACAGAAGAAAAGGACGAAGACAACTGAAAAACAATTTGATTCGAGAAAATTGGATTACGCAACCTTGTCAAGATTATGATAGTTTTGAAGATCTGATGAGATGTGGGTGAAGGAAACTGTGCCCTGGATGTATGGGATAGATCGCCCAAAAGATAGCGGACACGAGTTCTCAACACTTAGTCTATTTTTGAAGATTGATTGAAGATTGATAGTTATGACAAGGTTTTGACACGAGATAAAAATGACTCAAATTGATCAAACAGAAGACTAGATCAGATTCAAAAGATCAAACTCAGAAAATGGTAGAATGCTCAATAACTACTGCTTTGTTCCTGACACAATGATATTTTTGACAGATTCTAGAACTAGGCTGGAAACATTGGATATCTTGCAATTTGACAATTTCTGACAACTCTCTCAAATTTTTTCAAACGACACTCTGCAGACTCGTACGACACTGGGTAGTCTATGAAACGACAGTTGTTAAACTCATACGATAGTTGGGTAGAAATGAAACGACAGTTGTAAATATCATATGACAGTTGCTAACAGGATTTTGACTTCCTTGGATTTACTGGCATGAAAACTCGTACGACACTGGGTTCTCAATCATACGACAGATGGGCAATACTGAAATGATATTTGACAAAAAGTCATACGACTTTTGACTTCCTGAAATGACTTTTGACTCCAGAAAGAATTTTATGTCAATTTTTGCAAAATTTAAGGTTTTCAGTTCTGGATTGTTTGCAAATTGTACTGTCCAGATTTTGAAGGTTATACCAGATTTGATCATTTTTAATAACCAAGTAGATAAACAAGCACGCAGAATAGCAAGCAAGTGATTTCAAGCACGTCTGAAAATAATGAACAAGGGCAAAAGCAACCTTGCGCATGAACAATCAAATGACCAAATTGTGCTAATCCCTAAGAGTACTAATTGTGTATGTTCTGAAAAGTTTTGCAATAACACACATATACCTGAAAGTGAAAAATTGGCCTCTCTAGGGTTTTTAGTAATGGTTTGACTTTGCAACTTTTATGATTCAAAGGGGTGAACTCCAATCCCAGCGCACCAGGGTTTTGACACAGTCTGAAAACTTAATCTTCAAGAGCTGCTAGGGAGATCTGACAACCCAATAATGAACCATACCCGTGGAGATTTCTTCCACAAGGACATTTATATAGCGGTTGTCACTACCATTGCGAAAATGACTATTACCGCTTGAGGTTCCGTCAACGCAGTTTGCCCTGTGAAGGAATTGTCCGCTATGGTTAACCCTCTTTAAAGGTGACTCACAGATTTATACCACAAGAGGACTTGGCTCCAGATCCAAGGTTTTTGACACCTTTTCACTTTTAACCCAAACAAAGCAAGCAGATTAATCCGACACGCTAAGACAAAGTTTTGTTCCACCAAGGTTTGTGATATCAACTCCACGTGATCTATCAACCTCTCCGGGGAGAGAATGTATCAATCAATAAGAGAAGATGCACTAACCAATTTTGATTCACCAAAGCTCGTGATATCAACCCCGCGTGATCTATCAACCTCTCCGGAGAGAGAATGTGTCGATCAATAAGAGAAGACGCACTAACCAAGCTGAATGTGAAACGCACTAAGCATCCTCCCTACCTACAAGGATTCTCTCATCAAGAAAGATTTCTCTAGGAATCCAATCTCTCAAGAATCATGAATAGTGTTCATAGGGCCTAATTACTATGTGAGCACAGATATATTCCCGAAAGCCAATCTACCAAAAGCACCCAAAAAGTAGAAAGAGGAACACTTAACGCTTAAAGCAAATATGAGATGAGTCCACAAGGTGGAACACTTAACACCTCACACAAGCTGAAAACGAGTCCCCAACTTAGAAAACAAGTGAGTTCCTAAAAGCACAAAAGGGTTGCCAAGTGGAACACTTAACGCTTCTGTCCTGTTGACCTCTCCCTTTTATGGCGCTAAGATTGCAACCACGGGGTGGAAATGAGGGGCCGGCGGATTAGCGAGTCCAATAACCCAAGATAGCAATCAAGATCAATCACAAGTATTCTAAGACTACTTAATGAATCCTTAAGGGTTCACAACCTAGTATCAATTATGCAAGTGTGTAGAAATATATCAAAAGCATGAAAAGATGCACACAAGCTTGACACATAAGAGATTTATTTTAAGTCCAAATCAAAATATTTTCAGAACAAGGAGAATACCTCGTGATCCTCGCAACGCGCTTAGTAGATTCTACTTGATTTTTAGCAATTTTTGTTGAGCTTTTCCATGCAAGCAAGTGATGATATCTCCAACAAGCAAACAAACAAACAAGATATGCAAGGTATATTCAACTTATGAAAATCTTAGGGTTAGATCTAAAAATCAATTGTTAGGAGAAATAATAACCATAAATTAATCCAAATGACAACTCATAGCATGCATTGAATCATATGAAAAATAAGTGCATACCCATCACAAAATTTTAATTTTTTTGCACTGCATTTGACCTAGTCAACAAGATCTAATTTTTATGATATGATTTTGGCCACAAAAATAAAAATTCAGAATAGAGACCCCTACTAAAAAATAGAGAGCTTTCCAAAAATGCAAAAATTTTAGAAAAATCTCTTCATTTGTGCCCTAGAGACCCGTTTTATCAAAACAGACCAGTTTTTACAAATTGACTATTTGAGCTATTAAATTGCATCCAAATTTAAAACACAAATAATAGACCCCCTGTAAAATTTGAAGAGATTTCCGAAAATGTAAAAATTTTCAAAAAATATTCTGATTTGCGCCTAAAATTAATTTTTTATGAAAAATTGAAAAAAAATTATTAAAAATTCAAAAAATTTTAAAAAATTCTGAATTTGTTTTCTAAGCTTCTCTGATATGTCTTTAACCTACAAAAAAAATTTCAGACCAAAAATCCAAACCGTTTGGGAGATAAAATTAAATCTTTGAAATTTTAGAGTTTTAGCTCTCAAAAAAATCAAAACTAGCATGCAAAGGTGGGTTGCCCCACGGTGGGTGCCAGAAATGTGTGTGTGAAAATTGTACCTGATCTGTAGACACAACACTCAGTAAAATATTAGAAGTTAGTGATAATCAAAATCGTGCAAAATTGAAAGCTAAACCAACCAAGTGATTTACTGCCTTCTAATAAGTGCGAGATTAATGTTCTCAGATTGTAATCGAGATCAGTGACCTAGACGACACCTAAATGAAGGATTTGTATGCAATTGATCTAGATATGAATTGAATGCAATTAAGCTATTTTTTTTTTGGATTTTATGATGCAATAAGGAATGAAAACTTGATATGAATCTATGCTAGATGAAATTGATATGCTATGCTAATCTAACAATGATATGCAATATGAATGCAAAAATAAGATTGATCTCACAAAGATGTCGATTCGCAAGAGCTTTGATTCTTCAATTCTAATTCTTCAAAATAGTTGTGCAATTCGTAGATGACTTTGGCAAAGTAAGCTTGCAAAATTATGAGATGAATTATGAAGAGCTGAGCCTTGTTTTTATAGAAATCCAGGGCTTTGGAGGTGCATGGGAAAAAGCCATAAATCACTCAAATAACTCAGGTTGATTTTTGAGTTATTTTTAAATAAAGGATAATTAACTCACAAAAACATACAAAAGCAAAGTTTAACTCAAAATAGAGTTTAGCTTTAATTGATAATTGATAGTTGTTTGCTTTTATGATTGTGCATGTTTTATTTATGAATTAATTTAATAATAAAGTGATTTATTTCCAACTTAACTGCTTTTAAAAATAAAACAATTGATTTATGAGTTAATCAATTATTTAATCAAACTTTTATTAAAAACTATATTATTAAATAATGACAACTTGCTTTAATTAATTAAATAAAAATTTAATCAATTATTCATAGAATATTTAAATTTATTGTCAAAATTAAATAATACAATTAATAATAGATAAAATTAAATTTAATTACATAATTAAGTGGCAAGATATTAAATCTAATTAATTAAATATGAAAATATTCAATTAATCAAACTTTAGGATAAATGTGATTTATTACCAAATAATTATAAAATTAAAGATAATTATGATGATTAGGAATATTACTAAGAATATTTTCCGATGCAGAATTTAAGATAATCAATTATGATTCGATGATGTTTAGATGTGCCTTACATTAAGACTTTGATGTTGATTTCGTTCGAATTGAAGATGTAGGAGATTAATGAACTTATAACCCATTTTTGAGGTATTATAGTGGGTGCCAAAAACTGTTAATTATATTAATTTGTCTCTGGCAAAAGACCGCAAAGTGTTACAAGATGGACTATAAAAACCTCTTCAAATTAGAAGGCGAAGTTCCTTTGAAATTGAAACTAAATCTAGATATTAAGACTATGGACAAAATAAACAAGCATTCACACTTAACATGATGTTTTTATTTTAAGGTTTTGCTGCAAAGTAAACTAGACTTAAACTGCCCATCTTTTTGCCTCGAATATCTGAAACCAACTCCTTTAGACATATCAGATTGTTTTTGTAGTTTATAATTTATTTAAATCAACAAACAATAAATTGAAACACCATTGTCACTTATGTCACTGGCCAAAGGCAAAAAAAAAATGAACAAATTAGTTTATACAGAAACATATGAAGCAAAGTAATATATCCCACTATAAATCAACATTTTACTAATAAACAATTAAAGCTGCATATAAAACTACATCTTTATATTGAATGCCAATACAAAGCTTTACACTATTACGCACTTTCAATTCAGTTGAGGAAATCTTAAGCACAGTGATCACAGACACGGAAGAAAATGCATTTGACACTCGTTAAGCAGTAATTTCTGCAACGTAATTTAAACATCAATTATGCTAAAATATAAGTGTTTACAATGGTGGCTCAAAATAGCTGAAAAATTATAAACAAAAGAATAAAATTCGGAAATGTCGAAGTTTTGACTGAAAGTTGAGAAAAAAATAAATTCTAGAAATTTGTTCCAAAATAGATCCTTCCTCAAGTTTAATCGAAACATATCTAAACATAAAATTAGACAGTACTAGTGAATTAAAGGCTGAAGACGCCCTTACGCTGAACTTTCCCGACAAATTTTTTGACATACTCATCATAAAGCCTTGAAATTGAAATTGATCCTCCTGGACTGAGTTGATCTTGTACAAAACTCTTACAGTTCCCAATCATACTCTTAGGGCCCGTTTGGGTGCTGGAATACGAAATGTCAATTCCAGTCAATTCTGGAAGACGCTGCAATTCGGAAGATACAAATCCTGAAAATGATTTCCG
Source organism: Chamaecyparis obtusa (assembly GCA_027943335.1). Taxonomy (NCBI): domain Eukaryota; kingdom Viridiplantae; phylum Streptophyta; class Pinopsida; order Cupressales; family Cupressaceae; genus Chamaecyparis; species Chamaecyparis obtusa. Next base: position 103,499 of record BSBK01007616.1, read on the forward strand.
GAATATGGGCTGACCCGTTTGGTTCACCCGGAAGATGACTAAGAAGATGCATAAGGAATTTTAATTTCTTTAAATATAGCGTGTATATGTTTGTGTATATACACACATACATGTGTGTATATATACACATGCACAAATGTGTATATATACACATACACGTGTATATGTGTATACACGTGTGTATATACACACATGTATACACATGCACACATGTGTGTATATACACACAGACACATGTGCATGTGTGTGTATACACACACATACACACATACACACATATACACATACACACACACGTGTTTATATATACACATGTGTGTATATATACACACATACATGTGTATACACACACACACACATATATATATATACACACACATACACGTGTGTATATACACGTGTATATATATACATAAATACACACACGTGTGTGTATATGCATACACACACATTTGTGTACATATACACACGTGTGTATATATACACATATATATACATCCTTATAGCAATATAATATACATCCTTATAGTCACGGATCCCATGAAATATTAAATTTGGTTTTATAAAAATTGGAATTGGAATTCGAAATTCCAATTCCACCTATTTGAGTGGAAGATGAAATGCCCATTTTGGGGGCAAAATTGGAATTTTGAAATTTCAATTCCAATTTTTTGGATGGACACAAACATGGAATTGACATTATTTGGAAATCTAATTCCGAAATATCCAGTCTAATTTTAGCACCCAAACGGGCTCTTAGGGCCCGTTTGGTGCATGGAATACCAAATGCCAGATATAGTCAATTCTGGAAGATACAAATCCTGCAAATGATTTCCGGAATATGGGATGACCTGTTTGGTTCACCCGAAAGATGACTAAGAAGATGCATAAGGAATTTTAATTAGGGCCAATTTGAGTGGCGTGCATTTGATCTCAAATCGGGAAGCTGGAGGGTGCTACCACCAGTTCCAAGCGTTTCATCATTGCTGAAGTTCTTCGTTGCAGCATGAAGGACGGAATAGGAGAACTTACGTGGGCCTTGAGAACAATGTTTGTCGAGCACCGGGCTAAGAGCACTACAAAACATACCATTGCTGTCAGTACCACCACCGCACATGCTTCAACAAACATCAGATTAACATTTATTTTTTTACTTCTTAGGTCGACTGGATTTTTGGAGCGAGTGTTGATTTTTATCTCCATGAAGAATGGTACCAGCATGTTGTGCATAGAGAACGAAAATTCTGAAATCTTGATAGCGAAGGGTGAGAAGGAGAATGAAACCAAATTTTTGGCAGAAATTGAAATTTTGGACATCAAATATTATTAATGGCAAAAGCATATCCGACGACACATTAAATGGGCATTTGAAAAGGGAATTAGAGCATGGATATCTAATTCCACCTTTTCAGATGAAAGATGAAATGCTCATTTTGTGGGCAAAATTGGAATTTTGAAATTTCAATTCCTATTTGTTTGGATGGACACAAACAGGGAATTCACTAATCCGAAAATGTTATTCCGGAATTAGAGCCCATATTCCGTGTACCAAATTGATTAGTATTTCTCTTTCTTGAACTGAACTTTGCATAGGAAGGTTCGCTGACTTGTTTTTGTTCTTTCGATCGATGAAGATATTCCAAGTTTTCCTCTCCCTAGTTGATTATCTTTACTTCATTCGTATTATCATGAATAAATGTATATGTGATTTATGTAACAAAAAATTTGATGGATTAGCCCACAAGTAATTTTCCCTGATATTCTTGGTAAATTTGATTGTGGAAATCCAAATTTATACTACAAATCTATATATTAACATTCACTTTGAAAGATGATTTCTTTTGGATCAAGAATGCTAAATCTAATTAGTACTTAATTACCCAAATACATTATCTTTAGATAACACATGATATTCTCACAAGTAGTGATATCCCCATCACGATATACTCTAACTAAAAAATGTGCTATTGTGTTGTTTTGATTTTCTTCAACATCTCCCCATATTCATCAACGACTTTCATTCCTCTCTCGCACAAGTGCCTTATCCATTGTTGTGTGTTGCCACATTTGACCAAGGTGTCTAATTGTTCTAGTAGCAAATCCACTCAGACTCTTCGTGGAGATGAATGTTGAAAGGAATTAGCTTCAGCCAAAGGGTTGGCTAATGATGAGATATAGGCCTTCAACTCTATATTTTCTACTTTTAGAATTGTTGCTTCATCCATTGTTAATGCACGAGGACCCCAAACTAATATGTGATTTGAAAATTAATTTAACCTAAACTTTTTGATCATCTTTATCTTTTAGATGTGTTTGGTTGTTTGTGCTAAAAGAATGATATCTGTGGTTTTTGTTAAAAGAATGATATCTTTGTTGCATCTTGGACATTGTTTTTTATTTAAAAACAATAAATTAGGGTATTAATCCTTTACAAACAAAAGTTCCAAACGCAAAGAAACACAAGCCAAAAATAGGCCACTTATAACTTTACATGGGCCATTAGCAGGCCATTTACAACATTGCCAAGGCCATGAATATACCACATAGACTACAAACAACCCACATCAAGAGTGGATAAGAATCATACCCACAAATTGAGGAAGAGATTGGGAAGAGAAGGAAGGACTTTTCCTTCATCAAGTAACAATAGTCCATGAAAAACTCTCATCAGAAACACCAAAACAAGGGGAAGTATGAGGGTAGACACCCACAAACAACCTTCCAACACACAAAGTAGTACATGGAAGAGGAGGAGCATCCTCCACCAAAGGTTGGGGCTAAACAGAGGTGTAGCATCGTAAATTGTATCAACATAGAATTTATTGCTCACCTAGGCCTTACTTCAGCGTTCTTGGCCTTTTATGCCCCATCATGCTTGATTCTACTTGCTCTGGTTCAAATTCTAGCTTCTTGTCTACATTCTGGATTTCGGGTCCTTGCTTCTACTATTATGATAGTAGATAGTTTCTAATTTTATCTCTCTTTCATCTATTTCTAATGGTCACTCTTTTTGTAATGTTTCCATAAACTCCTTTTGTTCGTTATGGAAACTTTCTCTTTCACTCTACAAGAATGTTTATATTTCCTCTCCTATTCGTTATAGAAACATTCTCTTGTATCTTGTATATATAGATCATTCATGATCATTGTTTAATAACACATTCATTATTTTACCACAATATGGTATCAGAGCAAATTCCCTGCCTCTTAAAAAAAAATTAATTTCTTTTTTGAAATTATTAGTTCAAGATTTCGAAGCTTTTTTGCCCCGAGTGTGTTCAAAATTTGCATATTTTTTCCTCACCCACCCATCTAGGGTTTCTGTATTTTTGACTAGGGTTTTGACCCTTCAGTTCAAGTCAGAATTTTTTTGATTGCATAGTCCTTGTGGGTTTTTCGAGAGCTCAACTGGGTTGTCATCCATTTTTTCTGGGTGCCTCGATTTTTGCACCTTAATTTTCGAGTCAGCAGATCCAAAATCTGCCAACATATCCTTGGTGGGTTTTTGTAGATCTCAACTGGGTCAGTCTCACTTTTTTCTGGGTGCATCATTTTCTGTGCCTCAATTTTTGAGCTAGCGGATTCAAAATCTGATAGTAGATTCTATCTAGGTTTTTTGAGTTCTTCACTGGGCGTCTCTTCAAATTTTATGGGTCTTCCGTTAATCTGCCTTGAAATTCATGCCCTTTTCTGATTTTTCACATTTTTTCTTTGAAAAATGTGACATGGCATCTCTCACCAGTCTTATGTTGGAACGTAGTCAACATTTCAACGGAAAGAACTACAACACTTGGAAGCAACGCATGTTGACGATTTTCGAGTACCATCGCCTTGAGGCGCTTGTTCAAGGTACCGAGACTCGTCCTACCCCATCCGTTGCGACTCAAGACAAGTTTGATGAACGTAATTGTGAAGCGGTTATGCTCATTAAGCTTTCAGTTACTGATGATCAACTGCCTCAAATCCTTACATTCATTATTTTACCATAATATCTACCACTATTAGGAGGACAAGGTCATTTAGGGCGACCTAGTCCTAGGATGAGGTGGCCTGGGGCAACCTAGTCTTGATGATTGGGGCCCAAATTTAAACCCTCTAATAGCTATCTTGTGGGGGCTGAAGAACTTGTCTTCTATTGGCTTGCCCGGAAGTTTTATGTAAACATCCTATATTAAGCACTCAAGATCTCAAGCATCTTAAGAGCAAGTGTTCAAGTAATATTTGAAGCATTGAAGACAAGGAGTAATTGTCAAATCTATAGCATTCATGATAGCAGCCATGATAAAATATTCCTAAAGTGAACTCTACATAGTCAACATCAACATCTTCATAAGGGTTGCAACACAAGGAAGGCCTATGAAGGTATAAACAATCAATTTTTAGATCTAACATTTGCTACTTATTAGCACACTTTATTTCCATATCAATTTATTTCAATTTCAAGGTTAATTCCTAAATCGAGGTTTGACCTAGGAAAACCCCCCATCAGCCCAACAAATTCTCTCTTTTTGTGTAGGTGACAAGTTACAAAGGCACAAATATAGGTTTAAATCTAGCATTAGAAGACCTATAGAACTATGTTTAGCATATAAAAAAATGTCAAAACTAAGCTACCAAGGCCAATGTAGTCTACGACTAGGCTACCCTGGTCACCGTCGCCCCTTAGTTTTTTTGTCCAGATTTTGACAACATGTTTCTCTTTGTCTATAGTCAAAGTGTGCATATATGATCTCTAAATCATTGTATATGTGGAAAACTATTATTTTACCATACTTTACCTTATTTTCTTCATTCTTCTTTCATAATTACATAGTCATTTTCAACTCTCAATGAAGGACCATTGAATTTATGTTGTGCTCGAATATCTTGAGCCAAGTGGATCATTCTTCTTCCAATATAAGTGGAAACATGCCTTGTTTCCTAGTTTGCATCCCTAAGCTAGTGAACCCTATTTTCCCCACTTTACATTTTGGTGAGCTCGTCATATCCTTGTATTACCTTCTGATTTTCATTTTCAAATATGATTTTTATGTTTAATTGTGATTTAGATCCGACCTATATGCTTGATTGTTTCATTTTTTGCATTTAGAGATCTTAGTTAATTCAAATATACAATTATATCTCATTTTATGGAATGTTTAAATGATCAATTTATTAAGAATTTGCATTTTCTAGACATATCTTTCATATATAGCATTCTGTACGAGTTTTGTGACCTTGAGTCCTACATCTAATATCCCCATGAGAAGAAGCTATAGGCTTATGGCTTCCTAAAGTTTAAATACTAAGGGCGTCGAGCCGTAGTCAACTAGCATTTTCTATGGGAATTTAGGTGAAAACTATATGCCTACGCATGAAATACCCAACATTATGGAGAACCTTACTTCTCATGATGAGGATGACTACTTAACATGAGTATCTCCTACTAATTGGGAAAACTTGTGAGTGACTTGGAAAAGCTTGAGCAATGGATGGGCCTAGAATACTCGAATATTTAGTTAATCCCCTTATTTGAAGGATTGAGGAGAATGATTCAAAGTGATGAACATGGTGTGGATGTGTGGTGTGGCATTTCTCATATCATTAGAAATAATATCATACCTACCAAATGTTGCACCGAAGCTCTTAACTTCTCTAATCCTACAAATTATGTTGACAATTTTGTTCCCATACCAACATATTTACCTAATGTGCTTACTTATACACCACCTATCATGGCTACATCTACACAAAATGTCAATCATGCACATGTTAGTCTTGTAGGAATCCCAATTAATCAAAATTATTACATACTTCCTTCCATGTATTTCCCAACCATCTCCATTACCAACTTATCACAATGTTCCACTTACCTACTCCAATGCTCCATCCATTTCCCACAATGTTGCACCTCTTCAAAATCAAACATCTTCAATACCAACATATCCACCAAAGTCATTATCAATAACTTAGCTCAAAGTGTCTTATCCTTGCAACAACAACCAACTTCCATAACTCAATCCAAATTTAACATTCCAACTTGTGACATAGCTAGCCTACTTTCTCGAGACATTATTTGTAATGTTATCCCTCAATACATGGAAAATCCTCAATTAGAGACATACAATGGAAAAGGTGATCCATTGACTCATGTGAAAATATTTCAAACCCCGTGCAATGACTTTTGAAATGATCATCTAGTCTCATTGCTAAGTTGTTTGATAGAACATTTAGAGACAAAGCCTTGCAGTGGTTTGTTCTTTTTCCCCTTATTCTATTGAATCTTTTCAAAAATTGGCTAATGCATTTATACAACGATTTTAAAATAATGTTGGTCCTTAAATTACTCTGACTAATTTGATTCATTGCAAATAAGGAGTTAAAGAGAAAGTGAATGATTTTATTGGTAGATATAAACATTTGCATGCTCAAATTGTTTATACTATGCCTAGTGATGATGTTCAAAGAATTTTTATTTCTAATTTGGAAAATACATTTAAGATAAGTTATTATTTTTTGAGTTTACGTCTTTACTCAATTGTGTGCAACACTTCATAATTATCAGCTTCAAGTGATCCAATTTGAATCATTCCAACAGTTCCAAAAGCCAAATAAAGGATTTAACAAGATAAACAACAATTATTTAAATCATGTTAATGGACAAGTGATAACTGCAACATCAAGTACAACTCTTTTGTCATCAATCTTTAAACCTATGCATAATTTTACTTTGCTTTATGAGTCTATACATAATATCATGCTTAAGTTGATTAATGTTGATGTTTTGACACTTCCTCTTGTCAAACCTATGGACCCTTCCAAACCATTTTCAACTTATGATCCCAAAGCCTTTTGCCAATATCATCCTCAAATCGGTCGTGATACTGAAAAGTGCTTTTAGTTGAAACATCTTATCCAAGACCTTATTGATTTGAATACCATAATTGTTGAGACTGTCAATGATAAGGAAACAAATCTATGGCAACCCCTAACATAAACTACCAAATCTACACCAATCATTGTTATCATTCTACCAAAATTGTTGATCCTAAACCTATGATGATGGACGTTGATAATATGTATCGTGAGGCCAATAATGTCATAAACCTTATTGAGCAACCAAATAAAATATATTTACAAGGCGATTTCATTAAGATACTTTTGAAAAAACCGATGTTATGATTAAGGTACATGATGGTTTTCTTTGTCCCACCACAAGTTCTATCTCCCTTCTCATTGATGTTAGTACCAAGTGCTTAGATGTGACCTTCATCATTATCCATATCATTGATCAATTTCGAGTGAGACTAGGTCATCCTTGACTTACTTCCATGCAAGCTATTCTTTCTACTAACAATAAGTGTTGAAAGTTTTCTCATAATGAAGAAATTATCATGATCTATCATGCTCTCTATATGCCATTGGCAAGTCGTGGGAATCACCCTTGACTTCCTTTGGCCTCAAATAGATCAACCATTAAAGCCTTGACAAGACATTATGTTCCTATCCTATCATAACTTCAAATATAAAATGATATCAAAATTGAGCAAACCTAAGAATATTCCACCTCATCTTGGACTTCGACTCCTTCCTACACCTTCTATTCCCCCTATATATGCTTCAAACTTACCTCCTATATGTTACAAACGTATAACATCTTCCATCTCTCAACCTAGTAAGTTTCCTTCCATTCCTCCTAGCAAAGAAGAAAAGGAGTCGATGTTGATTGATTCCAAACCTTCTCAAATTTCAAGTCGAACAAAGAGAATGTTGAACAAGAAAAATAACTGAGAGGGGAGGTGAATCAATTTTTCCCACACAACTTATAAAACTTTTCTTTGTTGGTCAACTTATTAACAACTTCAGACTTTTTGGTTAAGCACATCAAATATCCACACAAAATGTAAGCATTAAGAACACAAAAACACCGACACAGAGAACACCAAGATTTACGAGGAAACCCAAATTGGGAAAAACCACAGAGAAGCTAATTCTCATGAAATGTAAAACACCTATTAAGGTGAGACTGATATGGTGATTTTTACAAAGACTCACTGTTAGTTGTGCTCACTGCAAGTAGGCTCACTACTGGTACAATAAGGCTCACTACCAAAACAACAAGGCTCACTGTCAATCGGGCTAACTGCCCTTATAAAATGTAGATATTAGAATGGAATCTCAAACTGTACTAATTGCATCTAAACATGCATGAACAGTTCCACAGATAAGCTCTATCACCACAACCACCAGTAGAACACCAAAGGATTGATCTACTATTTTCGGTATGCAAGCATTGATAGAATCTTCAATTTGTCACCACAAATACCACTACTCACATACACTATTGTCACAAGATTGCTTGGCCGCAATTACCACACAAATTCCATGCACATTCCACAAACGAATACAAAGAAGTTCTTCTTTATTTACATTGGTATCCAATCTTACATATATTGGCTTCACACCAAGCGTGTGATAACATCGATGCAACAAATATTACATTTTATTTAATGCAAAGGATCGATCCGAAATCTAGGACATACATAAGAACATGCTACACTACAACCCATAGGTAGGTCAGGCTTAAGGTATTACAATTAATTTTTACGAAGCTATCTGAATGTCACAACCCAGTCTAAAAGACGAAGACATGAAATAACCATTACCACCAAATGAAGAATGTCAATAATACACTATAGCCAAAACACCAAAATCATCTGATGAACTACACACCAAAAATTGAAGCCATACAAGAGTACTGATCATACTGATAAATACCAGGATATATCCCATATTGCCAACAACCAACCGATACCACCAGAGTGTTAGTTGAAGGTTTTGACATCAATGAAAATCAATGGCAACAATAATACTAACAGAGAAATCGTAGTGCTAAAGATCGACACAAAAGATGTTGTGCCTAGGCCTATGGACTTGCTTACCATAACACTTCTTCCCCCAAGACACACAAAGATGCTTTGATCCCATTCGACCAAACTTTGAGTACCCCAAGGGAGGAATAAAATATCAAAAAGTTAAAATTGTCTAAAAAAGATAATTGTTCTTTTTGCATTAAATAACCTATTGTGATTAATATAGATGGTGATATGGATAATAAAATTCTTGATGCTAACAATATTGATGCAAATAATGTTGATTATAATTATTCTAATGATATGTATGAAGCTGATTGAAATCAATCATGAGCTTTCCTCAAGATTATTCAAAGTATTAATCCTAGCTCCCAGTGACAAACAAAGTGACTTATCATTAGACTATTGTCCTTGCTTATAACTTTTAGTAGCTCCATTTATCGTGCTTCTTGTTTCTCCTCTTGTGTCTTGTCCACCATCCCTAAGTGATGTTAAGAAATATTAGGAGGTGAATGATATGCTTGACTAGACTTCCTTGTGCAATAGACTCTTTTGTGTGTTTGCTTATATGTAATTTATTTTATCTATGAAGTGTTGCATGATATTGTCTGTGTGTTATGTTAAGCTCTCTTTAGATGACCCTTGTTTCTCCATTGGCACAAGGTGATAAAGGGATCAAACCTATTGTGACGTTCCTATATTTGTATCTCAAGTCTTCTATATGTTGTATACATGTTATGTTGTACATTTGATATTGTCATAAATATGCTTTTGTGTTGTCTACTTGGGAAAATCATTGATATCTATCTCTTTTTGGTCTCTGCCACTAAATATACTTTTATTTGTTCATATTATGTGCTCTTCTTCCATTATGCCTATAGTTAATTCATTGCAAATACACTTGATATACATGGATTATTGTAGACCATATCTACATTTTTAGATCTTCAATCCCATAACTTAATCCAACTACGGTTCCTATCAATGCATGCCAAATAACTACAACGAGCTAAAGTAAAACTAAAACCACTATCCTCATTGACACGTGGCATCACCACACATCCCTAATGAAATTGTTTCAAACAAGCATTGTGAGAAAATTTTAGGTCAATGTGTGTCCATGCCAATCACATCCATTAAAAAGGAAAGTAAAAGACCCATTTCCCTACACACTCACTACCATCTTTCTACTTCAAAGGGATAAAGTTTTCAACAAATCTTTCTTGACTAGGAAAAATTGCCAGCCATGCAAAGAAAAAAGTAAAAAGAAAGTTGCTACCTCACAAAAATGGTAAAAGACAGGATAACTAGCATGCAATCACCGTCAGCATCAATCTATAAAAGCTTTGCAAACACTTCCTTCATTAGATCGTGTCAAATTTTAAAAGGTGTACTTTCTTTTTGATTCCTAGAGGAAAAATCTATATAAATCCTAGTGGTTTCCAAAATCAAAGAGAGACAACATATGTATATGTGTATCTACAAATATTGAGCAAGCTCATCAGTTGTAAATTTTTGCATTATAGAGAACTCTTTTCATTATTTTCTATCCTTGAAGGTATACTGTAGCATGTATAATGTATGGCTTGATTTCAAGCGTTTACATGTTTACTCTTTATAAAGTATGGAGACTGTGTCGTGGTCTCCTTTCTCTTCTTGTTTTTTATTATTAAATTAGCCTAGCAAGGGTTTTGACCCTTACACCACCACAACCCAAGGGCTGTACAGAACAACTATTTACAACAAGGTCAAGAAAGAAAATTATCAATAGACTAGCAACACAAATTCTAATCTACATCAAGAATGGGTAGACAACTCACTCACCACTTGGGGAGGAGACTGAGAGTCCGTATAGTGACTTTTTCTTTGCCTACAAACAACTATCCAGACAATACTTTCAATAGAGTACCCACTACAAGGGGAAGGTGGCCGATCCCTCTTTGAGAGAAAATCTACAATGGGAATAGAGTGCTAATAATGTTGTATCTCAATATCCAAGGGTTAACATGAACTGGGAGAAACAACTTGAGAAAGATCCACATGCTAGAGGGGACCACATCAATAAAAAGAAGTGGGTTGAATCCATTGGGTCAGAGGAGGCTAGCTCAATAGAATCATCACCCTACGTGGAGTCATCATTAGCCTTTAAAGAGTCATTAGAGGAAGAGTCAGACACATAGAATGTCAAATGATCATCATTTGCATCCCTTCACCAAGTGGCAACACCTCTTTGACGTGTAAGAGAACAATTTGTAGCCAAATAACCAGTGGAGAAGTACCACCAACACTGAAAGGGGAAGTCCTCATAATCCAAAAGTTAAGCCTATGGCCTATCCCCTACCATGAGAACCACCTCCAAAAAGGAGGGGAGTGGAGATGTCAATGTCAACTAGAATGTGAGGAAAGGTAGAGATACCCATCGTTGCCATAGCCTCATCCACATTAAAAAAATAACCAATAGAATGGCCAATAGCCTCATAACAAGACTTTTCCCAAAAATGTAGGGAGAGATTGGGGAGATGAACCCACATTGGATACACACTAAGTAGTTCAATACGAGGGTTAAAGGAGGTTTTCTAGGGTTTGGCCGAGAGCAAGTGAATCCCCCACACCCATAGTTTTCTCAACACCAAATCATGTTCATTAGAAGAAGTAAAAGAAACAATAAAAAACCCCTTAGTATAGGGGACAAACTCAAAATTACTTGAGACTAAAGGTCTCCATGAAACTGACACCCAACGACGTATATAAGGAAGAGAGGTCCAAAATCTAGTGAATTTAAAAACCAACCAACAATGTTGGCAAAAATCTACATTATCCACCACTTTTAGGCCACACAACACCACGGGGGATATCTTGGAACATGCCATGGGTCAAGATTTTTCCTTTGAAGGGATAATAGCCAAAGACTTTGCAACACATCAAAACTGTGTCCATCAACAAGAGGCTTTGGAGGCACCATAGTATGAGGTCTCTATCCAGTGTGCCCCAAACACACAACTCCACCAGAGACCCTACCACCATCAAGAGAAAGGACACCCAAATCATTACTCACCCTCTCCAACCAACCAGTAGGAGCATAGAGAAGAAAAGAGTCTCCCACACCCAACACACTGTTGGTTCCTGGATAGGATTTTACACTCCAGGAGATACCAATATGCTTATGACTAATGTTAAGGAGTGGTTAATTCCAAATATGTGAAATCTATAAGCAACTGGACCAACTATAGGGACAAGACTTCCCTCTTCACTTCTGGCTTTGCAAAACCAAGGCGGGTGCACCTGATCCAATAGATTTAACTCTGTTTCTTATTCAATACTAGATCTTACAACAGATGACAGTGAGAAAATACTAAATAACAACCTATTATTCATTGACTCTCCATCACTGGGTAGAAAAACTGATATAAAGTAAAGTAAATGTAAAAGACTGGTATTCAAATGTTTTGTTGATTACAATGATTTCAATCATTCCTTATAAAATAGAGATAGGTCCATATAGGTCAGTGCCTTATCTATAGGGCATAGAGTCACCAGAAAATAAGATGAATACAAAGGTGTATGAAGAAGATATGGTCTCTGAACATAAATAAAAACACTTCAACTCTTTCCTACTTATAAGAATCCTTTATGCAAATCTAATAAACATATATCTCACTCTAAGCAATATTTAATCCAATCCTAGATCAGAACTCAGGGCAAAGACACATATACATAAATCTCTAAAAGACTTATTGATTCATAGAATGAATATAAAGGAGAGATAAAGATTTGAGATTTGTATTAAGTATAACCTTTCACCATTTGCATACAATATATCTAGAACAACAAGCCTACAAGACAATAACAACCTGTACTTCTTCTCTACTACTTTGATAAGAAAATGATATAAAATATTACAATCTCTGATTGAGGGCTAGGGTTCCAGAATTTCTACCTTTTTGACTCCTAAACTCTCAATGCCTAGAATGATCATGAAAAATCCCTTATATACAAGGAAATGCAACAAGCAACCGATCATTCTAGGGTTTACAAAACTTAGCCCTAAAAACTATTCAACAACCCAGAAGGGTTTACAATAAATACATCGATGAAACATATGAGATATTTTTGGATGAACCACCCTGCTTTATGTTTTTAATGCTATCCTCAGCTCATTTCAACAAATTTAATTTCATATCTCGTTGTCCACCCTGCAATGAATGCTATCCTGCATCTCAACCACCTTGATATTTACCTGGCATGGTGCCCTAAGGAAACAAAATCAGATCTGCACAACTCATGTCTTCTACATCATTCTCCAACTGCAATTGTCCTAGTGAAATCAATTCTGAACAACTCTTTTGTTTTATATGGCTTACCGCTTAAAACCCTAGCAAAAACTCTGCAGAAGATTTGAATTTAAATGAAAAATAGTTACCGGCTTAAGTTTAAAACACGCCCATCGATTCAAAATATTCTCGACAGATTGGATGGTTCACAATACTCTTATAACAGTCAACTGAGCTTTAAAAATTCTTTGGCCTCATCTACCTTTCAACCAATGGGGAGCAAGCACCTCAGCAACACCTGTCATTCTCGACCCACTTATCTCAACAAACTTTACTAACTTTTAATCATTTAGCGAACACGCGACTGAAGGCATTCTCCAAGTCGTGAAACACATTTCCTTAACCGCAGTATGGTTTGGCGATTCAGCGAACGAGCATTCATCAAGTCGCATAATCCTTTCTTGACCCTGGGTTACATTTGGAGAACACGAGAAATCCACATTCGCTAAGTCGCCAAATAATCTCGTAACCCTTTATAGGAATCCTGGTTTACATTTAGAGAATCAACGAAAAAGGCAAGTCTCACATTCGCTTAATCTTTTGACCTTTCAAACTTCATCTGGAGAATGCGCGAAACCCCTTTATCGCCAAATTGCTAAATACTTTTATAATCTTGGGCCGGCTGACAATTGCCATATCGCTCTATTTGCAACCAATGAAAACCCAACACCTTAGAATCCTCTGACAACTTTTCCACCTGTATCATTCCTTCTAATTTGTCCTTATTTGGCGAAGAAGCGACCATATATTTGCCAATTCACGGAACACCTCTCCTAACCCTGGTTACATCTGGAGAATGCAAGATAACCTTCACTCGCCAAGTCACCAGATAAATTTCTAACCCCGAGTCATGTCCTGAGAATGCACGCTGATCATTGATCTTGTCTTCATCCTGTGGTTGTTGCTGAAACGCTAGATATCTCATGGCTTGACTGTTCCTTCAGCAACTTGGAGATAACCATGTTCGTCGGTTCGCTGAAAGCTAAGCACTTGACCGCTAGGAATGGGAGAATATGCAAACACACAGTCGCTTATTCACTGAAAAGGAAGCAAAACCACCAAGGACCAACCACATTTTGACCTTAACTTAACCCACGCCTATCCGGAGATTACGCAAACAAAGGACCTCGCTGAATCTCTAAATCATTTCATCAATTGGGGTTAAGTCCTGAGAATAAGTGACTAAGATCATTCTCGAAGTCGCAGAATGTTTTTCTTAACCATGGGTTTCATTGCGAGAACAGGCGAATACAAGCCTTCGCTGAGTTGCTGAAAGATTTTTGACCATTATCCTTTCATCATGAGAATCAGTGACCAAAGGGAAACATATTATGATATTTCTTTATTCGCCAAGTCGCTGAAAACTTTGAAGTTTTACTAACTAATTCCAAGATCCCGCGAACACTTCATCCACCCAATTGCCAAACATTTAGGGCATTGCCATCTTTTCTTGAGATCATGCGACTAGAGCAAATTTTAAACCTTCACCAAAATCCTTGTCAAAGCCGCCAAACTTGGAGGATGTTGAAAATGATATAGTCGCTAGTTCGCCAAATGAATTTCAAGTAGGACCTAGACATTTTGAGATTAAAGCATAATCGTCGATGAAAAAGTAATCAACAATATTTGTTGGATCACTGGATAACACAAGGCTTGACCACATGATTCCAAGAATGAGAGATCACCGCCATGCTAGGTCACTAGATGTTAACCTGAAACCGCTGGATATCAAGTGAACAAGAGACTAAATAGTCGTGTATTTGCTAAATGAAAAGATGTTACAGTCTTGAGGATTCAGAGAACTAGCGACTAAGGTGACATATAACATAGTTTTAATACTTTCGCAGGTTCGCTGAATAATCTTAGAGGCATGAAACAATTTTATGCGATTCAGCGAACACGAAAAGGGAAATAAATCACGTGCATACAGGATAACTTAAAAAGGCCTGAAAAAGGAACAATGAAATAGAACTTGGCCAAGATAAATTAGGGTTTTCTTTTCCAACGGCTAGAATTTTGAAATAAGAGCTAGGGTTTGAGCCAAGAACATGGAAAATAATGCAGAAACCAGAGGAAAAATGATGCAGCCATGGAAATTTTTGCAGGTGCTAACAGTGGCTCTTTCTGAGGATGGTTAAACGCTAGTTTGAACAAGAATCACATAATCTCTCAATACTGCAAACCAAAACAAAACTTCAACTGAAAATAGGGAACTGTACACAAAACCCTAAACCTAACCTCTACACTGACTCAAAAGACTTTAAGAGAAATAAAGCTTTAAGAATTGACCATGAACAGGCAATTCCAAAAGCTCTGCTGTTAGATTCTTCAGAATATATGAATTTGCTCCCCATTTCTCTTCAATGATATATGGTCCTAACCATATAGGATCAAACTTCCCATGTTTTCCTTTATCTTCTAGCCTTGCATTCCACATTAAGACCATGTCACCATTTATAAAATTTCTTTGAGTATTCCTTCTATCATACAAAACTTTGCACTGGGCCTGCAACTTCTCATTCTTATCATGTGCATCATTTCTTACCTCATTCAATTGAATCAAACCATTCATTTTGACTATCATATCTTCTTCCACATCATCATCATATTCTTGAATGAACTGGTACATGTGTAATAAATTGTTTTGGGGTAACCTAGCATTAATCCCATATACTAAATCAAAAGGGGCACACCCTATTGCTTTCTTGACTATAACCCTGTCAGCCCATAGGGCTTGCAACAACTTGGAATCCCAGGCCTTCTTGTTTTTATCCAAGACTCTTTTCAGAATTTTTATCAAACTTTTGTTGCTAGATTTTGCCTAGCCATTACCTTGTGGATGGTAGGGAGATGAATATGAAATTGTTATACCATTTCTTGACAAAAACAAACAAATTATTCTAACCTAAAACATAATGAATTATCAACCACCATGGTCTCTGGGCAACCAAATCTTGTAAGGATGTTTTGCATCATAAAGTCTGTCACTACCTTACTAGTTGCTCTTCTTGTGGGGATTGCCTCAACCCACTTAGTGAAGTAGTCAGTTGCCACTAAGATATAAAAATGTCCACCACTAGACTTATTAGGGATTTCACCAATGAAATCCATACCCCACTTCTGGAAAGGAGCCTGAACAGAAACATGTTTGAGTGGCAAGTTTCCACTAAATTTTAATTTTCCTGCAAATCTTTGACAAGAATCACACTTCTTTACAAACTAATGGGTATCTTTGAAAAGTGAGGGCCACCAAAAACCTGACCTGATGATCTTATGGGCTTTAGTCTTTGCCATGTAATGTCCTCCGCAAATCCCATTATGCATTTCATATATCAAAAGTTGGGCTTTATCCTGATCTACACATCTGAGCAAAACACCCTCATTACTCCACCATAATTCACCATTTATGATTGCATATCTTAAAGAGTGGAGTTTAATAGTTCTTTTCTTATTGTCATCCAATTCAAGGGGTAAAATCATCTTTTGTAAATACTTAACAATGTCCTTGTACCATTCACAACAATCCATATTACATACATAAGGTCTCTGATTCTCCTACAACACATTTATCTGGTTAGCATTTATATTGCTTTGGGCCATTAATTTTGCCAAGCCCAACCCTCTCACTAGCTTTGTAATGTGGATGTCAATATTAAACTCTTGAATCCTATTAATCCACCTACATCTCCTTCCTGAAACCTCTTGTTGGACTAAGATATCTTTGACTGCAACACTTGGAACATAGGCAACCACTGTGGCTCCAACTAGATAACATCTAAATGTCTTAATAGTCTTGACCAAGGCATAAGCTTGTTTCTCAATGATATCATAGTTTAATTCTGCTACCTACAAAGTCTTGTAGAAAAAGGAAATTGGTTGTTCAAAACCTTCAGCATTTTTCTGTAGTAGTACTGTAGCAATAGTATGGGCAGATGCAAAAGAAAAGATTTGCATAGGTTTGTTGTAGTCTAGTGTCTTCAAGACTGGGGCATGCTTAATAGCCTTCTTAATGTCATTAAAGGCATGCACTACTTCAGTATTCCATTCAACCTTTGCTCCTTTTTTTATCATTCTTGATATGGGAATGCTAATTTCTACAAAGTTTTTAATAAATCTCCTCAAGAAGTTAACCTGTCCCAAGAAGGATTGAATCCCTTTGATGTTCTTTGGCAAAGATAATTTGTCAATAGCCTCCACTCTTTCAGGGTCTATCCTCACCCCATCTTTTGAAACAATATGCCCTAGAAGTTTTCCCTCTACCACACCAAAGGCACACTTCTTTGGGTTCAAAGAAACCCCATATTCTAATGCTCTAATGAAATTTTTTTCTAGATGTTGGCAATGTTGTTCTTCTTTAGCTGAGAAGGCTGTCAGATCATCTTGATACACCACCATAAATCTATCAATAAAATCTGCAAAAGCTACATCCTTAGCCCTTTGAAAAGTGGTGCCAGCATTAGTCAACCCAAAGGGCATCCTTACATAAACATATGTCCCCCATGGGGTTGTAAATGTAGTTTTGAATTGCTCTGTGTCTTTGACCATAACCTGATTGTAACCAGAGAAACCATCCATCATAGACATTTATTCTGATCTAGTGACCTTTTGCAACATGTTCTCCATATTTGGTAATCCATAGTTATCCTTCAAAGAGTTAATGTTGAGATTCCTAAAATCAACACAAAGCCTTATGTCACCATTCTTCTTTCTAATAGGCACCAAATTTGAAACCCAAGTGGAGTGTCTAATTGGCTTGATTATTCTAGCATCTATCATCTTCTTGAGTTCACCCTGCATTTTAGGTCTCAAAGTAGGGTTAACAGGTCTCAACTTCTGTCTGAAGGGTTTTGTGCCTTCGAGTGGGATTTCATGTTGAAAAAGGTCCTCTCTATAAGCTTTAAGATCTTCATAGTACCAAGCAAAGACATGCCTAAATTTTTTGAGAAGGTTAATCAAATATTTTCTAGTCCTTGGAGAGAGAGACTTGCCTATATAAACTTTCTTGGGAGCTATCCTTGTGTCCAAGTTTATTTCTTCGAGCTCATTAGTTTTATCAATACTAGCAGAGAAAGCCTTGTCTTTATTGTCAAATGCCCTTTCAAGAGAAACTAATCCTTTAGGAACTCTATTGGATTTTAATTGCAAAACCTCTTTCCCAAAGATAACATCTTTTCCATTCACTGTATCCACATAAGTACTGAAATCCATTTCCTTATCACCAAAATGGGATTTACATTGGAGGAACCTTAATATGTCTTGGTCATTAGAGAAAACCTTCTAGTTGTCTACATTGTCAGGGATGGAAGGCCTAGCTTGTATCTCTATATTAGAGATATCTGCAAACGTAATATCTTTAGGCCTAAGAGCCACATTAGCCAACAAATCTGCCATCCTTTTTTGACTTCTTTCCACCCAAAAAATATTAAAATCACTAAAGCTTTCAATCTCATCCCATACTGCATTCCTATACAGCTTTAATGTCTGATTCTTTGAAGCATACTTTGATCTAATTTGGGATACAACTAACTCAGAGTCACCTATTACTTTCAAACATTGTATGTCATGTCTTGATGCCAATCTCAAACCTATTAATAGAGCCTCATACTCTGCAACATTATTTGTGCATGAAAACAACAAGGTAAAAGAGAACTTAAAAGTTTTACCATTCGGAGATATAAGCAATATTCCAGCTCCAGACCCCTCCTTTGAGTTTGCTCCATCAAAATACATAGTCCAAAGACTATCAAGATCAATCCATCCTTCCTGGCTTTCTGATCTGTGGGCAGGTTTAACACTCTCCTTTGCTTCCTTATCTTGGACTTTGAAGGCATTAATGTTAGTGTCAAGAAAATAATTCATGGTGTCTTCTTCCTCCTCTTCAATCATATGAGGGGTTCTAGATTCCCTAGTTATTTTGATATTCTATCCCTCAAAATTAAATGTAGCAAATGATAAGTCACACTGTATGCTACCTCCCATGGAAGCACTCCACTTTCTTGATAATAACATTCCATACTGGGGAGGAATATCCACTACCAAGACACTCATGGTCAATTGTTTGTTGGGGTATGCAACTAATCTATAAGGTAAAGCCTTGATAGTACCTACAACTGGTACCTCCCTTGAGTCCATTGCTTGACACCTTCCATGGGGTGTGTCCACCTTTAATCCTAATGACTTCATAGCCTTAGTAGGCATAACAATATTTGATGTTCCAGAATCAATCATGCAATTTTTTAGCAACTTTCCATTTATCTGCAGAGTCAAAAAGAAAGGGTCAACTATTCCTACTGTAGTACTAACAACATTTGTATCCAGATAGATTTGAGGAATCTGAGAAACAATCTCCTCATTACAATTTCCATCTTCATCAGTCACAGTTGCTATTTGTTTCTCAGTTCTTTCTATTTTTTTAGAATCCATAGATACCACACCATTTACCCAATTTAGGGCTTTTTCCTTATGTTCTTCTATCCTCATCATTTCTAGCAATGGAACTTTGACAGTAATCTGAGACAATAATTTTCTCATATCAATAGGGACATATTTTGAATCAGAAACATCTAGCTTTAGATTTGTAATTTCTTTATCAATGTCTTGAATAGATATATCTGCAGATTTCTTAACTTGGACTTCACTCTCTTTCTGGAAAGTTGGAACAACCTTAGCTGTGGGTTTGGATTTTATCTTATAAACAATATTAGGCTTAACATTTTTCTTTATCTTGACCTTATCAATAGGATTAACATCCTTAATCTTATCATGTGATGTTTTTACATCTTTGTCTGTTTTCTTGATAAACATTCCAACAGGCTTCTGATTTGAATCACCAACAACTCTATTTCTCAAGTTATAATTTTCTTTTGCCTAAGTAACCATATTGGCTGTTATCAAGGCAATCTCCTCATCAGAAGGCCTTCGTAAAGTAGTTATTTCTTCATTCTTTTGAACATTACACTGGACAGAATCTGTTTCAACATCTTCATCATCTGAAAAAACTTGTTGATGATATGATTTAGTTTTGGTTTGGGAATTGAAAACATCCTGATTTTCATCCTCTTCAGCAGAGTCCACCTCATCCTATACATGGGAAGAAATCATCCCACATCCCTGGTCATCATAAGGTTTTTCCTCATTGCATTCTTGCTCTCCCTGGGAAGAGACACTATGGGATATGGCACAATAATTAGGATCATGTGGTGAATGACAAGCAATACACCATGGGACTTCTTCCACTACATTCATTGAGTTTCTCTGCACTGGATCAGGAGTCCTATCATTTGATTTATCTCTTTTCTCAGGAGGAAAAATCTTCCCATCTTTCCATTGAGTATTATAGGGGTAGTTCTGCATTCTTGGTAATTTGTTGAAGTTGTTAAATGGAGGCTTATCTCCTCCTATAGCTTTATTATTTCTATTTTCACTAGGCTTCAAGTCCTTTATTTCTTTCAAAATCTGCTTAAGGCTTTCATCATCCTTAGGTTTTACACTTTGAGGCTTTCCTAGAACCTTTCTATTCAACAAAGGTGACTTGTTATCTTCTCTTCTTCCCAACTTTCCTGAAATTCTCCGGTTACTCTCTATGTTCACAGCTAGCTTATAAGCTTCAACAAGACTTCTTGGATTTTTATCTCTCAAAAAGTAGCCCATCTTAGAGTCAAAAGCATTTAAATATGTGACAAGGCACACTCTGTCATCTAATCTGATGACCTGTAAGAGTTTATGCATAGCCTTTTGAAATCTAACATTAAACTCAACAACATCCTCATTAAAGTTTTTCTTTATGTTATTAAACTCATTCAACATAAAACCCTCATGTGTTTTATCACCATACTGTTCTTTGAAACAATGCCTAAGTTGATCCCATGAACCTATGCTACCATGTGGCAAAGCCCTAAACCAATCCCTTGAGTCTTTTGTTAATGATTGTACAAATAATATCATTATAGCATCATCAGGCACAATATTATAATCATCAATTACATCAATAAATTTTTTCAGGTGTTCTTCACAAGTAACAACATTGTTTCTTGTAAATTTGGGAAGCTTCTTTCTAATTTCTTCAGGGATAGGGTTAGGATATCCAGGGATACCGGTGAAAACCAATTGTTTACATCTTTCATGAATAATCCCTGTATTAGAAATACCAGCACCCTGAGATGTAGATGCATTAGTATTTGTCATGGTAGAAACTTTGAGTCCACCTGGAGGAAAACCAGTTGCCTGACTTGCTAAATTTGAAACATTTGTTCCTTGTGTCATAGTAGAATTGGCAAAGTTTGCAGGTCCTACAGACCTTTTAAGAAAATCAATCTTCTTTCTCATCTCTAATGTTGCAGCTTCTAATTCTGCCTTTTCGAGTTCCTTAGCTAACATTTCTTGTTCCTTTTTAGCCTTTTGAAGGTCTGTTTCCAACCTCAAAGCCTGATCTAGAGGGGTCTTAGGGCCTACAGGTTCTTTGATTGAAATACCCATTGCCTTTTTCTTTCCTTTATCCTTTGGATCTCTTGTTTCAAAAGTTTGCCAAACAACAAGTTGTTCACTTGTTTGTTCAGGAATGGGAACCTAATTTATAGCTTCTATGTTCAATAATTGCCTTTTCAACTGGTCAGCCCTTATCATGGCATGTCTAATTTTTTCTTCTCTTTCTTTTTCTCTTTTCTGCCTAATGGCTACTTGTTCATGAATTCTTCTTTCCAATTCATATACTTCCTCAAATATTTCCTCAGAATCAGGCAAAGTTGTTTCAGATTCAATCTGATGTGTTTGAGGCTCTTCTTGTTGATCTTGAGACTCATGGAGACCTTGGGGTAATGAAGAACCAAGGGTGAAAGGGGGAACAATGTCTTGTCCACTTCTACTCTTACTTCTGGATCTTCCTTCCCTTCCATACTGTCTATTAGGAAATATCCTCCTGTTTTGGGGTAACCTTTCACCCTCTCTTTCTGTGGGGGAGTAATAATCCTCATACTAATTTAAGCCTAGATCAACTACCTCCTCATATTCTGAGGCATTTCTCTCCTGACTAGGAGGAGCAATACTTTCCTATCTTGAGTTTCCTTTTTGTTTCCAGGTAAAGGACATATCATTGATATCTTTTTCTCTTCTAACCTGGCCTCTTCTAGATGTGGCAGGAAGCTCACCCTGCAAACTTTCTTCTAGGTGTTCCTTCCTCCAAGACCTTGTGTTTTTAAAACTCATAGTGATATATTATTAAAGCACTAGTACAGAGATGCTTAGAGTCACCACTCACAAATTGGTGAGATAATTTGAAAATTATTGAAACTGACTCTTATACACTTTAATGGAAACCACTGGATAAATAATAAGCCACCCAGGAGTCTAAGCTCTACTCGTACCCGCATTATTTATACTGATTTATAAAACCAGAGATATCAACTGATTGGAATAGGCAGGTCAGGAGTCCAGCTCAACTTGGAACTTTCACTATTTACTCTTGATTACAATCTCTATTCCCCAGCAGAGTCACCATTTTTTTGGTTCTTGGATAGGATTTTACACTCCTTGAGATACCAATATGCTTATGACTGATGTTAAGGAGTGGTTAATTCCAAATATGGGAAATCTATAAGCAATTGGACCAACTATAGGGACAAGACTGCCCTCTTCACTTCTGGCTCTGCAAAACCAAGGCGGGTGTACTTGATCCAATAGATTTAACTCTATTTCTTGTTCAATACTAGATCTTACAATAGATGACAGTGAGAAAGTACTAAATAACAACCTATTATTCATTGACTCTCCATCACTGGGTAGAACAACTAATATAAAGTAAAGTAAATGTAAAAGACTAGTATTCAAATGTTTTGTTGATTACAATGATTTCAATCATTCCTTATAAAATAGAGATAGGTCCATATAGGTCAGTGCCTTGTCTATAGGGCATAGAGTCACCAGAAAATAAGATGAATACAAAGGTGTATGAAGAAGATATGGTCTTTGAGCATAAATACAAACACTTCAACTCTTTCCTACTTATAAGAATCCTTTGTGCAAATCTAATAAACATATATCTCACTCTAAGCAATATTTAATCCAATCCTAGATTAGAACTCAGGGCAAAGACACATACACATAAATCTCTAAAAGACTTATTGATTCACAGAATGAATATAAAGGAGAGATAAAGATTTGAGATTTGTATTAAGTATAACCTTTCACCATTTGCATACAATATATCCAGAATAGCAAGCCTGCAAGACAATAATAGTAACCTGTACTTCTCTACTGCTTTGATAAGAAAATCATATAAAATATTACAATCTATGATTGAGGGCTAGGGTTCCAGAATTTCTACCTTTTTGACTCCTAAACTCTCAATGCCTAGAATGATCATGAAAAATCCCTTATATACAAGGAAATGTAACAAGCAACCGATCATTCTAGGGTTTACAAAACTTATCCCTGAACACTAGTCAACAACCTAGAAGGGTTTACAATAAATACATCGATGAAATAGATGAGATATTTTTGGATGAACTACCTTTCTTTATGTTTTTAATGCTATCCTCGGCTCATTTCAACAGATTTGATTTCATATCTCGCTATCCACCCTACAATGAATGCTATCCTGCATCTCAACCACCTTGATATTTACTCGACATGGCGCCCTAAGGAAACAAAATCAGATTTGCACAGCAACTCATGTGTTCTACATCATTCTCCAACTGCAATTGTCCTGGTGAAATCAATTCTGAACAACTCTTTTGTTTTATATGGCTTACCACTTCAAACCCTAGCAAAAACTCTGCAGAAGATTTCAATTTAAATGAAAAATGGTTACCAGCTTAAGTTTAAAACATGCCCGTCGATTCAAAATATTCCTGGCAGATCGAATGGTTCGCAATAATATTATAACAGTCAACTAAGCTTTAAAAAGTCTTTGGCCTCGTCATGTACCTTTCAACCAATGGGAAGCGAGCACCTCAGCAACACCTGTCATTCTGGACCCACTTATCTCAACAAACTTTACTAACTTTTAATCATTTAGCGAACATGTGACTGAAGGCATTCTCCAAGTCATGAAACACATTTCCTTAATCGTAGTATGGTCTGGCGATTCAGCGAACGAAGCATTCGTCAAGTCGCATAATCCTTTCTTGACCCTGGGTTACATTTGGAGAACATGAGAAATCCACATTCGCTAAGTTGCCAGATAATCTCTTAACCCTTTATAGGAATCCTGGTTTACATTTAGAGAAGCAGTGACAAAGGCAAGTCTTGCATTCACTTAATCTTTTGACCTTTCAAACTTCATCTGGAGAATGCATGAAACCCCTTTGTCACCAAATCGCTGAATACTTTTATAATCTTGGGCCGGCTGACAATTGCCACATCGCTCTATCTCCAACCAATGAAAACCCAACACCTTAGCATCCTCTGAAAACTTTTCCACTTGTATCATTCCTTCTGATTTGTCCTTATTTGGTGAACATGCGACCAAAGAGAAAATCCATCCCGCCTTTAAACTGTAGTCATTTCTGGAGAACAAGCGACCATATATTTTCTAAGTTGCAGAACATCTCTCCTAACCCTGGTTACATCTAGAGAATGCGAGATAACCTTCACTCGCCAAGTCACCAGATAAATTTCTAACCCTGAGTCATGTCCTGAGAATGCACGTTGATCATTGATCTTGTCTTCATCCTGTGGTTGTCGTTGAAAAGCTAGATATCTCATGGCTTGACTGTTTCCTTCAGTGACTTGGAGATAACCATGTTTTCCGGTTCATTGAAAGCTAAGCACTTGACCGCTAGGAATGGGAGAATACATGAACACACAATCGCTTATTCACTGAAAAGGAAGAAAAACTACTAGGGACCAACCACATTTTGACCTTAACTTAACCCACGCCTATCTGGAGATTACGCGAATAAAGGACCTCATTGAATCTCTGAATCATTTCATCAACTGGGGTTAAGTCTTGAGAATAAGCGACTGAGATCATTCTCGAAGTCGCGGAATGTTTTTCTTAACCATGGGTTTCATTGTGAGAACAGGTGAATACAAGCCTTCGCTGAGTCGCTGAAATACTTTTGACCATTATCCTTTCATCATGAGAATCAGCAACCAAAGCGAAACGTATTCTGATATTTCTTTATTCGCCAAGTCGCTGAAAACTTTGAAGTTTTACTAACTAATTCCAAGATCCCACGAACACTTCATCCACCCAATCGCCAAACATTTAGGGCACTACCATCTTTTCCTGAGATCACGCGACTGGAGCAAATTTTAAACCTTCGCCAAAATCCTTGTCAAAGCCACCAAACTTGGAGGATGTTGAAAATGATATAGTCGCTGGTTTGCCAAATGAATTTCAAGTAGGACCTAGACATTTTGAGATTAAAGCATAACCGTCGATGAAAAAGTAATCAATAGTATTCACTGGATCGCTGGATAACACAAGGCTTGACTGCATGATTCCGAGAATGAGAGATCATCGCCACGCTAGGTAGCTAGATGTTAACCTGAAACCATCGGATATCAAGCGAACAAGAGACTAAACAGTCACGTATTCGTTGAATGAAAAGATGTTACAGTCTTGAGGATTCAGAGAACTGGCGACTGAGGTGACATATAGCATAGTTTTAATACTTTCGCGGGTTCACTGAATAATCTTAGAGGCATGAAACAATTTTATGCGATTCAGTGAACACGAAAAGGGAAATAAATCACGTGCATACATGATAACTTAAAAAGGCCTGAAAAAGTGACAACGAAATAGAACTTGGCCAACATAAATTAGGGTTTTCTTTTCCAACGGCTAGAATTTTGAAATAAGAGCTAGGGTTTGAGCCAAGAACATGGAAAATAATGCAGAAACCAGAGGAAAAATGATGCAGGCATGTAAATTTTTGCAGGTGCTAACACACAACACAGGGGGAGAAGGGGCCATAGAAGCAACACCACCAAACAATGAAACTACCTCACCAAGTAGAACTTAAGTAGACACAGACCTAAAAGCTTTTGGGTTAGAGATGACCATTAGAGAGGGAGCAACCGTAGATGTGGGAGCATACATTTTGAATTTCTCTTTACCAACCATCACCATATTTATTCAAACCATTATTTTTTATTATTGCAAAAATAAATTTTGAAGCTACCCGAAACCCTTTACAAAAGGATTAGAAAAGATATACCATGAGAGCCCATCAAAACAAGAAATAACGAGACCAAGACCTTGATATGAGTTTTAACAAAAGGCTCCCACAACCTAAAACAAAAGATGCATAGAAAATATAGTTTGCAACCCCAAACAAAAGATAGGACCAGAGAAACTCCAACCCAGTCACCCCCAACAAGCAACCATCAAAATTTTCATTTAGCGCCCCCCTTGTGGGAACACAAGGTCATGTAAAAAGAGGGCATGGATGTATTAGGTTTCTTTCCTTTCATAGTAACCCATCCTTTTTCCACCTTAGCAACATGATCTTGCCAACCCAACAAATTCATAGCTGGAACAACTCTATCCTGAGAAAGAAGGCTAGTAGAACAAGTACTTTCATCCTGAGAAACAAAGCCAATGCCAACCGAAGAAAGGGGGAAAGTGGAATGAACATCATCCTAAGAAATAGAGCCAAGGAAATCATTCCCCACAACTAATGGTGCACAATCACTTGAAATGATAGCACCAACAACCAAAGATTCCTTCTCAAGAACATCAGGAGAATAAATCATAGGATGCGAAGAGATGACCAAAACAACCCCCCAATAGAGCTAGCTTAAGGAGAAATAACTAGACCAAGGGAATCTGACGCAACCACCTATGAGAAAATCCTTTGAGTTTCATATTTCTTCTCCACAATATAATGCTCAACAGAAGCACCATTCCACCAAGAGGCATTCATATTCTTTCTTAACCACATTGGGCAGCCACATGACCTCTTTTAGAGCATATTCTACATCTGCAGGGAATCTCTTCATAGTCTAGCGGTTGAACCTAACTACCCTTCAAAGACCTGAGTAAAATTTCAACAAGAAGGTCATTAGAAACATCCAAATCCACTAGGATATATATGAATGTAGAGTGATATATATCAGAAGACTCATTATCAGCCATCATGAAATTCCCAAGTGCCTCTCCCACTTCCTCTAAAGGAGAATCCACCCATAGATGAAGGGGGAGATAAGGTAGTCAAAACCATATCAGAATCTTATTAAACATCTCAGAAGATGGATTAAAATCATTGTGCCATGGTTTATTAATTAGGATAAATTTATCCTCCCAACTAAATAAATGGTTGCATAGAATCTTATTTATGTCCTCAACATCATAAAACTTTGCAATAAAAAAACCCTTGCCATCGGAAAAATATGCATTGTACTAGAGAGGAGAGGTTCCCAATGTTGAGTGATCTAGGCATGTAGTTGAGGGAGGCTTGGCCAGAAACCCCTAAACCGGAAAATCACCCCATGAGAAGAGAAAATAGAAATACTACGGTCTATTTCCTCCTCCATTCTGTATTTAGATCAATATCAATAACCTTTAAAACCAGAATAACCCTAGCGCTAATAGAGTGCCTCTTCACCCTAAGAGAATCCTGAGCAACACCCCCAGAGGAAACCTTAGCAAAAGATGATCCACTAGAAGTGGCAACAAAAAATGAATCCCTATTAGTACCAGCATAATTCCCAATCTTAGCACTCATAGGTCGAGCGTTAGATTCACCCTGACTAACACCACCATCAACCTTGACAGATGCTCACAACCCCCCACCAACAAAGGAGAAGTCCCACACACCATAGAAAGGGCCCAAAAAGAGATCACGGGAGGAGAAAAATGGCCATCTAAAGGACCAGGGGAACGCAAGGGGGAAACCCTAGCGGAAGAAGGAACCAAAACTAGGGCCTCAAAAGGCTCTAACACAAGAGAAGTAGCCAACACAAGAGAAAAGAAATTCGGACCCAAAGAGGCCCACATGACAGACCAAGGGGAAACGATCCCCCCTACCAAAAAATTGCCAAACTCACCACATGAAGTCTGTACCGACGCAGGAGTCTTGGAATTAATGGTTGGAGATTTTGAAATCGCAAAGCGGGCATGAGCCATGTTTCAATTTGAAAAGGAAATGTTGGTACCTACTATCTTTTGTAATTAAGGTAGTTTTCCTTTATTCAAACCATTGTTAACCATTTGAAATATTTTAATTCTTTCATGGAAAGAAAATAACAAGGCCAACATAAATAACTAGAGTGTATTGTGTTGAGTTATTTTTCGTTTAGTCCAACTTATGTATGTAGGCCTTTTTTATTTTTATTTTCCTTGGGAGATTGATGGATCATGTATATGCTTTAGTCTTCCATTATCTCCTAAAGTGGTTATTGGATTGTGCCTTCTGTGGCTTGCATCTATGCGTAGAAAATCAATTGAGTGTGGGTACTCATATTCAACCTCTGGAATGAGTGGTTCTATCTAAGACATAGTCACTTCTCACATTGTGTCCTTTGAAACAAGTTTCATACCTATAGACCCCCTTTCCGCTACTCAAACCCTTTCTCTTTCATTATGTCCATACAAAAAGGTAGGATCCTTGGAATAATAGATTCCAAAGTCTTGATGTGGTTTCACTATGAACCTAAAAAATGTTGAGAAAGCCTTGGTACATCACCTTGTAGAACAGATTGTAATTTTTCTTGTTCCTTCTCCCTTTTCCCAGTTAAGGAATGAAGAGTCATCTTCTAAAATCCTGGAGGTTTTTCTGCATAGTGCATTAGGTTTCTCATATGCAAAAATTCTTGAGTAATTTCATTTATGTGCGAGTCTCTTAGAGACCAACATTTATCAAATGCATATATTGACTACATTAGTGGATCCCTCATGTGCTCCCTTTTTTTCATGTGCTTTATTTCCCATGACTTTGACCTTGTGTGAAGGCATATCATAGTGGAAACATACTTGTCTTTTGGATGTATATATACAACCTTAAAGTTATTTCTCTCGATAAGGCATGCATAATTTCTTTAACATGGGGGCATATACTCTGCTCCTTGTTACATATTATGCACACACCACAATTAATGATTTTTTGTCAATTTTTTTTTAGGTTACTTAGTGAGAAGTGACTTATGCTTTGCAATCTTCTCTTGGCAGATTTGCTTACAAATAATGCTTTGTTTGATTATCCTTTGTACTGATCTTTTGAGGGTGATTTGACTACCATAACAACTTGCTAGACTATTCAATTCTCCTTTGCATTGATCTCTCTACATGACACAAAATAAACTTAACCTTACAAGGCCAATGTAGTCATCATTTGCTTCCTCTTTCTTTTCTTGTGTTGCTCCTTTTGTCTTGGTATTCAATTGATAAATCCCTAAGTCAGTTGGGGACTTGGTGTTCTCTGTCTTTTCAATATATTAGTGAAAGTTTTTCAATGCTATGTTCTACTTTACCAAGAGCATGAATGCAACTTCATACTCTCACTAAAGTGGGGGCTAAATGTAGTGCCATAAATTGTATCCACATAGAATTTATCGCTCACTTAGGCCTCACTTTAACATTCCTAGCTATAAATTGTATCCACATACAATTTTTCGTTCACCTAGGCCTCACTTTAACATTCCTAGCCTCCTATGCTTGATCATGCTTTATTTAGCTTGCTTTAGTTTAGATTTTGACTTCTTTTTTGCATTCTAGATCTTAGGTCCTTGCTCCAACCATTATTGGTAGGATGAGGTCCCCTGGGGTGACCTAGTCTTCGAACTAGGTTTCTTGGGGTGACGTAGTCCCATATTAGGTCACCTAGGGTGACCTAATCCTTATAATTGAGGCCCAAATTCAAACCCTCTAATGGTTAGCTTGCAAGAGCGGAAAAACTAATCCTGTGTTTTCTTTCTTTGAAATTCCCAACCCAAAATGCTAGGGAGAGGTATAAAAGAAAGCTTTCCCCTCCTCATTTGGACTTAAGATGATCAAGAAATAAAATACACATCCTACTTCAAGCACTCAAGATCTCAAGCATCTTAAGGGAAAGGAATCAAACATTATTTGAAGCATTGAAGACAAGGAGTAATTTTCAAATCTATAACATTCATGATAGCATCAATGATCAAATATTCCTAAAGTCAACTCTACAAAGTCAACATCAACATCTTCATGAAGGTTTTCACAAAAGGGAGGCCTATGAAGATATAAACATTCAATTTTTAGTTCTAGCCTATGATACATATCAATACACTTTAATTTCTAGTTTAATTTATTTCAATTTCAAGGTTAATTCCTAAATTAGGGTTTGATGTAGGCAAACCCCCATCAACCCAACAAATTCTCTTTTTTGGTGTGTAGGTGGAAGGTTATAGAGACATGGATCTAGGTTTAGATCAAGCATTAAAGGACCTACAAAACCCCATTTCACAAATCTAGAAAAAGTCAAGACGAGGCTTCCCTACATGACGTAGTCTAAGACTAGGTTACCTTGCTCACCATTTAACCTCATATTTTTATCCAAATCTCTGTAGCGGGTTCCTCTTTGTCCATATTCTTCAAATATATATTCAAAGTCTGCATATATGATCTATGCATTTTTGTGTATGTTGAAAACTATTATTTTACCATACTTTACCTTAGCTTAGTCATTCCTCTTTCATAATTACATAGTCATTTTCAGCTCACAATGGAAGATCACTAAATCCAGTTTGTGCCCAAATATTGTGTAGGTTGAAACTTTAGCAAATGTTATTTACAAGACATGACAAATTCAAGAATACCTAATGTAGTTATTTACCATTTCAAGTGATTTGTTGAAGAATAGTATAAGTGAAACAAAAACAAATGATGTAGTTGTATCAAAAGTTGGGTCATATATGGATTGGTTGGGATTTTATCAAAGTAGTATTGAAATGTTTTTGATTAAGGAAAAAACAAGTTTTGAAGGGACGCATAACCCTTTACAAAATGAAAATAAAAGATATGCCTTGAAATCCCACCTAAACAAGAAAGAATGGAACAAGACCAGAACATGGGTTTTAACCACATGCTTCCACAACCTAACACAAAAGGCTTCACAAAAACCATTAAGAAACCAAAAAACCAAAGGACCAAAGAAAACTCTAGCCTAAACACCCACAAATAGGGACCATCAAGATTAACCTTTAGCACTTACCTTGTGGGAACAAAGAGTCATGTCAAAAGAGGGCATACACATCTTATATTATTTTTTACCTTCACAGTAATCTATCCCTCTTCCACCTTAGTAGCCACATCCTACCAAACCAATGAACCCATTGTTGGAACACCAAATCCATAAGAGAGAAAGCCAACAACACCCACCAACTCAGAGGCAACAACACTTACTACCAACAGACCCAACATCACCAAGGATCCAGACAATATTGATAGCCATAGTAAAATTAGAGGAGACCAGGCGCTCTGTCCCATGCACCTCTAGAGAAACAACATGAGGGACATGAGACAATGAGCCATCCTCAACAACCACACTACAAGTGACATCATCCTGAGAAGAAACCACAAGATCCTGCGCAATCACCTGAGAGAAGCTCTTATGAATAATAGATTTATTCTCAACCGCGTAATGCAAATTTGAATTGCCTTTCAACCATGAAGTCGTTGAACTCTTCTTCTCAAACCCACAATTCTCAAACACATGAATTTTTTTAAAGAATCTTCTACACCTGAAGGGAATCCATTCATAGTACAAAGATTGAACCCAAGAAACCTTAGAAGAATTGATCAAGAATTTAGAAGGAAACCCATTTGAAACATCCAACTCAACCAAAATTTGGGCATAGGTAGAATGAATAATGTCAAACGATTCCTCATTCACCATCAGAAAAACCCCAAGAGCATTACCAACTTCCTCGAAAAGAGAATCAACCCAAAGATGAAGGGGGATGTAAGGAAGACAAACCCAAATTGGAATCTTATTAAACATTTTAAAATAATAATTGAAATCAAGTGCCAAGGTTTAACCATTAATGGGCATCTATTCTTCGATCTAAAAAAATAATCGCACAAAATTTTCTTTCTATCCTCTGCATTCTCAAATTTTGCAATAAAAAAGCCTCTACCCATAGGGTAAATATGGATAGTACCAAAAATGATAGGCTCCCAGAAAACATAAATCCAATCATGCAGCTCAGGGAGGCTAGGCCAAAAACCCCCGAATCAATAAATGAATACCCACAATGCTTGGATACCCACAACCCACCCGAAGCTGCCTCACCTCGACCACCAAAAGCCCTAGCGAAAGAGTTGGTAGTAGGGTCAAACGAGAAGGGTCTAGCTTCCAAACCACTCCCTGCAACACTCTATGCAGGAAGGGAAGACATGGAACCTGAAAGTACATCAGGAGTCAACACTGAAGCCTTAGGAAGCCCAACAATAAAGGAAAAACCCATGGACCCAGACTGAGAAGATCCACCCGCAACCACTGAAGAAAGAATCCCTAGATTAGGGCAAGAGTCATTCAAAGCAGCAGATGGGGATGACATGCTGAACTTTTTAATGTTTCATAAGTAGTATTGAGGTTTTCTCAAACAACATTCTTACAAATTTTTCAAACTCTTCAAGAAGCTAGTCAGATTTAAGATGCATGTGGTGTGCAAAATTATGAAATTGAAATGGTGGGTGAAACTATGCAAAAATATCATATGACATGTGGGGTGTTAGAGGCATACCATGATTTCCTCTGAGAGCTAAAACATGTTGAATAATATCAAGAGAAAATCAGTGCAACTCTAAAGGAAAAATACCATGCCATTTTGAGTGACATATGAAAAAATTTAGCTAGATTAGTAGGAAATTACTATTTTGTCATATGAAAGGACAAAAAGATGAATATTTTTCCCTTTTTCCTACAATCAAGCTAAAATTATGAGTATTATATTAGATAATATACTTGTTGTAACGAGCATGGTGTTGGAACACTTATAGGATATTTATTGCACATTGTTCATGGTGTCATTGTACATGTTATTGCTTATAATAATACTCTCACTGAATATTCTTTGGTGTTATGTTATTGTTATTGTGAACATTATATGAAATATTGTTCAATGTGCTTGCGTTGTATGTTTTCCTTCTATCAAACCTTTGTCAAAGATAGTTAACAAGAACTATTGTAAGAAATATGAATGTTTCTTTTGATGTTTGGCTATGCACACTTCATTTATCTCAACATTGCATTTATTAGTCATATTAAATTGGTTTCATGTACAATTGTTGTATTACTTTGCTCTTGTCACAAGAAGTTATTTGAATTTCCATTTTGAAAACGCAAAACATGGATTGTTCCCCTGAGAAGAGTTAAGATGATGCACAACTAATAGATCCTCAAAAACTACGAAGCCAAAAAAGGAGTCGAGCATAGTATACATGTCATGAAGAGGAAATAGTTGCCCATGGATGTGCTAGAAAATTAGCAAAAATGAGAACCAACCTGCAACAAATAGAAGCATTGAGTGTAAGAAATCTTTTAGCAAACCAAAGTTATTGTACTCAATGTCAAGACAAAACAAATGCACAAAAGGATGTCACAAACTCACAAAGAGAAATGTTGAAGAATGAACATACTTCAACAAAACAACAAATAGGCCAATAAATGACATTAAACAACAATTCTATTTCATGAGAGCATAAAAAATATTTAGAGAAAGAATAGATGCCTTGAATAAGTAACAAATATGTGTTTCTTGCAAGGAATGTTATTGCAAAAGATGCTTCAATGAGAAAGTCATCTATCGATTCTCATTAGTCAACAAAATGGACCTAGGAGAGCAACCTATTATATTGAAAAGATTGACGTAGGCAGAAGAAACACTCATTGCCAAAGCAATATTAGTATTTCAAGTAACCCATGCTATTGAAAGGAAATAAAAACATAGCAGTCACATGATCAACTTTCATAGCACATAAAAAGCATTGCAGATGCACTTTCACATAGAATAGAAGAGCTAAATACCTTGATAGTTCAAAGATTACAGGGAGAATGACATTATTATGACTATCATGTGAGTAGAAATCACATTAGAAATACATTGGAATACAAAGTCAAATATGGACCATATTATAATCATGTTTCCATAAGTGTTGAACAATTAGTAGAAATCCCTAAAACATGAACTTACATTTTGAGCATCCTTCATGTTGTTAAAAATGCTGAAGAGATATTGTTACCAAATAATAAAATGCACCATGAAGAAGGTAAAAATGAAA
Organism: Chamaecyparis obtusa; assembly: GCA_027943335.1. Taxonomy (NCBI): domain Eukaryota; kingdom Viridiplantae; phylum Streptophyta; class Pinopsida; order Cupressales; family Cupressaceae; genus Chamaecyparis; species Chamaecyparis obtusa. Next base: position 137,875 of record BSBK01007616.1, read on the forward strand.
TAAGCGTAGCCTATACTTCATCATTTATGGGAAAAATGCCAAGCAAAATTCGTGAGCTATAGTTTAATAAAGGAACACTAGACCTTGAGGATGCCACAACTGATATTATCGACTAGCCTAAAATAGACCCAACTCTAATAAGTGAATATAATATTGAGGTATTGCTTGATATGACATTTCCAAGTCTCTTTCCACATGTATCTACACTCTATGTACTCACGACTTAGAGAAGTGAAATTCCATGAATATGTGTTACACTTGATGAGATTTTATGACCATAGGTTTGGAAGGCATCCAAGGTTCTAATATTTTATTTGCAATATGATGATGTGACATCGTAGTCAAACATTGGAAATGATTTTCATTAAAAAAAGATGAAGAAATTATACCATGCACCATTGAGACCCTCCATGCACATCTAATGGATCTTCTTGACACACAATTAGCTCAAGAGGTTATGAACTTTGGATCATCCATCAAGGGGACGAGGCTATAATGGAGCAAGTGCCATGCTGAGTTGACACACATGATCAATCAAATAGAATCCCCTACTCTATTCTTCACCTTAAGTGCAATAGACATAAAGTTGCCATATCTTCAATGTTTTCTATCAAATGGAATGCCTATACAAATGCAATCAAACAAAAAATGATTGGATAATGCAATCAATAATCCAAATACTACATTGTACTTGCATGAATTATTCACAATATTTCGTGAGGAATTGATTGAAAAAATGTATCATGCAAAATAGTACTGGTATAGATGCAAGTGGCAATGTAGATGAACAAATTCTATGCATGGGTTCCTTTGGTTGGAAAATGCACCAGATATGGATAAACTGGATTGAAAGAACACCACTGAAGTAGAAATAGAATTAACATTTTTTTACATGTATGTCAGCACTTGGAACCCTCATGATGAATCACATGTGAACAACATAGTCTTTTGATCCTACTAGACAATCTATGTTTTCTAAACACATCTTAGATCTTTGCTATAGAACCTTCACATGACTATGAAGAGATACTCAACCATGTCTAGAGGCATACAAAGTGCAAAGAGGGACATGTTTGTGAAAGAAGGGCAAAAAATGGAGTGTCGATACGTAGCTCCCTAGAAAGAACAAAATTTGTCTACTTGTCATCAAATGATGCTGGGAAAAATAAATATGAACCTACAAGAAGTATCCATAACCCATATATTTTTTTAACATGGAGAGCCAACATAGACTATTAACCTGTTGTCTCACAAGTATTTGTTTGAAGATACATTTTCAAGTATTCATCAAAAGCAAAGAGAACATTTGAGACTTGTAATAATATGTTAATAATAATAATTGCAACCCAACAAGTAGATCATCCAACTACTACAACATATTGAAAATTCATCACAAATATAGTGGCAAAGCGTGACATAGGAGAACAAGAAACATATCATATGCTACAAAAATTGTCTCTTATCATTTGCAATCGACCCTTCACATCTTTCAATGTTGGTCGAGAAGTGTTCCATTGTATAACAAGAACAAAAGATGAGAGCCTAATTTAGTCTAAAAACTTGCACACCTTCATGAAACGTCATCCCAAGCTTGACATGATAAAACTATCAGAATGTGCAAGAGCTTTCTCCTATTATGCAAGTTGTAAACAACACAAGTTTAAAGAAAGGAAGGTGAAATCCATTGTTAATTTATACCCAATGTTCTACACCATTCCAAAGGATTCAAATAAGTTTGAGATATTTAGTTGGAATGAGCTACTTTTATACAAACATTTTTTGTAATATAGTGACTAAAATAGGTCTTACTAAGGATTTGATAATTGCAAACTGGAAGCAAATGTATGCAACCAAATATGATGTTTGGAATGTCAAACACAACACACTAAGGAAGCAAGCTCAAGAGGAGAAGAGAGTGACAATGACACAAAAAAAGGGACCCAATAAAGATGAATGAATGGTAGTTGTTTTCACAAATGGAGCCCTCAAACAATCTTACCCTAAATAAACTAGAGATTTTCGTGAGGAGTGAGTTTGATACTAGCAACAATTGGAATCTGGTTATAGTGCCACAACATTATCATTATATTGCAACAAAATTCATTAGCATGAAAAAAAATGCAATCAAGATGGAAAGATGCAAATTAACTCCAACTTTCCAAATTATGCATTGTTAGAAAAAGATAAATTAGCACTTACGATAATTACAAACCATGGCAATTGTCCCTTTTCTAGGCCATTGCACGTGATTATTGAAGGAACAATGGGTACATGTAAATCCTATGTAATTGCTTGCATAAGAAATGCACTCAAAATTAAGACATTGAGGAAAATAATCCAACTACTTTAGCTCCTACAAATTTGTTGCATTCAACATACACACATCAACTAAACATTCAATATGAAAGATTCATATTACCAAAAAGCATCCATTTTAATTACAAGCATTGATAGAATCCCAAGAAGAGTTGAAACATGTAAGATACATCCTCATTGATGAAATGAGCTTCATAGTGTTGAACCTCCTACTAAAAATATATAGTAGGTTGTGTGAAGCATTCCCCACAATCAAAATCTATGCTCTGGTGGATGCTCGATAATATTAGTTGGCGACCTTGCACAAGTATCACCTTTAATGGGCAATCCTATCTACACATCACATTTAGGTGTGACAATATTGTGGGATCAATTCACAATGACCATCACTTTAGAAAAAATGTCCCATCAACAAGGTGAATCTACAACATGTGCATAATTTAGCCAGATGTTGCAAAACATATGCAATGCAAAACTTATGCAAGAAGATTGGAAGCCTTTGATGGCACACATAGACAAAGAACTTACCCCAAGTAGAAAGGAATAATTAATGGTTTGATGTTCTTGTTTGCGACCAATGATTTAGTGAAGTTACACAATCAAAGAATGCTAAAAATATTGAACAACCCAATTGCATTAAGTACCAAAACAAGCATGCGGGGCATAATAGAAAATGCAAGTAGTGATGAACAACATGACAAACATGTGCTTATTTGTAGAGGTCAATGTATAATTCTCACAACTAACAAATGGACAGAAGTGGACCTTGTAAATAGATATCTAGGTGAAGTAATTTAAATCATTTATAGCCCTGGTTCCAAAACACCTAATGTCCACATCCCTCCTTCCTTGTCCTTTTTCACTAAGATTCTTGTCTACGTGGCTTGGTTCGCATAGGATTCATGTGCACCATGGAGACTTTCACATGAAACTCTCCTACGGATCTAAAAACATGAAATGAGCCTTTGAAATGTTACAACTGCTACCCCTATAGTGTAATGTCTCTTAGCACCACCCACCAATGTCAAGAATCATCAAGCCAACTTAAAAGATGAGTTTTGCACTTCATTTTGTATTCTTGGACACTCTCACAATCTGTCTTAGCATTTTTCACAACTTATCTAGAACTCATCAAGGTCATGCTTGCATTTTGAATAGCTTCCTTGCTCAACATCTCGACTTTAGGGCTTTTATCACCTTGTCTTCACTCCATTGAGCTCCGACTTTGTGGTTTCAAAGGGGATTTTATTGCTTCATTCCATTTTTTTTTTCTTAGAATATCAGTCTTATAATCTTGTTGTTTCTATTATCTTGTGATGTTCTATCACTGATTATCTTGTCCGTCGAGCTGCTATGGAGGTGGAAACACCAGAACAAGGACTTGACTAAGAAAAATCTCAATACAACCCCAACACTTTTCCTTATTTCTATGTGTGCAAGTTTTGTAGGAGGAAGAGGAGCTCTTGGGATTATCTTATCACCTTCATCATGAGTATATTATAATTCTTTATCCTCTTTTCCTTTGTTTTCATAGTATAATCGCATATATTTACTCTTTGTTATTACTATAGTTCATTTTCTATTTTGTTTAGTTAATGTCTTGATTTTCTATCGTGTTCTTTGTACATTGTTTGTACAAGAAAAAAGTGTGTTGTGTTGACGTCTTGCATCCACGACATCATCCTCATCTTGCACGTGTCAGAAGCACTAAGATCACAAAGACTAGTAGTTAATCCCAACAGTTAGCTCTTTTATTTATGATAGTTAAAATATTTTTATTTGTTGGTCTTGCCTAGTTAATTTACTCCTCACATTTTACATATTACATCTTAGAATCTAAAACATACATCTTGCATTAGCCTAGTTGTCTTGATCGCCCTGGCTCACCAAAGCACTAATAAAAGTGAGGTAGCACAAGGACCGATTTTCTTCTGCAGATTTTATCAATCTCGAGGATGACAAGTTCCCTTCATAGCTATAGCCATACAAAAATCACAAGGCCCAACACTACAAAAAGCAATGATTGATATCAAGGAAAAATGGAGAGGCAAGGGATAACATTCAGAACCATATGCAAAGTCATCTCATTAAATGACCTGCACATCCAACGTACATTTTCCTTTGAGAGGTTTTTACAAATTTCAAAACAATCCATATAAAATTATGAGGAAAAAAGAGGAAGCTCATTACAACATCTCTTTATTTAAGAAATCAATGTATTCAACTGTTATCTACTCTTGACTCAGAAACAATAGATGAGATTTTAAAAAATAAGGAAGACTTCTCTTCCAATGCAGCCATTTTTCATTTCAGGGGCTTTTGGCCCTCTCATACTGACCTGTATGCTTGGATTTGCAAGCATTGGGAACCCATTTTATCTGTTGTTGTTAAGATATTCCATGTGGCTAGGGGTTTCTTTATTATTAAGTTTGATAATGCTGAAGATAGGAATACTATTCTATGTAATAATTATGTTATGTGGGAGGAGCATTTCCCCCTGATGGCTAAACCCTGGTGTATGGGGTTTAATCCTCTTACAGAGTCCTTCAATAAAATCCCCTTATGGGTTAGACTTCTGAATCTCCCTATTTATCTTTGGTTAGATTCTATTTTGGAAGCTGTGGGTGAGGCTATTGGGGATTTCCAAATGGTGGATCTCATCTCCTCTGATATCTTCAAAACAACTTATGCTTGTATTCTTGTGGAGATTGACATATCCAAGGGTCTTCCTAAGAAGATTACTTTGGCTTCTTCTTCGGGCTCTTGGACTCAAAATCTTGATTATGAGGGTATCCCGTTCAAATGCTGGTGTTTATAGCTAAATGTGGACCTCTAATCCAACCATAGACACAACATAGTCATTGCTCAATCATGGAATTACGAAGGTGAGTATGAATTACTCATTTCACAATATCGATTGAATCGACCTGTTGCCTCCTAATTAGTTGGGGTGTTTGAATTACTCTTAGATTGGAGAGCCAACAACCATAGAACAAACTAAGACAAAGGATTTGAAAAGCTTAAAGAAATGATCAAAATGCGAAATTAAGCTATATGAGAATGCAAGTGTAATCTAAGAATGAAAGTGCATATTTAATCTAAAAGCTTGAAAAATGAGGATTAAACTAAGGATATAGTAAACTAATTAATATGAAAGTGCAATTAAACTAGAATGAGAATTGCTCTAATTATGCAATAACAAAGCTTGAAAGCATGAAAATTGAGACAAAAAATAACTATAGTTTGGGTACTCTCACAATTGCCTCCTCAAAATGAAGAAAAGTAGCTCATAATTTAGAAAAACCCGGAGAGAGGATGAAGAGTTTCTTGAAAAGAAACGGCTGACTCTTCATCTCCATGGAGGAAGGTGAGACAAATATTGAGGAATTATTTAATTAAAAGAATGGATATTGCCACATACGGGTGACTCTTCAAATAATTTTGGATAATTAAATCCAAATAAAGATGTCCATTCAAATAACCAAATAATTACATGATATGTATTAGCTAAAGGGGGGTGGAATTAATTTAATTTAAAGCACTTAGGACTTTAGAATTAAATTAATTAATCATAGAGATTATTTAGCCAATAAAGTTGAATATTTAGGAATTAAATATAGTGTATGGTTAATGCAAATTTAGGGTTTTTTGCATTTGACACCAAGTCAATTAAAGTAAAAAAGGGGACAGAATGGCCTAGTACAATAGGACTTTGATGATGTAGAAATTGAAGAAATGCACCAAAATTGATTAAAATTGTAAGGTGCCAATTTTGGGGTATTACATTTTGCTCCTCTTTGAATTGATGTGTGAGCAGCGCGTTGATTCAAAGAATAGTCTAATGTGATAGGTGATGAGCGTTTCAGAAGTCGATGTTAGATTTCCAAGACAACGATCAGATCGAGATGCAGAACCAACTTCAAAACAAAGCGTGATTCTCTGAAGTCTAAGTTAGATTGCGAAGACAACGGTCGGATTACTACTTGAGAGCACTAGTAGAATTTGGGCAATAAATGATCAGGTGACTAAATTTTTTAGTCACGTGACTAAAACTAATCATGTTCTACAAATATAAATGACTAAATAAATGACCAATTTGGTCATCAAGTAAAATCACAACTAAAATGACTAAATATGACTAAATAATTAGTTACCCTAATAAAAATGACTAAATGAATGATTAATACTCCTTTACACATTAACATTTGATAATATCATATACTTATATTCTTAGAATTTACATTTCACCAATAATGTGTATTTGCCAATAGACTTATTGTGCGAACATTATTCCAGTCACTATTTGCCAATATCTCTAAATGGTAACTATATTTAAAATTTATCTAAGCGTTTTGCAATTAGAATTTATATAGATCAGGTGCATATAATTCAAACATTATCAAGGTTTTTCAAAGTGTTATTTGTGGTAGTATATTGGTTACTATATTGTGGTAGCTATCAAGAGGGGAAGCATTTAAAGCTCAACAAGGTACTTCAATTAACAACTAAAATTGTACTTAAATGGAAACAAATATTATACAAACCCCCCAAAGTTTTCTTTTCTTTATGTATTAAATTTTCTCATTTTTATTTAGACCTATCCTCATGTTAACACATTATTATCTTTGTCATAATGGAAATGCTAACAAAAAAAAATGTGCAAGGAAATAGTGAGAAATAACAAATGAGAGGCTCAGTCCAAGTATAAAATCAAATCCATTAAAAAGGGGGTGGAACTAGAAAAAAGACAAAGTTAACTATTCAAAAAGCCTCGGCCTAGGCTAAGCTCAAACCCAAAAGGGCTCCTTAACTAATATAAACTACTCAATAACTCATAGGGACTCTCTCATTTCTCCTCCATGATATTTACAATCATCTTTGATTCCCAGTTACTCCTAATTGACTCATATTTACATTGCTAAATTATTTGCATTATCAATAATATAAACTAAATAGACTTTTAAAAACCTCACTTTTAGCCCATATTTTACATTCAAATTAATTCAAATAAAAAACACAAGATCCAAAACCCATAGTTACCAATCTCTTTAGACTTGATCAATGAAAATTAATACAATTATTTTGCATCAAATAACATTTATAAGTGAATGATAAAATACCAAATCACTTAATAAATATATTTTACATTTAAAATTAACATTCAAAAATAATAATAAAAATAAATAATACCCGCTAGGTATTTGTGAGATAAAAAATGAAATATAAGATGAGGCAAAAAGCCTTTCATTTTTGGCGGTAACCATCAAATGCCATTCATTCTTCTCATTTCATTATTTTTTTTGCACTGCTGCATGTTGCCGTGCTAACCAGGGTTTTCAGGTATTATGTGATTTTCTGGTTTTCTGAGGGTTTCTTCTATGCAGACGATGAGGGTTTTCTGGTTTTCCACGATGGGCCACCAAGAAGCTTCCCATCGATAGCCAACAACCACGGACAAGCTTGAAAGCAACCACCAAAGGGTGGGTCTCAGGGGCACCGCCTCAAACCTGACCGCCTTACAAAAATATATATATGGCAGTCCTACAGGGATCACTTATCTTAATTCCAGTTTTTGCGTTTGCTATTTAGATTGGCAATTTTGAGCTTTCCCTCATCACTTTGGTTTTCTAGATCAACCTATGTCTTGATTACCCATGCCCCTACTACAAGTGACTCAATCCGTCCATCTGGTGCACATGAGCAACCGATAGCAGTGTTCTGGCATTTCTACAATTGCAATAGTTACAATAGCCTCGAAAGACTCTCAAGAAGAAGGGAGACTGTGAGTTGAAATTGCACCTTCACCCTGTTTAAATGTTCAAACCCTTCTCGCATTTGAATATCAAACAAAAACTTAGTTTAGTCATGATTACTCTACTTATTCTTAATGTTTGCTTCACTTATTTACATTTTCTATTTGGTACTATGCATCATTGCTAACAAGAATAAATCCTACGGTGTGATTTACCTTCAATAGCTACATATCAGGATTCTTCACGATTCTCCAAGAAAATAGAAAACTTGGGAAGGGTTGTGGGGATGTCTCACTTTTTTATATGCTCCTAGCTGTCCTTGGCATTCCTAGCCTTCCATGGGGATGCTAAGCTCTTCCCCCTTGCCTCTTAAGTCTAATAAAGCCAAATAAAAATAAAATAAAATCTGATCCTCAAATCTCAAAGAAATTCTGTTTTGAACACTTTAGATTTTGTTGAAGAAAACCTGTGTATGGGAAATGCTATTTGCGGGCCATGGTCTTATCTGAGAAAGAGGGATAACCAGTTTCTAGCAATTGTCTCTTGATTCCCTTAAATAATGTGTTATTGTTGATAAACCTTCTTGATGACGATACTGATCTTGATCTTTCCATGTCTATCCTCTTCAATATTACACTTTCCTCTATTATAAAGTATCTTGGTATCACTATTATATGATGTCATAAAATCATGTTCTTGATATGCAAGACTAGTTCACAAAGTACACTACTTGCTTTGATTTAGTCATATTCGATGGTGGTGAGGAGTTCATAGTTTTCAACAAAGGGAATGTGCAAATGTCTTTTGAAGGGAAAAAGTTATTTTTTTCTCAATTTGTGTTGTGTACCAAGAATAGAACTTAATCTGCTCTCAATAAGTCATGTTATGCAACATAGTCCTAATCTAGATATCTTTTTTTAGCAAATACTATTATGCTGCATACTAGACCAGAACACCGTGAAGACTGTTGTTCTTTGTATAGATCATCAACTATATAGACTGGCAGACATTGAACAAGTTAGGGAACATGCATTAGTAGCCAAGAGTGCATCTAACATCAATACACTTTGGCATCAATGGTTTGAACACTTCAATAGACTTTGGCATCAATGTTAGGACACCTCAATACACTTCGACATTAATGTTATGGACATCTCAATTTATCATGTGTCTCTCAATTGTTCGGTGCAAATTTTGTAGATGGACTTGCTGACATCCAACAACAAATACAAGGTGTTTGTAGAGCTTGCGAGACAAGGAAGAGAACATAACTCATTTTGATGACATACAAACTTAGGGAGACAAGAGAGTCCTATAATTGGCTCATTCAAATATTTGTGGTCTAATGAACACAACAACCATCAGAAGTGACAATCATTTTCTTATATTTGTTGATGATTTTAGCAGAAAATTATGGGTGTACTATTTAAAATTAAAATCAGATGTGTTTAATGAAATCCAAAACTTAGAAGCATTGGTAGAAAAAGAGTCAAGTTGTGACAAAACCACTATTAGATCTAATTATGGAGAAAAATTTTGTTTGAAAGAATTTAATAAATTTTGCAATAAACACGACATACAAATGCAATATACTACATCCTACACTCCACAACACAATGTCATACTTGAGAGACAACAGTACATCAGAAAGATAGGCTCAGATTGTAATGTGATAGTGTTGTTCCACATCATGGTGTTTTCCACTGCATTTAACAATTGTTTGCATGCAATAATATTTTCTAGCTAACCCAACCAACATGAATATAATATCTACACATTAATCATGACAAGTACCATCTGCAAAGTTAGATTGAGCTACACTAAAGCTTAAGTCAAGAAAATTTGTGCAAGAAAAATATTATTAATCATTTTCAAATGAGTGATCTGAATTTAGAGATGGATTTGCGCAACACATGGCCAATATTTATCAATGACATAGAATTCCAAAAACTGAGATTTTAGAGAAATAAGGAACCAAAGGTTGTAAAGGTTTTGGATGAACATAAGGCTGATAGAGAACTCGTGAAGAGAATGATTGCATACTAATTGCTTATTTTCTCTTTACATTTTCTCAGTATGCAATCATTTTCTTCATTAGTTCTTTATCAGCCTTATGTTCATCCAAAACATTTACAAGCTTTGGTTCCTTATTTCTCTAATAAGCAATTAGTATGCAATCATTCTCTTCACGAGTTCTTTATTAGCCTTATGTTCATCCAAAACCTTTACAACCTTTGGTTTCTTATTTCTCTAAAATCTCAGTTTTTGGAATTCTATGTCATTGATAAACTTTGACCATCTGTTGCACAAATCCATCTCCGAATTCATAGCATCGGACCACTCATTTGAAAATGATAAATAGTATTTTTCTTGCTTCCCCATCTATCCCACTAGGTGGTACCCTCTATTCTTCAATTCTTAGTTTCTGTTATCTTATTCTGCTACCATTTTTTGGACGTGTTGCACAAATCCATCTCTAAATTCATAGTCTTACAGAACTCATCCAAAAATAGTTAGCAAGTTCTCCCTTGTTTTGACAACTATTAGGTGATGTACTCTTTTTGATTCTTCATTTAAGTTATTTATCTTTTTGTTGCACCTATCTCTCCCATGAGCAATATCAGATATCTTGTGTTAGTCCCTTCACCATGATAAATGATGACACCAATGACTTCACCATTTTTGACCCAGCAAGTGATAATCAATTATCTCTAATTTTCCTCAAAATTTTCTCTTTGGGGTTCTTGTTCCCCCTTCTTAAATATTAGTACTAATTTCTTGAACACTTGTGTTGGTGGTCCTCTGTTGTCTTGTACTTCATTGTTTCTATTTTTCCCCTTTGTGAGTCCTTTCTAGGTTTCTCTTCCTAGAATGTTATATTGAAAACTGATGTACTCTTGAGACACACTGACCTAGTTTTTGTCATCCAGGGAGATTAATATAATTTATTTCTTCTTTCTCAAAATAATTTAACTGTTACTTACCTGCGCATCAAATATGACCAGCCATGTCAGACATCTCCTACTAATTACTAAATCTGTCTTCCATATCAAAGAGATATTTTTTGAGTTTTTCTCTCACATCCTTTCGCAATTGATGCTTCAAACAAAATATGAGCCTTTATCTCAAGGAAGAAAGAGTAATCTATGTATAATCCTCCCATATACCTTTACCTTTTATCTAAGTTGCACAGAACACATGAAATGGAAAACATTCAGAAATGTGATCCTTGCAGGCATTAGGTTTAAAGTAGCATAAATAATCCGTTGTTATTTACTTTTCCAACCCGAGTTGATATCATATTTTGTTCTACTCAAGTAAAGTAATAAAGTGTTAGCATGTACTTTCAAACTGTTTATATGTTTTTATAAACATACTAAAATTTTGGTTAGTAAGATAAGAATTAATACTCATATCCAATAGGAGTGATGTTTGACTAAAAGGCATGACTTCTTAAGAGTCTCATTTATATGTTATGGTGGGCATTTCTCTTGTATTCTCTATAGTCATTGTTCTATCTTGAGAATCTACCTTGTACCTGCTATGCTATATGAATAGGGTGATTAATTATTAATTCTAATCTTATGCATCAGTGTATAATTATTTTTCTTGACTAATTGTGAATATGCACTCGCTGTATTATATTTTTTGCATCATAGCTAATAAAAGCTTGAATTAGTAACACCAACATCTTGATGATCAAGTTTGATGACACGTTTGAAGAAATTAGAATCTTCAGTGGTGATTCAAGTCTTTTGGTCAAATAATTTGAAGCACCCTAGACAAATCAAGCAAGGGAAGAGTTGGTGGTTGACAAATTTTGATTCCTTTGGAACACTCATGTAGGAAGACATCAAAGCTGAAGCCCAGGAAGAACATGTTACTTTAGAAAACATTATGTATCACCCAATGTGGAATGATTAAATTGACTAGTTGTTTGAAACTTGTGTGATGCAGAGCATCTGAAAACTTCTTCCATATCTGCATCTTCAACATCTATCTCAGTCATAAAACTCTTATTAGAGGCTTCTACCAATCTTCAAACACTTTCAACATTAAAATTTCTCTGTTATAAGATCTTATGTATAGACCCATACTCAGACCAGAATATCTTTCAAACCCGAAAACATTTCTTTAATCGCTCCGGTCAGTTTCTGTGGAATTAGATTTATAAAAACATATCCAAAATTCAAAGCAATCCGATGGTTAAAACATATTTTATAGTCTTTGCACCGAGACTTGTTTTTTTTAATACTCAAAATCATCCTCTTGGAATCTTGAAGTTAATTCTTAACTTTGATTCAAAACTGATTTCTTCATACCCAAATCAACATCCAAGAACATTCAAAATGTATACCCCATATTAAGTGCCCAAAATAGATCCATTTGGATTTATTAAAAATCTAAAATTAATAAACCAAAATTTAAAACTAATAGCCAAGGTAATTCGGATCTTCCACACCAGCCAATAATAGAACCAAGCATATTTAATAAATAAAAAGTTGAAGTTCTCCACCTGATTTCCCATATTCAAATCTGAACAAGACTTTAAACATAATTGTGAAATCGGCATTCTTCAATCATATAATGTATTAACCGTTTCTTGATTGGTTTTAAATAGAAAACCAATGCCATGTTTAGAAACAAAAGAGCTTACCGATAGTAAATCTTGCCCATTTGATTCTTGAATTGGTTTAACTAACTATATTTTTGGTATCGGTTCCCCCAATTCCCTAATCAGACACAGCCATTGAGCCATTATGCTAACATCGATTCTTTCCATAATATAAATGTTCAGCAATCCATATGCAAATTGATATAAATCTTTAAATTTTCTTTGATTTCTCAACTGTCATTCCTGCAGGTGATGACAGCCAGGGATTCTCCCTTATCGGCTACATACTTTCCCTAACCGTGTCTTCTCCTATCAATGTCCAGCCCTTTTATAATAATTTTTGGCAGTTACAAAGTATCGATTACATGACTCTAATTTGTAATTGTTATGACATAATTAAATTACATGAAGGTGCCCCTGCATCATTGTGTCAACCCCAGGAATGCCATTCTTAATTTAAAAGCCTTTGACTGACTTTAGGAGCCCAAACTGAGACATATTGGTGACAGATTTTCCTCAGAAAAACTATCTCATTCTTTATCTAGAAGGGGAATTCTGCACAATCTTAATGCCCTTTACTCTTTAGCCCTACTAGGAGCCCAAACTAAGACATATTGGTAACAGATTTTCCTCAGAAAAACTATCTCATTCTTTATTTGGAAGGGGAATTCTGTAGAATCTTAACGCCCTTTACTCTTTAGCCCTACTTTTATTGCTTGTCTAGTAGGGGATTGATTGAATATGAATATAACCAATATAAGCTGCACATTGTAGGGCCTCTTCCAACACAGGATTGGTGCCAATCTATTAACTTCACTGTTGTGGTTAGCGATAAAATCTTTGTGAACAAACAAGACCCCAATGGACTTCAAAGTTTTTATATACTTTCACCTTCAAGTGAGACAGGAAGAACATTAAACTTGATTGACATTACAAGACCATTCGGCCTCCAGGATTCTGCTATGGAAGCTATTACCGTGGAGTCTTGATTGTTTTACAACTTGGATTCAGTTTAATTGGGCCAGTACTAGTAAGCAAACAATAAGCCCTGCTAATATCAACAAGTCTTATAATGTTACCAGTCAATAACTTGAATGTGTAAAGGACACCTCAATAGGCACTCATAAGCTAAAATATGTTGCAAAAACTAATAGGCTGAGAATTTGTTGGTCTTTAGGTTATGTAAAGTCCAAAATAATGAGTTCATTTATCTTTCAAGTTTATCGTTGATTATCATTGAGATTATTTACTGGTTTGATAAGAAGAATTATTCCTTTTTGGAATTTTAATAACAATAACTTTAAAATGAAGTGCTAGATAGACCACAAGGCTCTCATTTTATATATTTACTTAAGGCACCAAGCCCTTGGTGGAATAGTGCTCAGAAAAACAACACTTTTCTCAGGGGGAATTGTCCCAGTTGAACAGTTGTTGACATCGCCAGATTTTTGCTTCGAATAATCTTAGTGAAACCCTCATAAAATTTGTTGAAGATTGAACTCTTTTTTACTACCAAAGTGTCATCACTCTAATGCTGAAATATAATCTCATCTATGGACCTTTCTAATAAATGATGTGTTTCCACCATTATCAAAGCCACAAATTTTTTTTACCATTGTACAACTATCTTAGCTGAAATATATAGATATCTTAGTCTTCTCAAATTTTCAATGCCTGTGATTTTCTGCAGCTGCCAACATTTATTAATGTGAATTCTCTCCAGGCTCAATAACTCTTTTATTTCTAAACAACCTTCCTTTTACAAATCACAAGGCCCCAATTCAGCATTACCTTGTGTAAAATGAACCTCAATTAGTTTTTTAGTGTCTCGAAGCTCTAGAGAGTTAAGGCTTGGACAGTTCTATCCACTAATTTAGATTTTAATAAATTTTCTCTTGTCTGCAACTGACTTAGTCTCAATCTACAACTGACTTATTTTTTAGTAGCGACTATGGTGAGTCACTTTTACTTTAAGAATAATTGCCTTTGACAATCAGAGGCATTCATCCCTAAAGTTGGATTTCTTTCTCTGTTTTGCCCTCCAACTGATTCATTGATATTCATAGAGTGAGATATAGGATGTAACACAAGGTCTAATAGGCATGCTTGAAAGAGCAGACCAACAAATCCTATTTTTTTAAGCCTAGGAAGTTTAAAAGTTTCGGCTATCATACTGCTTTTAAAGGGTCCTCCAATAAATCATGATTAGCTTCCTGCCACTTTATGGTGCCATTAATTGTAGATACACCACTACAATCCTCCAATAAGTCATGATAAGCTAGAGTTGTTCTTAAAGCTATTGAAACATGAGCCAAAGGGCAGTCAAATCACAAAGAATACTTATCCGTTCCTGTACCTGTACACTTGCCTGCTTCCATACCATTAACTTAGATTTTGGCACATCATTTTTCCTCTATTAAGTGGTAATGTTTAATGTATCTGTCTATTCCTTTTCAATAATTTTGATTTTCTTGTCTAGTAATTTTCTCGAAGTTGAGATAATCAACTTGCTGGAGTAACTCCTCTGTTAACCAGACATTTTTAAGTTTTTTGTTTCCCCATTTTTAATATGTTCATTTTAATTAAGATTTTTTGCATAGATGGACTGCATCATGCTTACGTTCTTTTGGGCAATAGTGGGGTTAGAATTACTTGGGTTTCCTAGATTTTTGTTACCTCTAGGAGTATGTCCCAATGTCTGTAATTTTTTGTTTTCAATGGAACCATTTTTCATATCCATATATATTCCCTGAATTAACATGACATAATCCCATGGGAACAAAATGGAGTAAATTTTCTATAATTTGTAGTAAGTTTTAGGTTCCCAGTTTTGCCATTCTCAATTTATTGACACTCCTTTGATTCCTAGTTTTTGAAAAGCTTTTCTGCCTGGTTGATATATACCTTTCAATTGCAATTCTGTCAAATCATTTTATTTGTTCTCATTTTGGGAAAATTTTTAAAGAACCATTCATTTTTGAAATTCTATAGTTCCATAAATCTGAGTGAATTTCGTCTATAAGATGAATCAGTTTTTCTCTTTTTTAATTTCCTTGATGTTTTGTATTTGTATACAAAAATTTGGCAATTTCTTAACAAAACCAAATTTTTTTTTAATTAATTAGCAAACAGTAGCTTCTAAATTTTGCTTTTGCAGCCTTGCTTCATGCTGGAGGAAATTCATCTAGTTTTGTCCTAGAGGAAATTTACTGGATTAATTTGCCCCTAAATTAATATCTCTTATGGATTATAGTTTTCCATTTATATTTTTTTTCTTTGAATTCTAATTTTGTAGGTCCTCTTGGGCTTGTTGATGTATCAAGTTCTTGGGCATTGGTGTAACTAATTTTGTCCTTTCTTTTATTTTTTGGGTGATTTTGAGTGGTTAGTAAGAAAGTTTGAGTAATTGTTGCAGAGTCTGATTGTATGTATTGATTATTCTCTTTTGGTTATTAGGATTCGCAAACTCAAAGTTATTTTGAGGAGTTCTCTCTCACCAAAATCCCAGGCTGTACTGGTGATCAAGGATCACACTATGTTTCAACATGAATCACCCTAGACCTGCAGATGGTAAAAGACCATTAGTCTTCTTTACATCTACCTAAGTTCAGAGTGAATAGAGATTGTGATAGTATCCCAGAGAAGTGAATTAGGATCATGGTATTAGTGATGGAGATGTTTCATGATTTAAGAAAAATTGCAAATTAAAAAGACTAAATATTTCTGGAAGTTCCTAGTAATGTGTTCCCTTTATATCTTTCAAAAAATTTTGTTAAGAATATCAAATATTATTCTATTTGGAACAAATCTTTGATGTTTATGAAAGTTATGATTTTGTTTGGCATAGGAATGTGGTAACAAAGAAGACATGGAATGTGATCTGCAGTGTTGATGTAAACATATCATACCCAGAAGCAAAAATCCTTTTTTGGAATAAATCACAAAACCAAAAGAAATATATTTTCAGGTAATCAGGAAAACTATGGGTTAGGGTCAGAAAAATATCAGGAAGACTGCCACAGAAAAGAAAGAAAATAAATAAAAAATCCTAAAACCCTAAATTTTAAACCAAAATAAATGCAATTTTCCAAAAAATCTTCATTTTTTCCCAATAGAAATTAGTAAATTACCAAAAATTGCCGCAAAAAGTCCAAAATTGGGTTGAATGATTAAATAAAGAATTCATGATTTATTAAAAGATAAAATTAGTGAATTTTGTAATTATGATATCATATACAGTTTTCTCCAGTTGTTTTTCAATCTAGTAGACTGTAAAAATCTTTTGTACACTAATGTAGAAAACATGTTCAATTACCCCTTCATACCTAATGTTCATTAATGTCCCATGCGAATCAGGGTTGGCAACATAAACAAAGCCAACTAGCATTATAATCCAACATCCTGGATTATATATAAAGCAATATACTGCTCAACCATTCTATATGGAAGTAGCATACAAATATATGCATAAATCTGACAAGATAAACAAGCTCCCGAATAATTGGGGATCAGGTTGCCCTTCTGCAAGGCTTTACAACATTTATCATGGTGTATATTTTACTTCTGATGAGATGTGAAGCAATTCAATGTAATCCCTTGGATCTCAGTTTCAGTGAAATCCAACTTCTCAGGGTATGGATGACAAGTTTTAACAGGAAAATATTAATATTTCAAGAGATGATTTATATTGTTTCATAATTGTCATCTTGAAAAATCTAATCTTTTGCTTCTTAGAATTTTTTTTTTTTTCAATCGTTGCTCTTCTAAGTTATTTTAAGTCTACCACATAAAAACTTTGTAAGTATCCACTTGCCACTGAAAAGAAGTTATGTCTATGGTTTCTACTTTCTGATTCTGCATGTCTGCAATTTTGTGTGCTTTGCTAGTTGTAGTACCCGCCTGTAGGATGCTTCTTAGTTTTCTTTGTGTTTCAATTGTATGACCAAACTCTTTAGGTCACTTTTTTTTATGTGATTGATTATTGTTTCATCAATGATGATTATGGATTATAATTATATGTTTATCAAGTATATGCGTAGATTAGATGATGATGTTTCATGATGATAGATTATATATTTTATATTGATTACGACGTACTTACCCCATACTTGCATGTGTATGGTGATTATGTGTCTGTATCTATTTGATGTGTTTGTGTGGTAGAGGACGGAGGCGTAGTTACTCGCATAGTCGAGATCCACACGTCTGACTGTACCCTATCATTGTATGTTATATATTGTATGTACATGCTTCATCTTTTGATGTCAGGTTTGTAGGTACAGGGCATCGTCTTCCCTGAATTGGCAGGAGTGAGCGTGCCCACAAACATTCGTCTCAATGGTAAAGAGGGGAGATAATTCACAGACCCAAACCCTAACCCTAGCCTATCTGTCCTAAAATTGGACAAGTGTATGTTTGACTACCTTACTCGAATTCACCTGGTTGGCAGCAATTCATGGATCCCATTTTTGAGTCTGTGTATGTTTTCAGTTTGCTTGGTTTTCTATGCTTGATTTTATTGCGTTTGATTCAGTTGAGTTGTGAATTATTTAGGTGATTTTATATGATTATCTATGTTAGGACTATAGTTGAATTTAGTAATTTAATTGTTCTTATGTTTAATTTGGAAAATTATCTAAAGTCGATTATTTGATTTATTGGAATTAATTGATTATGTAATTGTAATTAGGATTATTTATGTTGAGTGCATTATTAAATAATTGAATAATTAAATGCATGCTCTAGGATGAATTAAATATTTAATTTAGTTTAAATTATTAACATGTGCTCAAATGGTAAATGTTTAGAATTATGCTTGTTTATATTATTAAATAATTAAATAATTAAGTGCATGAAATTTGTGATGCATTGATTATTTAATTTATTTAATAAATGAATTTACATTAAAACATTTGCAAAATTGAAAAAGGGATTTGTATTAAAAAAGATAACAACTAGTTTTAAGAAGTCAAGTTGAGTTGTGCATTTAAAAGATATTTTTAATTAATTAATTGTAATTACTTTCAATTTTGGAATTTGAGTTGAATTAGGAGTTGTCTTATGAGTCACTTTTCTGATTTGAGTTGAACTCTAAGTTAGTTGTTGAGTTGTCTTCTGTGATTGCTTGGATTTTGGGAATTGAATTCCTATTAGGGGATTTTTGCTCTCATTTTTTAAGGAGACAGGTTTTGGAGAAGAATTTTGGAGAAGGCTTGTGTGTTTAATATTTTGAAGAATTGTGGATTGTTATGGCTGTTGGATGATTTGAATTTCTCTATGCTTCTGGATCGGGCACCTGGTTGCAAATTAGTTTTCAGATCTGCAGGTTGTGTTTGTTCTTGAAGAGAATGCTGCTCTCAGATCTGCAAGAGTTTTCCATTTTTATTCTGTGTCTGGCATTGGATCTAAGGTAGGCTTTGGATTTGTTTGTCAGATCTGTAATCTCATCTGTTTATTTTTCTGTGTTTTATGGTGTTCTATGTTTTCAGCTTTGATAGATTTTTGTTTGTATTGGATCTGGGTATTCTAAAACCCTAGTGTAGTTGATTCTGTATTTTATTACTACTTGGCATCGTAGTGTTACTCTGGCAAAATTTTGTTAAATTGTTCTTCATGGTTATCCTAGAAATCAATTAATTGGTTCCAGCCTATAGTTTAACTATAGGGTTTGAAATAAATAAATTCATATTGGAAGAAAATCTCATTGTTGATAAAAAAAACCCGATTTTAGTAAAAATGTCTATTCTGGTTAAATTATTGCTTGCTGGAAATAGGTTCAGTAAATTAAAAAAAATATTCACCAGTCAAAAGAGATTAGCATTGTGGCATGATTTGGATAAGAGTCAAACAATTGTCATTGTCAAAGGAATACATATGCTTTCTCATAAATATCTGATTATAAATTTGATAAAATTATATCCTGGTTAAAGTATATATATATATAGTGTTACTAATTTTATTTTGTTTTGAGAAAATATTCTTGTTAATATATATATATATTCTTGTATATATATCTTAAGTGCTTTAGAATTGATTTAATTTAAATAAAAAAATAAAAATAAAATGGAATTGCATAAAAAAAATATATTATCAAAATTTTGTTTAAAAAAATAATAATATAAAAAATATATATTTAGTGGTGGGCGGGGACCACCTCTCCCCTACCCATCCACCTCATGGCACCCAAGGTACCGTGAGCAGTCCCAAAGGACTGTCACGACAGGCCTGGGCACTGCCGTGCGCAGTCCCTAGAGGACTGTAGCGGCAGTACCAGGTACTACCGTGGGGGAAAGTGTCGCGCCCCCCGCCCCCCCCCCACCCCCCCCCCCCTTTTAAAAACTATTTCTTTTATTTTTGTTTTATTTTAATTTTCGGTGTTATTTTAAAAGAAATGTTAATTAATTTTTGATTTATTAATTTGTTATAGTTTATTAAATTTTAAGCTTTATTTAATAATAAAATTAAGTTGGAATTTTATTGTTAATTATTTTATTTAATAAAGTTTCAAATATTATTATTGTCTTTTATTTATTTGTTTTATATGTTAGTTTAAATATTGAATGAAGATTTAGTATATGTTATTGTATTGGGTTTAGTATAATTCTTTTAGGTGTAAAATATTTCAGATGGTATACTATTGTTTTATAATATTGTTTTATTTTGTATATTTATTCATGTTTAATATGAGTTCGTATATGAAATGATTAACTTCGTATAGACAAAATTAGATTAGGTCTATGTGTTTCTTTCTAGACCTTATTAAATAAGCCTCTATTAATATGATTAATAGTTGTTAAATGCTTATGTTTATACCAAAATTGGGCAAATTTTCTATTGAATTCCAAGAACGTCATTAGGAAATATTTCTTTTATGAGTGACTTTAGTATGCTCATTATGTCATGGTTCTTTCATCTATATTATGCAATCCATGTTGTGTTAGGATTATGTTCATTATGTTGTTTCGATGCTTGAAGTTCCTGATCAGTTTTCTAAATTATGAGTGTTGGCTTCTCATTTTTGAACTATATTCTTGTGCATTAAATGATGTCAGGCATTAGAATGACCTAAGGGGATACAGAGGCTGGGAATGTTGGTCATTTGTATTTATTTTAGCATCATGTTTATGTGTGTGTTTATTTTAATTATCATTCCTGATTCGATCTTATGGGCTCTTGATTGGTTGTTATCTGGTTTTGGTATATGTGTAATCATTTGAGTTTCTGTGTGTGAAACTGCATCTAGGATTACCTGGTTATATACCTGTTTGATGTTTATGTGATTACGAGCGTAGGGGAGATTGATTAAGTGCATCTTAGGGGAGTGGCTTACAATAGGGGTCGGGACCCAAAGTGGTCAGTACCTAGGTAACCTATCGTAAGTTATGTAATTAAGTGATAACATAGTAATTAAAACTTTATAGATCATTTAAAAAGATAATATAGAGTATGGTTATGATTAGAATTCCTCATTTTTGAGAGAGAGTATTCTAATCCCACATGGTTCGTATTGAGGGTCTGGGGCCCAGAGTGGTTCCAGGGTAACTCAATGCTTGAGGGTCCGGGGTCCAGAGTGACCATGTAATACCCCTCTAACCCTAATATAAGTTTTGTATTTTTGAAAGAATTAAGATCCTTCGATGTTTTCTTACAGCTTAAGTTGTACATGATACTTGTTTGATCTATTCCTATAGTTGTTTATAATAATTTCATAAGCTAGTACTCAATGATTCTAATATCAGACATACTATCTAAAGGTATCATTTTTGTATGTATTTATCTCCATGTATGTATTGAGTACCTACAAGACCCTTATGAACATAGTTAGGATGTTATATGATATGTACTTGATAGATATATATAAGTGGTTATTTATATTTTCTTCTATTAAGGTTACCTTGGATGAATCTTGTATCTCACTTGATGATTTGATTATGTTAATTTATTATTAGTATTGATAAGAGACTAACACAATGCTTGAGATTCTAACCTTCATTATGATGATGCTACATGCTTTGAGTGTATATATATACATGATGTGTTTTCATGATTCAGGACGAAGTCGTAGTTACTCACATAGCTGAGGTCCACACGATGTATCGATCCTGGTCATCTGCCTGCAATGTTTTCTTTTATATGTATATCCGTGCATATGTATTTCTTCTTTGTGATGCAGGCTTGCAGGTACCGGGCATCGACTTCACCTGGCTTCATAGGTCTGAGCATGCCCTCAAATCCTTGATGGTTGTTGTTATGGAGATAGTACTAAGGCCCCTACATGAGTCTTCCTTTGTCATTATTCCAATTTGGGAATATTAGGGTTCCTTCTTTGTCAGTCAACCTTTGGGTCAAAAACCCAGATCCAATGCACCCGGTTGGGCATGGTTGTAGTTAGTGCCTTGTGACCACTTGAATTCATTTGGTTGTATGATTTGTTTACTCATTTTATTTATTTCTCCTTCTTGGTATGATTCTTAGTTAATCTTTCTATGTTGTGTTTCAGGAGTTTGGCTTGACTTTCCTTGTTGACTTTGGTTGACCTTGTTTGATCCTATGGTTTTCTCGATATGTTTCATAGTTGATTTTTATGGCCTCTTTTGATGATTAGATTTATTTTGAGGCATGTCATTTTATTCTACCTCAGTGTTATATCCTATAGTAATTATAAATAGCTAATAATATTGTGATCTATTACTTCATAATCTTATAGATTATAATGTTTGGTATTTGGCATGTATCTATATAAATATAAATATATATATATATATGGAAATATATATATGGGTGCACACATATATGTATTTATATATATATAATTTATATGTGATTATATGTTAATTATTGTAGATATTGTTGATGGTGTATATTTTGGGATTAATGTAAAGTATAATATTATTAATAATTAAATATTAAATAATGCGAGGTATATTATTCTCAATTGTTAATTATTAATAATGAGGATAGGTTATATATATAGATATTGATGTAATTAATGATGGCATATGCATATATGTTAGGATAATATTACATATGTGTATGAATGAATACAAATGATCTTTTATTGTATATTTGAGTAATATAGTTGTATGATACTAAGTTATTTTATAATACCCTTTAGTTAAGAGTTAGTTGGGAGTTGGTTACTTTTCCTCTCAACCTTTGGAAATCTATTTATATGCACTAATTTCTCATTTGAAGGGAGGAGATTTTGGGGCTGAAGCATTGAGGAGAGGATGGCCTTAATTTTCATGGTGATTTTGGAGAGAAAACTTGGAGATGTGAGGGAGATTTTGTAAGCATATGTCTTTAAGAATTTTTGGTTATCTTTGCTTTTGGGAGAGAGACATTTTTGTGAGAATTTCAATAGTTGAGAGAGGGATTCTTTGCTGTGGAATTATTTCTTTCTTTCATGGAGATTTTTGAAAGTGGATAGGGTTTGAAGGATGCATCTCAAGTTTGGATTTGTCTTCTCTTTTGTTTCCTTCCTTCTTCGATTCAACCTTCGTAGGACATGAGGTATGGATTGAATATGTTAGTTACTTTATGTCTCTGATAGATTATGGATCTATTTATATATTATAATTATTTATTATATCTGTACTTTTAATTTCTATGGTTATTTTAAAGTTTTGAGTTTTTGTTTGTAAGAATTGGCATGTGTTTTCCTAGGGTTTTTAGCAACCCATTTTTGGAGATCTATTATTATAATAATTTAAATTGAATCTAGGGTTTTACTAAATTGATTTTCTGGAAGTAAAATTCATAGATCTCAAATGGGTATCTCTCTGATTTTATTTTTAGGGTCGAATTAATGCCTTATTTTTGACATTTTGGCAGACTATGCCTGTCCATTCTCGATTCCAAATTTTCTGTCAAATGTATTCGTATGCTACAGGCTGATATGATTATATAAAGTCTAAATTTGATATAAAATATTATCCTAAGTCTTATATTTCATTTCCAATTGGTTTGGAGAATTTTTATTATGTTTTGTGAAAATTACAACCGTTTTAGTGAAGGCAGGTCTGAACCCTAACCAGAATTTTCTGTTTTAAATCAGAAGTCATAACTTTCTTTCCCACCGTTGGATCTTCCTAAAAATCAAATTGAGAGTCCATAATTATGTTAGCTAAATCTCCACTGAAGCGATTGCCTTTATTATTTGTTTTGTGGAAGATATGGATGACTGTTCTATGATGACTATTCTTTGCATTTAATCCTTGCTTGAAATAATTCAATTTAAGAACATCATTAAGTTTTAAAGTTTCGTATGGTCACCAGAGGCTATTAGAATGTTTTTTTTGGTTAATTGGATCTATGTATACTCTGAATATGTTTATAATATCACTTGGATGTCTTCTTATATGTTTGGAACATTTTGTATGCCATATTGGGTTTAGGGTTGTCAAGTGGACTAGGGACAACATATGTTTTCCTAAACTCAATCAAATGTTGTTATGAAATTGGTATGAATTCTTGATGATGGATCTATTATGCTCTTATGATTTTTATATGTATGTTAGGGAACCTAAGTACACTAGGTGAGTGGCTCATAGTGAGGGGCCGGGGCCCTAAGTGGCTAGTACCAGGATAACCTACTATGAGTTATTTAATCAAGTGATAACCTAAATAAATGAATTGGGAATGGGAGATTATTGGAATGGGAAATTACACACTAATCAAGATTAATTGTGCCTCGCCCATGCTTTTAGTGCTAGTAAAGACTAAGGATGGGAGTGGGAGAAGGTACCTATGCGTAGGTACGACTGGATGACCTTGTCTGTACGAGAGGCATTCGGTTCCGCATGTGCCTACTTGGGGGCCGGGGCCAAGAGTGGCTAGTACCAGGATAACCCAAGGGGTGAGGGCTATGCGATGACACTCACCTAGCTTGTAGCTTAGAGTCTCTACTAAATTTGATCATGCCTCTGGTAGTCCTTGTGGTCTTCTTATCTTTTCTTTTGTGTTGTGACTTTGGGGAAATTTTATCACCACCTTAGGAATTTCCTAGTTGTTACCTCTTGTATGGGCCTTTGGTTCTATCTCCTAGCTCGGGGGAGTGGGCCTATTGGTTCCACGTGGTTGGGTGGTTAATATTTATATCGAGGTATTGATCGTGATTCTTTGGATGATCCTAGCACATATTCCTTTCCAGATCTGCAGTTGAAGATTTCTTATTGGATATTTTAATATGTTGAGATGTACTTATGTATTTGTATTCATGTAATTTTTAATCTCCTAAAAGGAGTCTTGTAGTATTGATGCAATCTCAATTCAAAGCAATGCATAAGGGAATGGGTAGTTCTAGGTAAAAGAAAGGGAAAAGAATGTGGAATATTGGACATGTTACTAGCATTAAAAGAAAGTGTTTATGTTATTTATCCTATCCTCTTATGTTGTCCATGTGTAAAGGAAATAATCTTAAATATAGTTATATATATAATGATGTATCACAAAAATAATGTATTCTCTCTTGATGAAAGGATCCAAGGAAATTATTGAGAAATGATAGGTTAGTGATTGGAATTATTAACAATGAATGGTTATGAAACAATGCAATAAAATAGTAACTTGATTATAATGTTAATACTTGGTTCATGTTAATGAAGTACCTAGGATAATGCCTACCTTAATGAATATTAATCTCTTACCTAAATTATTAGAGAAAAGTGATATAAAGGATAGTAGATGTAGATGAAATCAATATGAATTTATGGAATGAGTTGATAAAAGGAATAATGATGTTGGATGATTAACCTATGTTTAATAAAAGAAATAAGTTAGGGACATTTAACTTGGTGCATTAAAATGAATGTAGATCTTTTAAGCTCATGATTCCGTGAATATCTTATGCATGTAAATGGTTTATATGATGTTGCTTTAGTAGTGACGTTAGGGAACCCGGAAGGACTTAAGTTGTATAAATCTTACATTCAAGTAGTAGAAAATTATTTCTTCTTTTAGAAATATGAAGTGTAATGATGAATATTATTCTAGTTAAAATAAATAAATAAATAAATTAAATTCACTACTTGCATTTTATAGAGGTTTTATGTCTTGTCCTCTTGGGTTGCCTGGCGGGGTGTTACAGACCAGTCCAGGGTAACTCAAGTAGTTAGACATGTGATGACACTCCCATAGCATGCAGCCTAGATCATCTCCTGAGTTTTCTATTTATACCTCTGGTTTAGTGTGTATCACCTTTCACTTTATTTATGTGTACCTTGAGTAGAGAGCTTTCAAGATTCCTTGCTCAGTGGTTTTATCCTTGTTTGGTTTGGTCATCCGATTGGGGTTTGTGGTTATCTCCTCAGCACTGTGGGGTAGACCTTTGTGGTTCTACACGGACGGGTGGTAGTGATTCTTTACCATTTGAGATTCAACGTCTTGGTGCCGGTGCTGTTGATACTTCTGCAGTTGGATGCTTTCGTGTTTCTTCATTGTTGGTTTCTTATCTCATCTTCATTTATGTAATCCTATATTAGTGTATCACATGTGATACCTAATATGATCATTGTACTTTTATGTTAGATGTATTATTACATACCCTGCGACATGTGCAGTGGATGTCAGTGTTTTAGTTATCATGGATGTTCATGAGGATTGTATGTATTGTTGTAAGTTGTATTGTATCATTTGTGTTATGGAATCTTTTGTTATCTTTCTTTAGTTGTTTTATTTGTTCTTAAGTAATTCTACGTCATGGGACCCTCGAGTTTTGTAATCTGTGTTAGATGTTGCTTCAATGTGAATAAATGGTAATTGCTTCCACACTATTGTGTATCTTGTATGTTAACATTAGAAAAAAAAAATGTTCACCAAACTTAATAGCAAGTTATAGGTTAATCTCTCCTGGGTTCCCTGGCGGGGCATTACACTAGTTGTATGCCTTGTTCTTTCTGAATTAGTGTTCATCATTGTGTGAAAATATGTTTACTTCATAATGAAGGTCACATGTTTATAATTAAAATTATAGAGGGTAAAGGTTGTACATCTTGTTGAACAATATATAAGATAAACAGAAAAATGAGTCCCTTTTGGAATGTTTACGGAAGGGAGGTCTTATATGGTAGTCATGCATGATTGGAACTTGGGACACAAAAAATGCCTTAATTTTTTTATCCTATGTGAATGACATCTTGCTTCACATTTTTAACAAGTGGATATAATGTCTATTGATGCACTGCACATAATGAACTTATTTTCACAGAAATTATATTTTATAAGTAGTTTCCTTTTTCTTGAACTTATTTCTTTTTATTATAGAAAGTGTATTGAAGGTAAGAATGTGCATTACATTGTGTTTACCAAAGCTGATTTCATTCTTTAGACTAAAGGACATAAATTATAACCATATAGAGTCTGTTCTAGAAAGGCCATACTTTTATTTGAAGTATTTAAATTTTGCTAAATATTTTAGCTATATCTCACTGTCAGACTTATACTTAAAAGATGCTTTGTTGGTTTTACAGCTTTTTGCATATGATACAGTGAAGAAATTCCTCACTCCCAAACCAGGGGAGCCCTCACGTGTTCCTTTTGCTATCTCCCTTGTTGCTGGTGCAACTGTAGGAGTGTGCGTACTTTTATTTGAAGTATTTAAATTTTGCTAAATATTTGAGCTTCCTCTTGAGCTGTTGAAGACTCGAATGACTATACAGGTATTTTCTGACTAGCAACATAATTTTCCCATAACCTTTATTGTTGGCATATACTATGAAAATATGGCTTGAAGGTTTCAACAACTAGCTATTAATGATTATTATTGTGAGTTTGTTTTACACTTTGGAATAAAAAATATGATTTTCTTCCTTCTATAGTAATTTTATTTATTTTGGATTGCGGAGAGGTGTATATGATAATCTTCTAGATGCATTTGTGAAAATTATTCGGGAGGAAGGTTGCACTGAACTATATAGGGGTCTTACACCAAGTGTGATAGGAGTTGTGTCATATGCTGCAGAAAACTATTTTGCCTATGAAACACTACAAAAATTATATACGAATATTACTAAGAAGTAGCAAATAGGAAACCTAGCAACTCTTTTCATTGGTTCTGCAGTAGGGGCTATTGCTCTAGTAGTGCTACATTCCCTCTGGAAGTTGCTAGAAAAAAAATGCAAGTAGGAGCCCTTAGTGGAAGACAAGTTTATGATAATTTGTTCCATGCGTTATCTTGTATACTAGAAAAAGAAGGTGTAGGTGGTCTATAAAAGGGTTTAGGCCTGAGCTACATGAAGTTGGTTCCTGCTGCATGTATTTTTTTCATGTGTTATGAGGTTTGCAAAAGGTTACTTATTGAAGATGATAGATGAAACATAATTTATTAGCTGGGATGTGAAGCTTCTTATTTGTGTTCAGTTGTAGCTGCATGGAATAAAATTGGCATCAGTACTATTGAAACTGCATAATACTGGTTTCTTATACAAGTGTGTACAGGTAATTCAGACTTACCCAATGAAGCTACACTGCTAGTTAAATTGATCAGGAGTTAATATTCTTTATCAGTGATTTAGTCTTTGGCTCAAAAGGTTATGTGCTTGCAATAAGCTCACACACGAGCTAGAGGAATTCCTTGGAAGTTGCTGGGAAGTTTTAATTCTTTTCAATTTGGTTCTTAGGTAGGTCGTACTTGCCGAGATTTGTCAAAACTATTATATTTTATATTGTAGATGAGTTTTGTTGTCTCACATACAAGAAAGAATCATTATGTGGCTGGGCATGCAAAAATTTGGGGAATTGAACTTCTTGACAAGTTTATTGACCTCTGGCTTACATAAAAACTCCTGGATTTGATACATCATTTTAAGGAACTTGCTTAGTGTTACTGTTCACCATAGGAAGACGCTAGGCATGGTAGATATTTTTAAATTTTCAAAGAAACCAGTTAACATTGTATTTTTAAAAAGTAACATTGAACTAGTCGATTTAGTTACTTTTATTGTTTTTTTGTGACCTAGGTATTTGGTCATAATTGGAAAACTAAAGTGTTCAAATAATGATTAGTGATTCCAATGCATTACTGACTTGTGGCATCCTTAAGTAGTTTTAAGGTAAATGTTTAATATTTTGTGTTTTCCAACTATGATAAGAAAGATGCTATGTTATTAGTTATTAATTTATCTTAAGGATTAGTATATACCACAAATAGGAGATCTTGGAAAATGGCTATCGATTTTTATAAGTTGAATTTAGTGTGTATCAAATTTCCTTAATAATACTAATTTTATGATTGATGTATTGGATAGAAGTGCAAGAGATTGGTAGGTTATCAGGAGTGTGGACTTCTAAAGCAGTAAAGCTTTTGATGGGTTAATTAGGAGTGAAAATATAGAAGGTATGATCATTGGTACATACTTTATCTCTATTTAATGTGGTTGGTTTCCCATAAATATATATGCTTGTCATTATAATAAGGGGGACAAGCCACATGTAATGTATTTTCCAATGGCGTCATTCACTTCATTCTTATATTGCACATTGAATAACTTCACCATTGAGTTTAAAGTATCACTAGTCATCCTCCCCTTAAGCTTTGCTACCCTTGAACTATAGATGAAAAAAATTGAAATCATGTTTAGTGGAAAGTACTAGTATACATGGTATGATTATTCTTTAAAGGGTACTAGCTCAATGGAAGAGCACCTACTTTACAAGTAGGAGGATGATGGTTCAATTCCATCGTGCCCTAATATGACTAAATTAATGACTAAATATGTGACTAAATTAATGACTAAATATATGACCAAATAAATGACAAAATAAATGACCAAATAAATGACCAAATAAACGATTAAATAAATGACCAAATAAATAACCAAATAAATGACCAAATAAACTACCAAATAAATGACCAAATAAACTACCAAATGACCAAATAAACGACCAAATAAATGACCAAATGACCAAATAAACTACCAAATGACCAAATAAATGACTAAATATATGACCAAATCAATGAACAAATAAATGACTAAAATAGTTTAGTCATAAATTTGGTCATGAGATAAATGATCGGCAATAAACTACCACTGGTCACGTGACCAAATTTGGTCATTTATCTACAATTTTTGGTAGTTTATTTGGTCATATATTGTTGTTTTTGTACTAGTGGAGAAAACTAGAATCAGGGTTAGATTGCCCCAATACCGATTGATGGAAAGAAAACTGATGCAAATTTAGGACTATCTCCAGAATCAAGGTTAGATTGCCCCAATACGAAGCTTAGTCCTCTGAGACCTGGGTTAGATTGCCCAGATAACGGTCCAAAAGAGATTTCGAGAGCCATCTCCAGAATGAAGCTTGACTTTCAGGAATTAGGGTTAGATTGCCCCAATACCCAATGAGATTTCGAGAACCATCTCCAGAATGAAGCTTGATCCTCGAGGATCCGAGTTAGATTCCTCAGATACCTAAAAGATAGATGACAAGATGACAAGATGTGAGGCACAAAGATGCCCCTAGCGATGAGGACTTTTGATTCAAACTAGACTGATTCGAGAATGATTCGACAAGATTTAATGATGTAATCATCCTGCCCCCTTGGGAGCAAAATTGAAAGATGACACGTCATAAAGATGATTGATAGCAATAGGTCGTAGATAGAGTTAAGATCAAAGATCCAAAGGAACTCAGAGCAGATTAAGGAAGCATCGATAGGATGCATAAGCAATTTAGAGCGATTTAGAGGTCTTGTTGACCAAATTTGAACATAGTTGACTAGATTTGACTAGAGTTGACTTTGATGAAAATATTGAAGATCTCAAGAAAATGATGATGAGACAAGATTCTAGTAAGAAAATGCCACCAGAAGCTTGACTGCACAAGCGTCCGATCCCAATGGTCCCAGAATTTTAAAATGCGATTTTGAGCTATCTAGAGATGTCAAATTTTGATTTTGATCCCGAAAATAGATTCAGAATGGTCGATTCAGCCAAGGGTGCAATTTTCGTGCAAAATAGAGCACTTTTGAAAATTAGGTCAAAAGCTATATAAGGCCTGGAGGGGTCATTTTCAAATCATTATTCACTTTGTCTTCTAGTGATTTTGAGAGCTCTGAGAGAGATGGAGAACATTCCAGTGCATACACATCATTTTGAGCACTCCCGACGACACGACCGACCACCGAAATATGACGCACCTGTAAGTAGTCAATAAACCATCCTGCATTTCAATTTTTAATGCTTTTAGGTCATTTAGGTTAGATTTTAGCATGTTTAGGGCTTAGTTCTCCAATCTTTGTGCGAGGAAATAGTTTCCTTGCACCGGCCTAAGTCACCCCTCATGCGACAAAATAGTTTCCTCGCGTAGGTTAGGGCATCTTTGCATCGGGCTCCTTCGCGAGCTCGTGCGAGATGTTATGCGATGCCACATGAGAATTCATCCCAGTGATGAATCTTCGCATGAAATAACATCCTATCTCGCGTGAAATGCTGCTGCAACTTTGTAGAGTCTTCACACAATTTTAGATAAAATCAGCCAATTAGAATGTCCCAGAGTCATGTTAGGATAGATGTGTAGCCTTGTTGTTATTTCTTTGGAAAACCACCATGATTGAGATACTAATCCAATGTCGTCACTTGCCTTGTAGGTTGACTTCCCAGATGTTTCATTCTGGTCTCACCATCCAGTGATCAACACGTTAGTACAGAGGTTGACCAATGCTGAGGGTGCCCAAATTGATGGGCTAGGATTGACTCACCTGCGTGATATACCTGACATTCAGGTAAATCACGGTCTTCTAGGTGCACTAGTAGACCGTTTCCATTTGGAGACGGACACATTTCACTTGCCGATGGGGGAGATGACAGTCACTCCTAAGGACATTTACAAGATACTCAGGATACCTTTCCACGACGCCTGGGTTGAGTACAACATTCAGCCTAGGGTAGGTACATTGGCACTGAGAGCCATCTTTCAGGATGATTTAGTGATAAGTCAGACCATCTCATGGGAGGACCTAGTTAGCAGATATGGAGCTAGGTACAGATTGGCAGTCATCTTGGCTATATTCTTGAGTTGTTACTTGGTTCCAGATCGAGGACAACATGGATTGGAGTGCGGCTAGGGTTGCATGTTGCAATAGATGCTGGATAGGCCAATTTCCAAATTTGGGTGGGGTGAGTGCATGCTCACGCAAATGTACCATGAGATGCACAAGATTGTGTATCAAGGTGCTAGGACTATGGCTGCAGAAGTGTTCGTATTGCAGGTATGGGCCTAGGAGCATCTCCCTGTATGTAGGCTGATCTTCCATGATACACGATAGCCTCTAGAGTTGTATATTTACAGATATGTAGGACCTATGACCCAGCCAGTGCTTGGTAAGATAGAGCAGTGGTGAGGATAGCTGGATGACATGGCAATAATCATATGGAGACCTTGGGTAGCTACATAGCCATAGGATGACGCTTGGTGTGAGCTCTCACACATGTTCATCTCACATCCACTAATCAGGCGCACCATTTCTACCATTGAGCACTTCTTGCTTACGCGTGTTTTATGACAGTTTGGGAGACCGCAAGATGTCTCCCAAGAGTACTGCACGGACGCCCGATTCATCGATGAGATGAAGAAGGGTTGGCAGCCTAGATTGGATCAGGGAAGATGCACGATTGAGGTATGAGTACCTCCAGCTCGGTGGGACTATATGGTGGATGTCACCAATGTAGGGATGATGCCTGCATATAGAGATCATTTGTTGGCTCACCCCTTCCCAAGATTTATAGATCCTGTTGGCATGGGCCAGAGGGCTCAATAGCAGCAGGGATAGCAGCAGTAGTAGCAAGTACCTGTGTAGCAGCTAGTACCAATACAACAACTTGGACAGTAGCAGGTTGCCCTGCAGTAGGGACAAAGAGTATTGAGGCCAAGGAGAGGGAAGACAGATATCCCTCCTAGGACTATGGGCTCAGATGCATGTGCTGGTAGTAGTGGGATGCATTAGAGGTCCACTAGGCAGAGGATAGGGGATACCTCTCAGCAACCGCCTCCTGACAAGGGGGCACAAGGTGATGATACCAATATGCAGGATGCACTTGTGGGAGGATAGGTACCATAGCTACAGGAGGCTCTCAGGAAGAGCCGAGAGAGGATTAGGAAGATACAACAGGAGCAGGATGACTATTGTATACACCTAAAAATGGTCATCTAGACTATTAGCCCCTTTTGCTAAATCAGCAATTGCTTATTCTTGATCAAATCCTAGCTCTATCATTTATTCGATTATTTTCTATGGGCTAACCATCTTATCCTAAGTCTTTATTTATTTAAAAGGAATTCCCTCCCCTTTTAATAAATAAAAAGCCCCCACTTTTCCTCTTATCCTAAGTTGCACAAATAAAGCATTATTCTTATTTTATAAAAAGGAAAAAAGCACTTTTTGTCTCATATGGACACAAAAGTCAACTCTTATTTTCTCATTGGAGGATATTTGTGCACATGGATTTCTCCTCTTTCAAGCTCCACCATTGATTAAATCTTTTGCCTCTTAATCTCCATGGTCCATTCCTCCTCATTTCCTTTAAAAGGAGAGCTCTCTTCTTCATTTCTAGATCCCCAACTTTTTATGTTAATGTTATGCTGCAGGTTTTCTAGGTACATTTGGAGCTTTTTGAAGATTTGGAGCATTCTTAGCATCTACATCTCATTCTTGCATTCTTAGCTTAGCTTCATATTTATGCTTTCTTAGATTAGCTTCATTTCTATGCTCTAGATTAGCTCACATAGATTAATTAGCTTGGGTTGTAACACTTGCATATTTCCTTTCATAGCTTAGCTTGCATTT
The DNA here is from genome assembly GCA_027943335.1 of Chamaecyparis obtusa. Taxonomy (NCBI): domain Eukaryota; kingdom Viridiplantae; phylum Streptophyta; class Pinopsida; order Cupressales; family Cupressaceae; genus Chamaecyparis; species Chamaecyparis obtusa. Next base: position 171,341 of record BSBK01007616.1, read on the forward strand.
CCATTTCTAGTATAGTTGCATTGCATTTTCATTCTTGATTCTTGGGGATATTGGCATTCTTGCCTTTTTCTTCATTGAATCTCCCATTGCATGGTTTACTAGCAAGGTTATAGGCTAAACAGCTCTAGCTGAGAGCATTCTTAAAAGCCCTTGCACTCCATGCCTAGGGAGCTATGGATCGATTTGTGAGGGCTCATTCTTGAGTTTCCTTGCATGTAATGATCCATAGAAGTGTGACACATTTATAGCACACATTTTTGGCGCCCACCATGGGGCAGAGTAGATAGACTTTGTCCTTTAAATTCTGCATTTTCGTCAATTTTTGTCAATTTTTGCGGCAAGTTTTTAGCTTAATTTTTAGTCTTTGGTTTTTTGTCTCAGACTATCACGCGATAGTTTCTAGAAGTATCACGCAATATACCTCTGTATGCGTGTGCGATACTTCACCTGTCAGAAGTATTGCCTGGCTATAGTAGAGTATATCGCCTAGTCTCGGGTGAAGTATCGCTTGGTGTCAGGCGAAATATCATGCAGACTGATAAGTATCACCCTAGTATAGTGCGAAGTATCGCGCAATACTGGTGTCTGTACTTGGCAGCGAGCTATTTTTGGGCTATTTTATCTATCTTGCAAGTTTCAGGTTCTTTGCTATCTTTTGCAAATGGTATCAAAAGTTTAAGTGTGATATATCGTTGGAAAGGTCTTTCCGAGCCTAATCCAACCATGATGGTTTCATTTTCAGATTTTATCATTTGATCAGTTATTTTTGCACATTATCTGATTTTTCATGTACTAATCATTGTTAGATTTTAGATTTTGATTCTCCTAACTCTTGTTGGTCTAACAAGTTGTGGTTGTAGGTGCTTCTTGCTTGAAATTTGCTAAAATCGCATGTCAAAGAGGGCTACTAATGGTTTTTTGCAGGGCTGCCCTAAGCATAAAAACCAAATCAAGTGCTTGTTTAATTGCTTTCTTTATTAAGTGCGGCATATACTAGTTGTTTCCTTTCATAGGCACTTAATACCTTGTTGTAGAAATTTTGAGGTGGTAGGAGAGTATGCTCTTCACCCTTGTGGTGAAACAGAAATCTTGACCCATCTTGGAATTTTGAAAGCAAGGGGGTAATTGAATCTTTTCTTGGTGTGTTTGGGAGAGATTCTTGAGATAGGGGAGTATGCTCTTCACCCTTGTGGTGAACCAAAAACTTTGAACCTCAAGAATTAATCCACTCTTTGTTTAGCTTAGGATCCTTTAGTGGGCCTACTCTTGAGCAATCAAGAGGAACGACCCAAGTGGGGACAACCTTGTCATCATTTTCTTTGGTGGCGAGTGATTCCAACTCACTATAATCTCAAGGCTATCGAGGACACAAAACCTTGGTAGACATAGTACTTATCTTCGCTTGATGTGAGTAACTTGCGGGATTGTGACCATGAGGAAAGCATTAAGCAAGAATGCTTAAGGTACTCTTGAGGCTGCGAGGTCCTAGTCCTCTATGAGGAGCAAGAGGGGTGCTATGAATGGAAACCCTTACTATGAACCATTAGATAGAGGCCACCCTATTTTAGCCGCTTAGCTTCTTGGTGCAAGGATTGATCCAAGTGGACTTACCCGGATCACCCCAAGACACTCACCATATGTGTTCCTTTGGTTGTGTTTTTGACACTTCCATGACAACACCAATATCTCTTGTGGGCAACCACTTGGTGTGAGGCAAGGGAGCATCAAGTTGTGGGCCACGTTGCTAAGTAATGAGCCTTGTCCTTCTAGGTAGTAATTGCTTGAATTTTCTTTGATTGTGCTATGCCCGTGTAAATATTTTCAACATTCAAACACACGGTAGCATTCATAAGGTTTTCTATTTTGATATCACAAGTGCTTGTCTTGGCAAGGTTGCTTTTTCCCTTGTTTCAAGTGTTCTATGACATGTTTGATCACCTACTGTTTTCAAACCTGTCTTTTATCTGCTATTACTGCTTGTCAAACTGAGAAATTGCACTATCCAACCTTTGAACTTGATCAAAATGCTTTAAAACTAAGAATTTTATGTTCACTGGTCAAAAAAGTCATACGAATCCGCAACAGTATCGTACGCCTTACTGAGAAATATCGCACGATAGTTCGTGCCCTGCTATTTTATCACGCACTTTGCTGAGGTATATCGCACGATAGTTCGTGCCTTCTAGACTATCGCCCCGCTAGCCTGGAGTCTATCGCCCAACCATACTGCAGTCTATCGCCTGGCTTAAAGCGAAGTATCGCCCTGTCTGCCTGGAAAGTATCACCCAGAATCTTTTTGTTGTCCTGTCATTGCTGCAATTCGGAGTGGCTAAACTTGCACTTTAACCTGTCGTAGAGTGTCTTTTTCTGTTCTTACCTGAAACTGGTTTGTTACCTACATGCTTAGATTTGTTCTAGGCTGAAACGAATGAGCTAAAACTATTGGGTTTGAGTTTAACGAATGCTACTCTTGATCACTTGTCGCATCACGGTTACCTCTCTAGCTACTTGCTTATTGAGCTTCTTGCTCATTGCTCGGCTTTAGTCAATTGATTGCTGTAAGTGCTTGAGCACTTTTGACGAGCCATCTCTCTATTGTTCTACTTTGACAAGTGATCTTTATTAGCTTTTCTTATCTCAAATCTAAGAAACTTTGTCTCATTCTATTAGTCAACCAAAATCTCTTTTCATGCTGGTTACAACTCGGTCTCAATTTGAGCAGGAGAGTCATCCTCCGTTCAATTATACACAGTTACCTTCTCCAACTAGATGTTCAAAAGCACCCATTAGCAACAACAGTTCTAGTTCTGACCAATCTAAGAATTCTAAGGCTACACCGTGGTATAAAGGAGGTTTCCTTTTTTCCGCATTCAAGACCCCCAAAAACACAGACAGTGTCTCACTCACTTTGACTGAACAAGAAAAGTTTCAACTCTTGCAAGAACACTTTGAGCGTAAGGATAATCAAGCGCGCTTAGACAAAGAACAAAATCAACAAAGGATGGATGCTACTGGGCGCATGGCTTATAGAGGGACATTTCATGAGCAACCTGAGACTAGTAATCATGAGCATAGACCTCTTTTTAACAATGGCAACAATGACAACAACACGCCACCAAGATCTCCTCCAAGGCCAACTTTTGCTATGCCTTCTTCACCACCTAGACCTCCTCCCTCTCAACATGAGGCAGAGGCTAATGATGAGATTTCTAGTGAGGATCTTATGAGATGTGAACAAGATGTGGATTTCCAATGAATGATGCATAAGCTTGAAGAAGACGAATGTATCTAACCCACCAAATCAAAGGCCCATTACTAAAAATACCAGAAACTGATGAAGGGAATGAGCTCCTTGGTAGGAGCATGGATTAGATTTCCATGAAGCTGACATTGTTTACAAATTTTGGCAAATTGTATAGCTTCTTTTTCCATATCCGGCCAATAGTAACCAACTTTAATACGTTTGTGAGCTAATGTCAGACCGCTCAAATGAGAACCATAGAGGCCTTCATGCACCTTAGCTAATGCATGTTTGGACTCGTTGGGCTCTAGACACCTAAGGAGGGTACCGTCTAAACCTCGCCTATACAACTCATTTGCTACAATGATGTAATGTGAAGCACTGCAAATTAGGTGGCATTTTTCATTCTGGCTATAAGTGTTTGGGATAATTTGGTCCCGGAGGTAGGAGTAAATATGGTGGTAGCGGGATGAATCATGTCCAATGACTAAACATATCATCCTAGATTTAGGATGATTATAGGATGGGTAGCATAACATTTCCACCAGGAACTCATGTCAAAAATCATTTTCTAGCATCTGTAACAGAGAGGCGAGAGTAGCCATGGCATCCTCTGCTTTATTATTTGCCCTTGGAATCTACTGGAAAGTAATGTGTGCAAAGAATTTTATTAGGTCATCGACCATCCATTTATAAGGCACCATTTTTTCATCCTTGGTTTGGTAGATATCATTAACTTTATTGATTACCAATTGTGAGTCTCCAAATACCTTAAGTTCATCCACATGCCACTCAACAACTATCTTCATTCCATTGATCAAAGCCTCATATTCATCAGTGTTGTTCATGTCGGGAAACAACATTTTGTAAGCTTTTGGTAGAGAGTATCCTTGTGGTGTAATGAATAATATCTTGGCACCCGACCCCTGCTGGGTAAATGAGCCATCAAAGAACATAGTCCATGTCTGATGTGTAAGAAGCATTATGGACTCATCTGGAAACTCAACACTCAATGGTTGATAATCTGTTATAGGTGCTTTAGCCAATTGATCTACAATAGCTTTCCCTTTAATAGCTTTTCTCTCTACATACTCAATGTCAAACTCACTGAGTATCATGACCCATTTGGCTAATCTACCCGTAAGGGAAACTTTGCTGAGTAAGTATTTTAATGGATCAGTTTTAGCAATAAGTCTTGTAGTGTGAGCCAGCATATAGTGTTGCAGTTTCTATGAAGCAAACACCATTGCTAGACAAGCTTTTTCAATGACCGAATAGTTCATCTCATAAGAGACCATAGTTTTGTTGATATAGTATATATCTCTTTCTTTGTTATTCTGATCCTCTTGAGCTAGTAGTGCACCCAAAGATGTGTCTGGAGCTGAAATGTAGAGGATGAGTGGCTTCCCATGAATAGGAGGCATCAAGATTGGTGGATTAGCAAGATATAGTTTTATTTGTTGGAACCCTTTCTTACATTCTTCATTCCATTCATAGGTCACACCTTTATGCAAAGTCTTGGTAAATGGTTGTGACTTATCGACCAATTGTGCAATGAAGCGCCAAATAGATTGTAGTCTACCTTGAAGTCCCCTCATTTGACCGATGTTCCTTGGTGGAGGCATGTCCATAATAGCTTGAACCTTATCTAGATCAACTTCTATGCCTTTTGCAAAGATGATATACCCTAACAATTTACCAGAAGTGACCCCAAATACACATTTTTTGGGATTGCGTCTCAAACTGAATTGTTCCATCTGATCTAGTATAGGACCTAGATCTGCGAGATGTGTTTTCCACTGCATGCTTTTAGCCAAAGTGTCGTCTACATAATCTTCCATTGTTTTGTGCATCATGTCATGAAAGATAGTTGTAACAGCTCTCTGATATGTAGCTTCAGCATTTTTTAGTCCAAAGGGCATGACATTCCAACATAATGTTCCCCAAGCACATGTGAAGTCCATCTTTTCTTGGTCTTCTGGTGCAATTTTTATTTGATTATAACCAGAAAAGTTGTCCATTAGAGAGTACATTTGGTAGCTAGCTGTCATGTCCACTATCAAGTCAATATTAGGCAATGGGAAATCTTCTTTAGGACATGCTTTATTTAGGTCTCTAAAGTCTGTGCACACACAGATAGACTTATCATGCTTTGTAACTAGAACAATATTAGACATCCACTTTGCATAATCAATAGCTCGGATAAAACTAGCCTTGAGAAGTTTTTCTAATTAAGCTTTGACCAAAAGTGCCACATGTGGATGCATCTTCCAAAGCTTTTGTTTGACAGGCTTAACACCTGGTGCAATAGATAAATGATGCATGATTAGATTGGGATCCAATCCAGGCATATCAGAGTAAGTCCATGCAAAGTTTATTTTCATGCTTCGAAAGAAATTGGTGAACTCTTCTTTTTCTTCTGCAGATAATGACTGTGCTAGATGAATCATCTGAGGTGTAGCTATTACCCAAATTTTCCTGTCTTATACAAATTTGGCTAAATCTATCCCAAGGTCTCTATTTTTACCTTGCCAAGCATCCCTAAAATTTTCATGGCTTCATGTTTTGTTCTCTGGCCTCTGCAATTTGTTTCATCCCCTGGTTTGCAGGTCTAAAAATTCATAAAAGTAGTCGTTGGAGGCATAGAACCCTAAAAACCCTAAGCCTTCATTATATTTCATCATTAATTTATCGGCCACTTATACCCCCAAATACCCATGTGTGCTTTAATTTTATTGGTTGGTCGCAAGTTCTCTAAGTTCTCCGGCGGTGATGTTTCTTATTCGGTGAATTCACGACTGTGATTCTCATATTCGCTAAATGTTTCACAGTCACTGCATAATATCTTGTGACCTAGCGAACGCTACCCTTTCTTCAGTCGTGCATTTGCTAAGTCTTTCGGTGGTCATTTTAGTGGGGTCCCAGTTCAAAAGATCAACGGCTGGCGTATCTTTGCGAAGAGGTTTTCTAACACATGCGATCTTGTGACGGCCATTAGATCTTCCGATTGTGTAGCGCTTCATTTGTTTAGTGGGTCCACTACCATGTCATCCTATGTGGAGGCTTTTCATTGGCTAAAGATAATGATTTGGAAGTCCGTCAGAGTGGGCCCAAAGAACTGCATAACTCTTAATCCAATGACTAGCGCATGATCTCATGCATTGTGTCAGAGCCATGAGATTATGCGTCAACCGTTGATTCCACTTTGTTGTCAGAATATGTCAGGTGGGTCCTCATTTGCTGATGTGCTTGAATATGATTGGTTCATGTAGTGATGACTGGGTTTGTGGTGGGTCTGTTGTCAGAGGGGTCCCGGCTTAATAAGATCTACGGTGGGCACATGATCGGAAGGAATATTCGGGGGCCATGAGATCATACGCCCTCCATTAGATTGGAATCTCAGTTGCAGTGGGTCCGTGGTTGTCAAAGATGCTAATTTGCTCGCTTCCGATTGGCTGTTGATTTCCACGATGGTTTTGACTTTTCGGAGGGGGATTTTAAGTTATTTTCTTAGCGTATCATGGTCGTTCGTCTACCGAGAAATGCATGAGATCGGCGGTTGTGTTTTAATTTCAAACTTGCTAGTCGTTAGCATTTAAATTCAAAATTCCTATGAAATTTTTGCTAAGGTTTTGCTCTTTTCGGCCATGCACAATGTCAGTTAGCTTAGGAATTAAATTCTCAAGATGGTTATGGTTGAGAGGGAAATGGAGATGACTGTTGGCCGGCATTGCAGGGTACTGTGCCACATTTTCATGCCAGGAGACACTAGAAAGAGTTGGCACCAGCTTTTAAATGGTACTATTCCCAGGGAAGTATGATCAGATTTAGAACCTTCATGGCAAGGTCAAGTTGCAGGAAGGTTGGTGAACCGAGGTTGCTTGTCCGCAGGTTGATTCTAGTACAGGGATGGGCACGCAAAGATGAATATCTGATCGGTTGAGATATTTGCAGAAATAACATTTATGATCAGACTTGATTGATTTAGGGTTTGTTATTCTGTTGTAAATCTGTAACCCTAGTTAGGTTTTGCTCCCACTTGTTTAGAGGAGATGTATATATTGTATTTTTTGGAGCTTTTGAGCTCAGAGTTGGACAATTGTAAAAGAATTTCACTTTTCTTAAGGGTCATCTATGGTATCATTTCTACCCTCTAGCTTATATAGTTGTAAATCTTTCATTGATAATTCAAATATTGTAGAGGTATTTTGTGACAATTCTTCATGTCCCTATGCTTCCTTGTCTGAATTACCTCTAATTAAGTTGAAGTATATGTATGTTTTGAATGATACCTTAGGGTTCCTGATCCCTCTCTCTTTCTGCAATTATTGTGTATTATTGTGGGTGATTTGATGTGAATGATTTTGTGGGTATACTACAACCCCCTAGCAATCTTGTCTCATTCCTATACCGAGTTGCAGAGGTGAATGTTTGTCTGCAGGTTGTAGATTATGTCTAAACACTTAGGAATGCTATTGTTTGTGAAGGTTTCTCTCTTTCCCTAAATAGCCTCTTTCTATTGCGGACCCTTCTATGAAATATTTATGCAGGCCTATTTAGTGAGTTGTGATCTCCTAGACCTAAGTTGTTCATTAATTTCATCCTCTATACTGAGATTCAAACCCTTCATTTCGGTGTATCACCCAGTAGGTAGTTTTCTTTCAAGCATTTTTACTTTCAAGTACTCCTTCTATCCCTTTCCCTCAAAAGTTTTACTTTTCCTGTCAAGAAGCAAATTAAGGTGATTATCCAAGAGGAACCAGCCTAGAACCTGGAGGTCTCATCTCAGTTAGCATAGGTCCCACAACCAGGAGATGATTCCCATGTTATACTAAGTTATCAAGACTACGAGAGCTTGAAACAAGGGTGCAAACTTAGTGTATAATAGTAGCTTATGTACCTAAGTTTACCAGTTGTGTTGGCTCAATCAGAAGTGATGATCTCTCTTGAAAATGACTCAGAAGTGTATCAAGTATCTCATCCTCAGTTACCTCAGAGAGGTTTTCACCCTTGGATACGTCTTTTATTTTTACTTTTTTTTGGCTCTGACATTACCACAATGTTGTTTTCACCATCAGAGTGCCTATTCTTTTTTCTTTTAATTTGATGACTAAGATACTTGATATCACCCTCAGTCATGTTGACACTTCTTTCACTAGTGGAAAACATTACAGGTTCGATAGTGTTAAGATAACAGGCTACAATGTAATCATTATGGAACATAAGGACTTCACTAGCTGGTGAGGGAGAGTTCCAGTCAATAAGATAAGGATGGCAGAGTGAAAGAGTAGTGGCTGGTTCAAGTGCATTCACAACATAGTCATCAAAAGTGCATATGAGCAAGTTGAGACCTAAAGCAATCACATCCAAAGGTGTGTTCGATTCCTCTCGAGAACTCATGTCAGAAGTAGAGGGTATGTCAACGTTACTAGATTCACACTCAGGCGTCCTAACACTAGACCCTTCACCTACTTTGAGAAGGTTTTCATACACATGAACAACATCTATATCTACATCAAAAGTAGCATCAGATAGAGATTCAAACTCATATTCATGTGAGTCAATGATGCTTGATATGGGAATTCCATCAACACTAGCTATACCGTCTGACTCATTTTCATCTCTTGTGGTGTTTATGGTTTTATGAAGTTGATCTTGTTCAAACCGCTCTTGGAAAGATGGTGGTATGTATTGTTCACCCTGAAAACTAGCATTGTCAATTTGCATTTCTCTCCATTGGTCATATGTGAGTAGATGTACTGAAGCGATGTCATCTGAATCACTATCAGTTCCTACCAGATGGATGGGTATAATAGGTTCATCTGGTTTTGCAAAGAGTGCAACAAACTCTGGAGGAATGGAATATGGAAAGATATCCTTGTCAGAGTTGTTCTTTGATTTATCAGCTGAAGTAGTGTTCTCAAGTTCTGGATGGCATTCTGGTTATGGCACAAATTTGTTAATCCCTAGATGAAATGGGGTCTTCTTGAAGCTGAGACCTATTGTGTCTTTGGTCCTACGACCTGTGGCTTTGATTGGTTCGAGCAAGCCATTGTAATTCACTCCTATAGGGATACTTCCTTTGTATCCAAAGTGCTTCATGATCTTGAAGGCTTTACTATAGGGCTCTTGTTCTAAGTCATAAGCAGGAGTGATTTGTTCAGATGTTTCTTTTCCTTTGTAAAGCCAAGCTGTAATAGCTCTTTCTTCCTCTTCATCCTCTAGTGGTGTTGTGGCCTTGACAAAGGCACCATCATAGACTATTTGGGGAGAACAAGCAGAAGGTTTTTTGTTCTTAGAGGGTCTCCCATAGGAACACAGAGACAGAGGTAGAGCTACTAATGATAACATAGGTTCAATTTGGTAGCCTCCCATGCCTGTATCCTTGAGTTTCAGAGTCTCTTCCATTTCTTTAAGCTTAGCATCATAGAATTCAATGGACTCTCTATTAGTTGGAACCAAACTATTTGCAAACTGTGTGAGTGTGTTGCAAGAATAGTTTGTGTTGGCAGGCACTGTCACTTCTTCACCATGGAATGAGAACTTGATACATTGGTGATACATAGATGGGACCGCTTGCATTTCACGGATCCATGGTCTTCCCAACAATATGTTGTAGGAAAGAGGAATGTCTAGGACTTGGCAAATAACATCTCTTTCAACAGGTCCGACTCGGATGGGCAGCACAACTAGGCCTTTGGACTTGCATTCTTCTTCATCATATGCTTTGATAGTAATTTTCTTGCGGGAATTTATGTAATCCTCATCATAACCTAGCTGGGTTGGTAACTCAGTAGAATAGATATTGAGGCCAACACCTTTGTCAATGAGCACATGATGAACATGCTTGGGACCTATCATGACTTATATGTGCAAAGGAGCATTATGCAGATGGCTCAGTGAGTGGTCATCTTCTTTAGAAAAGGACAAATAGTGAGGTGAGGTCAAGTGACCCACCATGGATTGAAACTGATCTAGATCCAAATCTTTTGGGACATTTTCCTCGGTGAGGGCTTTATCAAGAATCTCCCTATGAGTAGGCGAGATCTTCAGTAGCTCAAAGATAGTGATCTAAGCGTTGGTACATTGTAGCTGGTCTAGAATGCTATAATTAGCTATGCTAGGTGCATGGACCAATTTTGAATTCTTGTTGGCAGGGCCAACATCATCTTTATTCGTAGGTTGCTTCGGAGCGGATGTAGAAGGATTAGGACCCTTAATGGTGATTTTCACACGAGAGCGAGTAACGACGTTTGCACAATCCTGAGATGATTCAAGTTCAGAAGAATGAGACCCTGGGCCTTGCAAGACAAATGGGGTCTTAGGTTTAGGAGCATCCCCACTCCCCTTGATAGTAATCACATCGCAATACTCAACCTCAACAGGTTCAATCATGTTAATGACATTATCATTAGTAGTGTACGTGTAGTTGACTTTGGCATTAGTATTCTTAGTCTTGGAAGATTCACCTTTCTTGTGTGGAGGGAAGGGATCTTTGAATGCTTGATGATCTGAATTCTTGTTATGACTGTCCACAGCAATGTCACCATTATCTATCAGATCTTGGATCTTATGGTGCAACTGAAGACAAGTAGAAGTTTTATGACCGTTGTTTTGGTGATAATCACAGTATGCATTGTCATTCCACCAATGAGGTCGCAGTTGCAGATCATAGAGACACTTTTCCAAAGGAGTGAGTATCTGATTCTGCATGAGTCTTATAAACCACATCAAGTGGTTCTCCTAAGGAAGTGAATTCAAGCTTGGGTTGAGAGGCCCAAGGTTTGTTTTTAGTGAATCTTGAAGGCCATTGAGTGTTTGTTGCAGCCTTTTTAGTAGCTTTGACCGCCTGTATACTAGATGAAAGATTGAAAATGGACTTCGTAGGCTTTGGGGTCACATTGTCAACCACTCCATCATTCACAATGTCTCTGTTCTTGTTGACAAACTTCCCTTTATCTTTTTTTGAGGTTGAAGACCCTTTTTTGTTATCTTTGTTCAAAGTCAACTCCCCTTTTTTTATCATAAATGCCTCTATTCGAAAAACTTGCTTAATCATGCTATCAAAAGTTAGGGGACCTTGTAATTGTACTTGATATCCAAAATTTGGGACAAGATTGTCCAAAAAGATGTTGAGCCTTTCAGACTCTGGTAGCTTGTGAGGACACTTTGTACATAGTTGTCTCCACCTCTAGAGAAATTTCAGGAAAGGCTCCCCTTGTTGCTGTTTTAAATTGCAAAGATCTCAGATGTTGATCGGATGATGAATATTATACAAATAATGTTGGAGAAATAGATTAGCAATTTTGTCAAAAGTCCTAATGCCAGTGGGCAATCAAGAAAACCACTCCATAGATGGTCCACCCAAGCTACAAGGAAAGAGATGCATAAGATATGTCTGATCATGTATGAATTCCATAAATAGAGTGACAAACTCTCTCAAGTGATCTTAGGGATCAGTAGTACCTATGTGTGTGAATTTTGTACCTAGCTGTAGACACAACACTTCAGTAAAACATTAGAGGTTAGCAAAAATCAAAATCGTACAATGAAATAGAAACTAAACTAACCAGGTGATTTACTGCCTTCTAGTAGATGCGAGTATGTATTCTCAAATTGGACTGAGATCAGTGACCTTGACGACACCTAAACAAAGGATTTGAATGTATAATCTAGATATGGAATGAATGCAATTTAATCTATATTTTTGGTTTTTTCTGTGCAATTATGATGAAAGAAAACTGATATGAATCTAATCTATATGAAAAAATGATATGCAATTGATCTAAGAATTGATATGCAAAAATGATATGAATGCTAGAGAACAATGAAAATCTCACAACAACCTTGATTCGCAAAGATAGATTCTTCGATCACCAATTCACCAGCGTGAGGATGCAATCTCGTGGATCCATTGTGAAGAGCTAAAGCCTTGATTTTATAGAAATCCAGGGCTTTGGAGGTGCATGAGAAAAGCCATAAATCACTCTTGATGAACTCAGGTTGATTTTTGAGTCAACAAGCAATCAGAGATAATTAACTCACAAAATCATGCAAAAACAACTTTTTAACTCAAATCAGAAGTTTAGATCAACTTTGAACTCAAAATAAATGTTGAGTTTCCAAAAGTTAACAACTTGCATTGATTTTTTGATTTTAAGTTTAACTGCTCTTTGAATGTGCACAATAATTATGAATTAATTAAATAAATAAAGTGGTTTATCCTCAACTTAACTAATTTAAATTTAAAAATAATTGATTTATGGGTTAGTCAATTATTAAATCAAACTTTTATTCAAAAACTATATTATTAAATTTGACAACCGACTTTAATTAATTAAATAAGAATTTAATCAATTAGTCATAAGGTTTTTGATTTATTGTCAAAATAATTAAATAATACAATTTAGGAATAAATGTAATTAAATTCAATTAAATAATTAAGTGGCAGTATTAAATCTAATTAATTAAATATTCAGAATATTAAATTAATCAAACTTTAGGATAAATAGGATTTATTGCCGAATAATCATTAAATTAAAGATAATTAAGATAATTAGGAATATTGCTAGGAATATTCTCCGATGCAGAATTTAAGATAATCAATTAAGATTCAATGATGTTCAGATGTGCCTTGGGTTAGGACTTTGATGTCGATTTCATTCGATTTGAAGATGTAGGAGGTTAATGAACCTATAGCCCATTTTTGGGGTATTACATTTTGCCCCTCTTTGAATTACTGTGTGAAGCGCAATGGGTCAAAGATAGTCTGTGTATGATATTGAAATTGATTTGAAAGATTAATCAATTCCGAGACATAAACCGATTGAAAGATTTGAAGATATTAGGCCCTGAATGACCAAAAATAATGTTAACTATAACAACGATGAACTGATGATTACAAAAAAGTGCCAAAATGCTTGATTCTAAACCTTATGATTACAAAGAAGTGAGTGACTGATTCCAGACCCAATTGTCAATAAGAATCATATTGGTATCACATTTGAACCCTTCAGTTACGAAGAACCAAGGAAATAATACTAATGAACTGATGGTTACGAAAAGTTGATACAGTTTACAAGATAGATTAGGATACCAGATTGATATGGATCTCGATGAATCTGATATGCCCCAAGCGATGGTAGATTTGCCCCAAGCGATAAGGTCTTTAGATGAATCAACAACTAGACGTGGTTGTTATCTTGATTACTGAGGAAAGATTGATTGATAGAATTAGATTTACAGACTTGAATGATGTGCAATACCATGCCCCCTTCGGGATAAAAATTGAAATCTGACAAGAAAAGTCAGTGTTATAGTTTAGAAGCATGTTAATTGATTTGAGAAGTGGTGATACACGTCCGAGAATGCATTTTGCATCGTTTGGAGGTCTCGGAGACCAAGTTTGACTAGGTTAAACCATGAGTTGACCATAGTTGACCAAGTTGAAATTTCAATAGTTTGATGTAAGATAATCATTTAAGTTGAATTCTAGATTTCTTTGATGTTTGAAGGTCGATTATGCAAGCAGTAGACCATCCTGGGTCCAAAAATTTTAAATCGCGATTTTGACATAGTAAATGATCTTAGATTTTGATTTTGATCCCGAAAATGAGTTCAGAATGTCGAAATTAGCCAGGGGTGCAATTTTTGCAAAAAATGGAGCACTTTTGAAAATTAGGTCAAAAGCTATATAAAGGTCGGAAGGGTCATTTTCAATTCATTTCAACCTGTTGACTTTAGAAACATTGTGGAGCCCTCTGAGCGAGAAAATGGAAAAACCAAAAGTACCTATGAGTTCGCATCATTTTGAGCGCAGCCGGAGACACCAGAGACCTCGTCAGTATGGACATACGGTAAGTGGACCTCTGTGCCTCTCAAAAATTCCATTTTTTTCATGTTTTATAGCATTTTTAGCATCTTTTCGTACATTTTTCAATTTTAAATTTTTGAATGCATGGAAACTTGTACGACTTTCTTGTGAGACTCGTACAACTTTTCAACTATAGATAGATTTTCATTTCAATAACCCCCAAGACTTGTATGAGAGGGACCCAAGAGTTGTACGATGTTTCGTCGAGTCCCTCATAACTCATACGATGAGGTATACAATGTCATGTCACTATGCTTTGTCGTATGGTATGGGGTAGAAACTCATACGACTTTCCATGCCAGTCTGAAGTGTCATATGAAAAATAGCGAGCTTATGTTGATTTTATTAAGATCTTTGCAAATGTATTAACATTTCCTCTTCGGTATATATTTTCCAAGAGCAGTGATCTCTCATTTATATTGTGGAAAACACATTAAGAGACATGTCCCTTCATGAGACATGTCTATTCATTATTATTTATTTTATTTTATCAATTAATTATTTAGTTATTATGAGAATAATTATAATCTAATTATTTATATATATATATATATATATAATTATTTCTCATAATAATCATATCATCGATATTATTTATTTGACCGATGCTACAAACATCAACACTCCCTCTTAGCTAGGGAGGATAAATCAATCCAATGTCAACACTTAAGACACTTGACAACATCAATCATATGATGTAAACAATAAAGGCATCATCCTCATGATGTAATCAATAGAAACATAGTCTCAATATGTGGATTGCCTCCATCGGCGATTCTATCCATTTGTTTTCATAAGTATTGGCCTATCATAATGTCAACACATGACATTCACCAAATACTCAATAAGGTATTGGCCTACAGAATATCAACACATGATATTCACCAAATACCTATCATATATCTATACAAACAACTTATAGATCGTCAATGACATCTAACACTTAGTTGTTGATTTATAAGATATATCTATGCAAACAACTTATAGACCGTCAATTTAATGACATCTAACACTTAGTTGTTTCTTTTACAAGATGTATCTATACAAGCAACTTATAGACCGTCAATTTGACATCTAACACTTAGATGTTGCTTTACAAGATATATTTATGCAAACAACTCATAGACCATCAACTTAATGACATCTAACACTTAGTTGTTGCATTAATTCATCATGATCTGTTTCAACATTATAAATAATGTATATCATGATTTAAGTTATTGTAAGATCGTCACCTTCCAATAACTTCTGCAAATACAAGTGATAATCATTTGGAAGTTGTCACTTCCTAATGATGTACACAGGAGGTAGGCCCATTGAAATCATATAGTCACACACATGAACTTTCGAACTCCCTCTGAATATCAATCATCTAATCTCCTCATTAATGATGCTTTTGAAGGAGCATCAGACTCCATTTGAATCTAACATCAATTCTCCCTTTCCTGCAAGAGCATCCTCAGAAAAGATCAAGGCAAATAGCTCTTATAGTATGTTATAGAAATACAAATAAGAGAGAGTACATTGATTAGATAAATAAAGTACTCAAAGATAAAGAATACTTATTTGCACATCAATATCCTTTTATTTAATCTTTGACTCCATTAGACTTAATATTGTAATAAAAAACAATTGTTTATTTAGAAAATTATAGTGATTTACTATAACTCTATATGTCTTAAAGAAAATAATGTCATTCTTAATGGATTAACATATTATCCATTTGTAACTTTCTACATATACTTTTCATACCATATCACATATATATAGTATGAACTAATTAATTTTATAATATTTAAAACATAGAATATATCATACTTGCGAGTCGGGTTTACTTTTACCAATCTTTTCATAGCATTAGGCCAAACCAGCAATTTCTTGTTCAACCGCATCCAAATCTTTCTGGGCAGATTCTAATGTGGCGAGAAATTCATCATTAATGGCGAGAGCCCTCTTTTCAATGGTGGATCTGAGGTTTCTTCTCGCCTGCTGAGTATTGTTTGTGCAGAATGTTGATAGCCTGTTGAGAGAGGCCAGCAGATCGGGAAAATCTGTGCGGGATTCGAGAACCTTCTTCATCTTACGAGATAAACTTGGTACCAATGTTACCACCATGATTCTAACCCTGGATCTTCTTCGATTCAATCAGCTCTCTGCAAATTATGAAGAGGTTTAAATATGTCCAAGAGTTTTGTTTCATGGCAATATCGATTGATGCTTGTTTTCATTGCTCATTATTCCAGACATCTTTTGACTTCTTCCTTGTATGTTTATTGTCACAATTTTATATGATCTGCATTTCTACATTTGCAGTTTGGCTCTGATACCATGTTGATTTCATTAAGATCTTTGCAAATGTATTAACATTGCCTCTTCGGTATATATTTTCCAAGAGCAGTGATCTCTCATTTATATTGTGGAAAACACATTAAGAGACATGTCCCTTCATGAGACATGTCTATTCATTATTATTTATTTTATTTTATCAATTAATTATTTAGTTATTATGAGAATAATTATAATCTAATTATATATATATATATATATATAATTATTTCTCATAATAATCATATCATTGGTATTATTTATTTGACCGATGCTACAAACATCAACAAAAACTCATTGCTATGTCAAATTTTTTAATTTTCTGATCTTTGAGCCTAATTTTGGGCCTTTTAATCTACCTTCTGAAATAGTAAACTGTCAAATTCCTACACTTTTAGCCTGTTTTGTAACCAAATTACTGATAGGGTTCCTTGTTTCTGTGCTATGTAGGTCATATATCCAGATGTTCATGTACGCATCTCACATCCAACCACTCAAAGACTATGTGTTTCATTGCCTGACCCCATGAGGGTTCACCTTGCTTCCTGGGGCTTCGAGTATCTCATTCATTTACCTGAGATTAGGGTAAATCATAGACTTTTGACTGCTTTGATTGAGCGATTTCATTTAGAGACACAGACCTTCCATTTATCGACTGGGGAGATTATTGTGACCCCAGAGGATGTGTATTGTATACTGCGCATTCCTTTCCATGCAGGATGACATCCAGAGAATGTGAGTTCTGGGAACTCATGTCTTTTAGCTTTTAGACATATCTTTGGAGATGATACCCAAATGACAACCTCTATTTCCTGGGAGACCCTAGTACAACGTTATGGACAGACGCACCGGCTGGAGTGTATCATTGTCGAGATGATAGGAGGGATTATCATGTCTGACCATCAACAGAATAGTCTATTGATGGGCTGGGCCCCGATGGTTGCACATCTGATGGCAACTCCCTCTGAGTTGGCTTGGGGTCAATGTTTATAGGCCCACATTTTCTCTGAGATGCACGAGGTAGTGTATCAGGAGAGCAAGTCTTTTGCTACTGGAGCTTTAGTTTTATAGATCTAGGCATGGGAGCATATCCCAGTTTTGAGACCAATGTGTCAGGCACAATGTTAGCCTCAGGAGCCTATCATATATATATATATATATATATATATATATATATATATATATATATATATATATATATATATATATATATATATATATATGCTGGATATGTCACACAAGTTCAGATGGGCCATACTGAGTATTGGAGATGATGCCTCGATGATATGACTTTTGTTTGATGGAGGCCATATGTAGGTATTGAGCCCTGGCCTACTACACTAGAGTAATTTAGTTTCTTCTTTTAGAGTCGTGTTCTGAACGAGAGATCATCCTCCACCTTAGAGAGATTCCTTATTACCAGGGTGTGGCGGCAGTACGAATGAGTGCAGGATGCCCCTGAGGATTATGCCACCTATGCTTAGATAGCTCGTGAGCTTGGACTTGGATGGACCATGAGGCTTTCTTATGCTTTGTTTTCACAGGAGTACAATGCTATTGCTGGCAGGGATTGGGAGTATCGACTAGAGGTTCTTGATGCTGGAGTCACAGATAGATTCATTGCATGGCTTGCTGACCATCCTATCCACGGGTTCTCTGATCCTACAGAGCTGATACCTTCCATGGAGGTGGCTATGGATGTCACTGGAGCACCGATGAGATAGGGTCTAAGACCTGCATAGGTACCTATTGTGCACCGCACACCTCCGAGGCCTAGAGCAATGGCTCCTCCACAAAGACCAGCTAGACAGATGAGGGACCCTTGTCCCACTAGGACTACAGCAGATAGGCCCACAGGTTCATAGAGATGGACTAGGGGTGAGGGCGGTACATTAGGTGGTGTTGGTACAGCTGATGAGGTACTTGCAGTAGAGTAGTTTGTAGGTGGTGGTGGCCTTGATCCACTACAGGGTGACATGGATTTTGATTTAGGTGCAGAGGTCAAACGTCGTAAGGCATAGAGAGCAGAGACCATAGAGCAGCCAGAGCAGCTAGCTCCTGATACTAATATGCTTGCAGCCGATGTTGATCCTAGTGTTCCCCTTACTTCATAGGAGATTATCAAACAGCTCAGATTATAGGTCAGGGAGCTGAAGGTTCGTAGTGCTCGATGGGAGGAGAGATTTCTAGAGGCCGATAGACAGCAAGCAGAGTAGCGTGAGGAGATTCATAGATTACAGATAGAGGTGATTCATCAAACCTCACGAGCTTCTTATTATGTGTCTGCTTATTATGTTGGTGTCCCTATTGCACAGAGAGTTCCCACTTATTCACAATATATGATAGCATCAGAGGGAGCTAGGGCACCTAGAGCTAAGGTAGTACCCGATGCACCACCTCCACCTCCACCAGATGTAGAGGATCAGGCTGACAGCTGATTTGTCTTCTGGTTCTGATATTTTGATTCTGATACTGTTCTGAATTCTATAGCTCACCTGAGCTCATTCTTTTGTATATTGTGCCAGTAGTGCACCCCTGACTAGTTCGACATTTACGATATATATGAGATTGAGATTTTGGTTGTGACTTCATTTGTACATGTCATGTTTTGATTTATGATGATATCATGTGATGTTTATGCTATGAGTAGTGTAGAATGTATGTATGGATCAATGCAATGCAATGATTTCTTTCACATGTATGGATGTTATGCATATGTATTTGATTATGAAAAAATGTATGTATGATTTATGCTTATGCACAGGGATGTAATGTAATGCAATAGATGATTGTGATATGAAATGTAAATGCAATGATACACATGATATATTTTGTAGGTATTGATGAAGACAAGTACTCAGTCTTATGTCAAAAAGGATGTTTAACCCAGGATGTTAACTGCTTGTGATTCTGTGAAGAGACCTTCGAGTTAGGTTTCAGCTCTTGTTAGATTTGAAAAGGTGATTGAAGAATCATTTAGGCATTGAAGTTTATTTAGCCATTGTGAGATCATGCAAACATGCAAAATGCAAAGAGAGATGCAAAATGAAATGCAACCTAAGACCTAGGACCTAGTCACTGATCATGTGTCGGTCATTTTCATCATTGAATTTTTTTTCGTAACCGGATAAACCAATACAACGCCTACTAGTTATGAAACCATAGACATATGAATATCGATTTGTATGCACAAGAATCAATACAACACCCACTGGTTAGACAACCATGGACATATGAATATTGATTTTATCTTCAGAATGTCAGATTAGATATAAGCACCAAGGCACAAACGCCAGGATGACCTGAATATCATGTCCATTTTATTATAAAAATTTGTATAAGCATCAGAACATAGACGTTGTGATGACCTGAATATGCCTTGCAGTACAAACACATCAAACAGTCAAGAGATCATTTTAAATCCAGTGTGAATTACTCGTAGTGACCCTTTATTGTTCACATCCTTAGGCAAGATCATGTTTCATAGTAGGAGAAATAACTCACTCAAAAAGACAATAGTTAGATCAAACTTCCTTAAATTTTCTGGGTATCAATGGTCGAGGTACGTATGGCCATCCAATTCGAGATAGAGGCTCTTACAGTCGGACACCATATCAATCCAGAATTTCCAAAGTTGTTAGATTTTCACATACAAGCAGAAGTAAAATAAAAGATTATGCCCCCAGTCATCACTCTCTAAATCCTGTAAAGGACATCATCGAAGAGCTCGAAGGGACACAATATGAAGAAATCTCAATGCGAATCAGTAAGCATACAAGGAGATAAAAGCATGAAAAAGCACAGATTATTTTCAATTTGTGTTTGATTACGCTGTTGTAGATGCAAAATCCTTTCTGGAGAGGAGACAGACTGACTTACTCGGATGAAGCTTCAAAGGACTCTGACTGGATATGACATGTCTAAGATGCATTAGAGGCCATAGGATATGACTTTGATTGCCCCCAAGTGTTAAACATTGATAGGATACAGACGCTTGAGCTGATTGGTGTACATACCGACTTTATTGAAACAAGGATATATACAGACTAAAGCAGACTGAAAGCTAGGAAAGACCAAGATTGCGTTGATAGATGGAGCATTTTTGAAACAAGTGGCACCCATTTGCCATGTTTTCACCATCTTGGCAGAGATTCTATTTTTTCTACCAAGGTGCCTATTGTATGCACCCTAAAATGGTCGCCTAGACTTTGGGCCCCCATTCAGCAATATATCAAATCCCTGAATCAATATTTTCAAAAATCAACATTTTCAGCTCAATATCAATTTCCTTGATCAAATCCTGTGTTATCATTTATTCGATTATTCTATGGGCTAACCATTTTATCCAAGTCTTTATTTAATTAAAAGGAATATTTCCTCCCCTTTTATTAAATAAAAAGTCCCCACTTTTCCTCTTATCCTAAGTTGCACAAATAAAGCATTATTCTTATTTTATAAAAAGAGAAAAAGCACTTTTTGTCCCATATGGACACAAAAGTCGACTCTTATTTTCTCATTGGAGAAGATTTGTGCACAAGGATTGATCTCTCTTCAAGCCCCACCCTTGATTAGCTCTTTTGCCTCTTAATCTCCATCGTCCGTTGATTCTCATTTCCTATAAAAGAAGAGCTCTCTTCCTCATTTGCATATCAATCTTTTTATGCTAATGTTATGTTGTAGGTTTTCTAAGTCACTTTGGAGCTTTTGAAGATTTGGAGCATTCTTGGCTTTTGCATCTACACGCTTTCATAGTTTCATTTCTTGCATCATAGTTTCATTATCATGGCATTCATAGTATAGATTTCCTTTATGCTTTAGATTACTTCATCTAGCTTAATTAGGAGGCTTTGTAATACTTCTATTTCCTTTCGTAGCTTAGATTGTACTTTCATTTTCATAGCATAGCTTGCATCTTTCATTTATTGCATTGCATTTCATTTGATTCTTGGGGATATTGGCATTCTTGCCCTTGTCTTCATTTGAATCTCCCGTAGTGTGGTTTACTAGCAAGGTTATAGGCCTAATAGCTCTAGCTGAGAGCAATATTCAAACTATCCTTGTGACTCCATGCTTAGGGAGCTATGGATTGATTTTTGAGACCTCATTCTTGAGTGTTCTTGAATGTAATGATCTATAGAAGTGCACTATTTTGTGTGTACATTTTTGGTGCCCACCATGGAAGAAGAGATCCTCATGGTCAAGATGTTAATTATCCTCCTACATTTGATGAAGAACCCATGATTATGCTTAGAGGTCCTCACTCTTGAAGGTCATCCCAAGCTCTAAACGTTGTCACTAGGAGCCAGAGCCAAGGTCATGTGGTTATTAGAGGGCCTAATTCCAAACCCAAGCAAGTGACATCTAAAAATGTCACCAAATCAGTCGTCAATCTTGAAATGAGCTATAATCTTGTTGACTAGTTACAAAGAACACCAACTCAAATCTCCATTTTTGAACTCTTGGAATTGTCTCCAAGGCATAAGCATATCCTTGAGGATGTTTTGCGTGCAGCCAATGTTCCTAACAACATAGATGTTGACCAATTCTAGAACATGGTTAACCACCTTGCTAGCCCTCATTACCTCACATTTTTAGAAGAAGATGACAAAGCCTTGAGCCATCCGCACAATCTTGCCCTCCATATTGAAGTCATGATCCACAAGACCCGTGTTAGGTGTGTGTTGATTGATGGGGGTGCTGGGCTCAATATATGTTCTTTGAGTCTATTGAAAACCTTGGGATATTCAGAGCAAGTAATTGACACAAGAAAGAAAATTACAATAAAAGCCTATGATGAGGTAGAAAGAAACTCTAAGGGGTTGGCCGTTCTTCCCGTTAGGATTGGCCCAATTGAGAAAGACATTTTGTTTCAGATTGTTGATGCTGGACCCCTTGCATACAACATCTTACTAGGTAGACCATGGATTCACAACATGCAAGCAGTACCATCTACCTATCACCAATGTGTCAAGTTCCCATACAATGGCGTAGAAGTCTGCATACCAGGTGATAGTGCCTTATCTGTTAATGCCATTTCAGTAGGCACTCATGTTCCTCTTAATAAAGTAGTAGAGAATTTTGATGCAACTTTTGAGCAATGTAAGAATAAATTTAAGTCCATAGACCTTGGTATGGGAGATTATCAAATTGGCTCCTTCACAAAGTTGCCAATATCACCTAGGTCCTATGGAAAACCTTCACAGGAGATGTGACCTTCGTCCTCAGCTATGACTTTGTTTGAGACATTTTTGGAGTCGTTCGTACCCATTCAAGATGAAAAAGAAGAAGTGGTCGTTAGAGATTGGATCTACAAGGAGGAAAAGTACATCATAATGAAAATTTCTCCCCATCTTCTAAAACTTATGGGAGAGGATACACCTTGGTCAAAAATATGGGTTACCCAAGTCATGGTCCTCTCAATCATAGATTGGATGCTAAAGCGGAACCACTTGACCATGCTCTTTTTGGGTGTAGATCTAAGATGACAATTGGCCTAGGTTTTGAAGGTCAGAACAAGAAAACTGCTCCTATCCTAGCTGTGACAAATAGTGATGATGATTCAAGTTACATACCCAACCCACAAAATCAGCAAGATAGGTGTGAAGATTGGGTCCCTTCCACCAATCTCCTTTGGGGAGATTCTGATGCTCCAGTTACTAATCCAACAGTTTCAGACCTAGAGAAAGAAGAGTCTGCCATTGAAGATCATGTTGAGAATCCTATTCAAGAACACCAATGCACAAATGACATTCAAGAGGATGTTACCCTTGGTGACATCAAAGCTTCCACATCTAGACGTCAAAAACATGCATGGTGTAAACATCCCAGTCGGGATTCAGATACGGATTCTCATGAATATGAATGGGAGTCTCTCTTAAACTCCTCTATAGTTGACATGGACGTTGATGTTGTCCATACATATAGTGCCCAACCTGCGGTAGCTAACGAGTCTAGTGTAGGATTAAAGGATTGGAATCCACAAGTCACCTTAGTGGACGATGCTTCGATTGGTAGAATAAATCCTGATTTGGGTACCTTGGAGGGATACTTGACGGATCCTAACTTTGCATTCACCAAAGATAATACCTTCCGTATTAACAACATTGAACCTGTCATTGACCTACCCCTTGTTAATCCTCACCTAATTGATTGGTCTCAATGCTATCAAGAGCCTCAGCTCATAAATTTCTAGAATGACTATGAGATAGTGTGCTACCTAAATGCCCTTGAGCCAGTAGTCTCTTCCACCAGCAAACCAACTACAAGTATGACCGAACCTGATATCAAGTACCTTAGTCGCAAAATGAAAAGAAAAGAAAAAAAGAATAATGGTTATGATAGCGAAAACCACTATGTGGCAGTGTCAGAACCCAAAAAAGTAAAAACAAAGGACGTATTCGAAGGTGAAAACCTCTTTGAGGTGCCTAAGGATGGGGTACTTGATAATCTTCCAAGTTATTTTCAAGACAGGTCATCAGTACTTATTGAGCCTACAAAACCAGTTAACCTGAATACAGAAGAGGCCCCACAAATTGTACATTTGGCTCAATCTCTATCTACACAGGAAAAAGAGGCATATACCAAGTTCCTACAAAGAAAAAAGATCAATTTTGCTTGGACTTACTCAAACATGCCAGGGTTGGACACTAGTCTCATTATACATCATTTGTCCATAGCTCCAAGCATCAAATCAGTGAAACAAAAGTTGAGAAAAATGCATCCTCACATAGCTCTTTTAGTAAAAGTAGAATTAGAAAAGCTCCTCAGTGCAGGGTTTATCAGAGCTATCGATTATGCTGAATGGATTTCCAATATAGTACCAATTTCAAAACATGACAAGTCCATTCGCATCTGCACCGATTTTATAGATCTTAACAAAGCTTTCCCAAAGGATGATTTTCCACTTCCTAACATAGATATGATAGTGGACATGACTGCGGGATACAAGATCTATTATTTCATGGATGGATTTTCTGGCTACAACCAAATTAAGATATCTCCTGAAGATCAGGAAAAGACAACATTCACTTGTGCATGGAGAACCTATTGTTGGAACATCATGCCATTTGGATTGAAAAATGCAGGAGCTACTTATCAAAGAGCTATGACCACCATATTCCATGACATGATGCATAAGAATATGGAAGACTATGTGGATGACACCCTAGCAAAATTTAAGAAGAGGGATGCACACCTAGGAGATCTAGAAGTCATTTTAGATCGCATGGAAAAGTTTCAACTAAGATTAAATCCCAAAAAGTGTGCATTTGGAGTCACCTTGGGGAAACTTCTAGGATTTATTATTTCAGCCAAAGGTATAGAGGTGGATCCAGAGAAAGTTCAAGCAATATTGGATATGCCACCTCCCAAAAATATCAGCCAAATGAGGAGTCTTCAGGGATGCCTTCAATCTATAAGGAGGTTTATTTCACAACTGGCTGATAGAGCTCAACCCTTTAATAAGACATTGCATAAAGGGGTTAAGTGTGTCTGGAATGAGGATTGTCAGAAAAGCATGGACCAAATCAAGCAGTACTTGGCTAATCCTCCAATCTTAATGCATCCTATCCCAGGAAAACCTCTCATCTTGTATGTTTCAGCAACAAAATCTTCCCTGGGGGCATTATTGGCTCAACTGGATGACACTGGAAAAGAAAGAGCTATCCATTACATCAACCGAACACTTGTTTCCTATGAAGTCAATTATACTAGTATTGAAAAGTCTTGCCTTGCTATGGTGTTTGCTTCCCAAAAGTTGCGTCACTACATGCTTGCGCATACAATACACCTCATAGCCAAGATTGAACCTCTTAAGTATTTGCTCAACAAGGCTTCTCTCATGGGTAGACTTGCTAAATGGATGATGATTCTTTCATAATTTGACATCGAGTATGTTGAGCGTAAAGCTATAAAGGGACAAGCTATCGATGATCAATTGGCTGATTTTCCCATTCAAGATAGTATGCCCATTCAAGTTGAATTTCCATACGAGCACATAATGTACATGACTACAAGAACATGGAAGATGTTCTTTGATGACTCTTTCATGCACAATGGTTCAGGAGCTGGAGTGTTGTTTGTCTCTCCTCATGGGTATACTATTCCTAAGTCCTATAAGTTATTGTTCCCATGCACAAACAACATTGCTGAATATGAGGCCTTGACAAATGGATTGAAAATGGCCATAGAATGGGGAATTACAAAGCTACACATTTATGGGGATTCGCAATTGATCATCAACCAGGTTAATGAAGAATACCAAACAAAGGATGACAAACTGATACCCTATAAGAAGATGGTTGATTCATTACATCAATATTTCACCTTTGTTACATTTCAACAAATCCCTCGAGCAGAGAACAAAGCAGCTGACACTATGGCTACATTGGCCTCCCTTCTTTAGCTAGACCAGCATGAGTCCAGATATGAATTCCCGGTGGAAGAGCTAAGCTTCCCTATTTTTGACTCTCAGAAAACCATGTCATTTGTACCTTGGTTAACCATGAGTCATCCTGTTATGGTGCCATTTACTCATACCTCCATGATGGCATTATTCCTAAAACCTTCAACCATTCTAAAAGATAAAACCTCATCTGTAATGCCTCTCACCATACCCTTATCTCTGGTGATCTGTATAGGAGGGGTTTAGATGGGACACTTCTTAGGTGCTTGGAAAATGATGAGTTCGACCGAGCATTAGCTGACATTCATGAGGGCATTTGTGGAGGACATTCTAATGGTCTTACCATGGCCTAAAGGTTGCTTAGGGCGGGGTACTATTGGCCCACAATGCAGATGGATGCTATAGCTTTTGCCAAATCTTGCGAAAAGTGTCAGAAACATGGAAACTTGATTCATGCTCCAGGTAGGGAGCTTATTCCTTCTATTTCTCATTGGCCATTTCAGTGCTGGGCCTTTGACCTTGTTGGGTAGATTCATCCCAACTCATCAGGTGGACATAAATTCATTATTACTGCTACTGATTACTTTACCAAATGGGTAGAAGCCGTTCCACTTTCTGTTTCTTCAAGAAAGACAATTTCTTTGTTCATCTTGAATCACATCATCTGTTGGTTTGGAATACCTTCTAAAATAATCACTGACAATGGAGGTCAGTTTAAAAACAAGGACCTTACACACCTCTGCAAGAAATTCGAGATAAAATAGCATTGGTCCTCCATTTACTTCCCACAAGGAAATGGACAAGCAGAGGCTTCTAATAAGACCATTCTTAAAATCCTCCATAGAACAGTTCACAAGAATGGTAGAGATTGGCATTTATAGATCAATCCAGCCTTACGGGCCTACAAAATGAGTATTTGTATTCCAACAGGGGCTACTCCTTTTGCCCTCACTTATGGTGTTGAAGCAGTGTTACCTTTAGAGGTAGAGATCCCTTCACTTAGAGTCTCTCTCAAAGGTTTGGTTACAGATGAGGATTATCACGCCATGAGATTACAAGAATTGGAACTTCTTGATGAGAAACTAAAAGCATCATTTGATCACATGAGAGTTTACCAAAAGCATATGTCCAAAGCATTTAACAAGAAGGTTCGCACTAGAGAATTCCAAGTAGGGGATCTTGTCTTACGAGAAAACCCTAAGAACCAACAACATAGAGAGTAAAAAGGGAAGTTTGAACCTAATTGGCTTGGACCATACATTATTACTACTACTTTTGGGACAAGTGCTTACTTACTATCTAATCCAGAGGGAGAGCAGCTCCCTGATCCTATCAACATTTTGCATCTAAAGAAGTTCTACCCATGATGCCTATTCTGTCTGGGGGCATCCTTTGTACATATTTATGGATCCTGAAAAAATACCAAAAAATTCATATATGATGCTGAAAAAATCCTTAAATATAAAGTCCTAAAAAAATATTAAAAAATAGCAAAAAAAAATTCAAAAAAATAGAAAAAGTGCCTTGGTGAAAACGTGGAAACAAGCGCCTTGGTAGCAAAAATCCAAAAAAATGAAAAAAGAGAAAAATTGCAATAAAATTTAAATAGTGAAAACCTGGAAATAGATGCTACTTGAGGCCTTTGCACCCCTATTTCTTAGCATGTGTCCTCGACACTTAGCCTTTTTCCATCATGTCTTGACCTTGTTACCTTGGTTTGGAATTGGTCTTTGTCTAGGGGGCATAACTGTATTAGCTTTGGTCTCTTAGATGCATTGGTCTTTAGGACATCTTGCAAATGGTGTTTTTCAACATCACCTTCCAAACAGTGTTTCTCAACACTACCCTAGCGTCAAGTGTTTCTCAACACTTATCAGATGTCTTACCTACAGTCTAGAATGATGCGATATTTCTCATTAGTAGATGTGATACTCAAAGATTGACTCTATGAATAAAACACACGCACTTAAACACTCGATTCGCTGAGACTTGTTTGACTTTATTTCTTTGTGTGCTATCTATGATGATTTCTTTGATGAGTTTTCTCTCCCAAAGATAGTTTTCGATGATGCATAGCTAGAAGACTGAGGGAATGAGAACATGTTCTATTTTTTTTTCTGCTTGTGGATATATTTTGTTGGTCCTAACTGTCATTAGCATTTATGCTTGATCCACTTGATACTTAGGACCTATAAGGTATTATCCTTGACTATTTTATGCGAGTGCATGCTTCTAGCCATCTTGACCTTCTTGTGTCCTAATGCAAGCATAATCTTGCTATAACAAACTTAGGGAACCTCACTGCACTAGTCATCTTGACCTACATGTCTTTGGTGCCTAGGTGAGATTTCCACATTCCTATCTGATATAGATCATATTCATATACCCATAGTCATACTAGTGAGTATTGTATGATCTTATGATGTTACCAATAAAGCTCGATGATGATAATTAGATGTCTATTGGCTTCATAACCTTGCAAGTAAACCACTTTTCATAGTAGTTTGCATTTCTAGGTTCATGTTAGTCTCATTTTGCATCTTGCATATGGAGAGAGCTCTCCTTTTCATCTTACACAGACTAGTCAGTCAACTGTGCTCACCTTATCCTTTCTTCTCGATCATGTCTTTTACTCCTTGTCTTTTCATCACATCCTTTTCCTATCATCACAAGGGGTTAATCTTATTATCATATCTATATCCCTAAAAATGTCATTTTCAGAAACATGAGTCTATATCACAAACATGAGAACTAAACATAAATCTATGAGAGAGATTATACATGAGCATATATGACATACATTTTGAGCAAAGTAACAAGACAATATATAAATTGAAACATCCATCACAAGTGGGATCAATACACAAGGATCTATATCGAATCCAAAATCTCATATATATATATATATATATATATATATATATATATATCTGTGTGTGTGTGTGTGTGTCATAGTACATGAATACAATATGGGATCCAAAAACTAGATAAAATATCCCATGATATGTCTAAAACATCTATCCTAGCCTAAGCCTGACTCGTGTCATCATGTGGACTTGGTGGTGGGGGAGGTGGTGCTGCATTTGGTACCACATATGATCTGCCAGCTACTGCTGAGTAGGGAGGAGCCCTCTGTCCCTCAGGAACAACTTGTAAGTAGAGACCATGATAATATGTAGCTCATGCTGCCTCTCTCCGACTCTCTGTAGTGGCAACCTGTATGGCCCTATCTCGCCGCCCTATCTTGGCTCTCAGGTCTATCAGTTGCTACTCCCGTACTGTTGTGGTGATGTGTAACTACTACATCTCCATCTCCAATATCTGGATCTAAGCTCTCAAGTCCTCTCCTCCAGCAGGCTGCTCTGCTCTTGCATCAACTCATGGGCGAGATGGCCTTGATGAATCATCTCCCTCATCTAATGAACTCCGTCCCTATGACCATTTCTGGCCACCTGATCGGGAGCTCTGCCCTATCTCCCTCACTCTCCCTCTCTCCCCTCCTTCCCCTCCATCTCCTCCCTCATTCCCCTGTGCTCCTGGCTGAACATCTGGTACAGTGAATCTAGAGAATGGAGCCCTTCACCTCTCTGTCCTGTAAGCTACGTCTGCCCTTGCATCTGCCATGTCTGGGAGATAGTCCCATGGCTCCTGATGTACTACAACTATATCCTGTACTGCCTGCTGGTAATCTAGCATCCTCAACCAACCATGGCCCCTCCTCATCCTAAACCCGAGCATATGTGGTGGTCTCCGTAGGAACCCTTTGCTAGCGTCCAAACTACCTCCAGACCTGAGTGATGACAAATCTCTCCACAATATCTACATGACAACCTACCAGTGGCTGACTGCACAACATATAATCCAGCTCATATCGATCCCCCCACTACTCACATGCCCTGTATGGTCTCCATGTGAATGAGGTGAGCTCATCTAGCACTCTCCTATAATAGGTCACATCCCCTCTATGTGGCTGAGAGATGAAACCTGTATATCTATACATATAGGGATACATGCGCTCCCTAGACTACACTCGTGGTCATTCTACGACAATGTGCTCCCATGCCCATATCTGAGCAAGTATGGCCCCGCAGGCCCAAGTCCTCTCGTCTCGGTAGACGACCTCATGTAACTCATGGTACATGTCGGCTAGGATAGCCGGACCCCATGCCATCTGTCGTGGATGTGCCACCAAATCTACTAGCAACCTGCCCCATCCCAGTGGAAAACCTTTCTGACTCCTGTCAGTGATAAGGGCTTGTCCAATAATAGACGCAACAATGCAAGGCAATGGAAGTCCCTGCCAAAATCATCCATCAAACGATCCCAGCTGACATGTCTGTCTACAATGGTGACGTCTTGGAACATGCCTTGGATGACCTGTCACCCCTCAGTAGGATCCTGATCATGGTATACCTGTGCAAACAAACAATCATGTCAGTTTCTATCATATGGAAACTTTACATATATGACTATCTATAAACATGATTATACTTACAGGCTCGCCATGGCTAGGCACTCAGAGAATCCGATAGACGTCCTCCAAAGAAATAGATGCCTCTCCAATAGGTAGATGGAAGGTGTTGTACTCATTGTGCCATCTCTCAGCTAGCGTAGTCAATAACCCATGGTCAGCTTGAATATGGGGCATCTGTAGTAAATATCTAAAGCCCATAGCCCTCAAGTCTGCCTTGCTCGGATCATCTAGATCTCAGACAAATCGTAATCCAATCACCTGGGGTGCTCTGATATGGAGCATAGGGAGGTTCTCCTACAAGTCATTTAAACCAAACCAAATGTCAGAACATATCATGATAGATGTATACAATCAGTACCAAGCATCTTAAAAAGAAAACATTGTCAGGACCCATGTTATTTTGCTCAAAAATATTAAAACATGTCAACTTTTTATACTAGGCGATACAGTTTTTTGACTAAGTGTCGTGCGACACTTTGTCCTATAGCAGTGCAATGATATATGTTCATGTGATACTTCACATAGTGTCGTGTGACATTTTGTCCCATGTCGTGCAACATTGGATTCTATGCTCGTGCGACACTATTTGGACCCACGAAGTATCACATGATACTTATCATCAAAGCATGCGATACTTGTAAAGGGTTGTACAAACTTTTGCCTAAGTTGAAAATTTGAAATTTGAAAAAATATTTAAAAATGTGTTTTAATAAATTAAATGCTCATAAATGACCAAAAAGAGCAAGTTTTTTTTAAAACATACCAGGGTAGCATAGTGTGGAGGCCGGTTGTGCAACCGGGCGCACTCAAATCGGTGTCTGTGGACCAGGATTGCTGCTTGCTGGGCCATCTTCTCTCTCCACTCTCAAAGGTTCTCAAATATCACAAAAGTCAAATGATTTGAAAATGACACTTTTTTACCCCTTTTATAGCATTTTGACTTTTTGACCTAATTTTCAAAACACCTCAGAATTTTGCAAAAATTGCACCCCTGGTTAGTTTCGACATCCTGGATCCATTTTCAGACTCGAAATTAAAATCCAAGTCGATCTTGATAGTCAAAATCGTGTTTCAAAATTTTCCCTTCTTTTGCGCAATTGGCTGACCATTTGAGGCCTAACCCTTCGATCTTTGTTGGGGCATCTTCATCTCCATCTCTTTCAAACCTTCTAGTCTTTCATTCATCCTCTTTGCTTCATCTCTCTGAGTTTTGACTTGATTTTTATCATATACCTTTCTTAGTCAAACCTAGTCAAACTGGAGCATATCTTCACTGCCTGATGGTTATTCTATTGCCCTTCTTCTTTGATTATGATTCCTAGTGATTTGATCAACTTTATCAATTTTTTGTTCTCCTCTACTTGATTTTGATTTCGATTCTGAGGGGGCAGTACCTATCATCTTTAAACCTTGATTCAACTTTATCAATCAGCTCAGCTTGAGATTCTTATCTCTTATTTTGAGATTTGATTAGCACTTAACATCAACGGTGTTGGTCTTGTCTTTTAGCTTATCTTTGTCCTGATGTGTTCCCATCCGTCGAACACACATCTGAGTTGTTTTGTGATCCCAAATTGATCTCACATTTCAATTCTTCCTTGGCCACATGTGATCCCAAATTGATCTCACATTACCCAGAAAGGGGCAAATGTATGCACCCTAAAGTGGTCACCTAGACTTTGGGCCCCCATTCAGCAATATATCAAATCCTTGAATCAATATTTTCAAAAATCAACATTTTCAGCTCAATATCAATTTCCTTGATCAAATCCTGTGTTATCATTTATTCGATTATTCTATGGGCTAACCATTTTCTCCTAAGTCTTTATTTAATTAAAATGAATATTTCCTCCCCTTTTATTAAATAAAAAATCCCCACTTTTCCTCTTATCCTAAGTTGCACAAATAAAGCATTATTCTTATTTTATAAAAAGAGAAAAAACATTTTTTGTCCCATATGGACACAAAAGTCAACTCTTATTTTCTCATTGGAGGAGATTTGTGCACAAGGATTGATCTCTCTTCAAGCCCCACCCTTGATTAGATCTTTTGCCTCTTAATCTCCATCGTCCGTTGATTCTCATTTCCTATAAAAGAAGAACTATCTTCCTCATTTGCATATCAATCTTTTTATGTTAATGTTATGCTACAGGTTTTCTAGGTCACTTTGGAGCTTTTGAAGATTTGGAGCATTCTTGGCTTTTGCATCTACATGCTTTCATAGTTTCATTTTTTGCATCATAGTTTCATTATCATGGCATTCATAGTATAGATTTCCTTTATGCTTTAGATTACTTCATCTAGCTTAATTAGGAGGCTTTGTAATACTTCTATTTCCTTTCATAGCGTAGCTTGTACTTTCATTTTCATAGCATAGCTTGCATCTTTCATTTCTAGTTGCATTGCATTTCATTTGATTCTTGGGGATATTGGCATTCTTGCCCTTGTCTTCATTTGAATCTCCCATAGTGTGGTTTACTAGCAAGGTTATAGGCCTAATAGCTCTAGCTGAGAGCAATATTTAAACTATCCTTGTGACTCCATGCTTAGGGAGCTATGGATTGATTTTTGAGACCTCATTCTTGAGTGTTCTTGAATGTAATGATCCATAGAAGTGCACTATTTTGTGTGTACACCTGTTTCCAAGTTTTCACCAAGGCACTTTTTCTTTTTCTCATTTTTTTGTATTTTTCATTTTTCCAATTTTTTTTGATATTTTTGATATTTTTTTACTTTTTTTGTGAATCATCAAGGCGTCTATTGCTAGGTTTTCACCAAAATGTTCATTTTTTTAGGACTTTTTTCAAATTTTATAAATTTTTCAAGACATTTTACCATAGACTGAATGCTTTAGACGTATAATTTCTTTAGATGGAGAACGTTGATTGGTTTTCAGAGCTGTTCTCCTTCAGTCGTTGAGAGTTGATAGGCTCTAGAGCCAAAAGTAGCAGTGATTACAAAGGGACCCAGCCAGTTGAGTTCAAACTTCCCCTTGTGTTCTCAATGTGATTGATTTTTAGGATTCTCTCTCAAAACTAGATTTCCAACCTAAAATTCTCTGTGTCTAACTTTCTTGTTGTAGCCTCTAGACATTCTTTTCTAATATACTCTAAGATGATCATACGTTGCTTGTCTGCACTCATCTAGTAGTTCAAGTTCTTGCAACCTAGACACTCTGTAGTCATCATCAGTTACTAGACCCTACATTCTGATTCTTAGTGATGGGATTTCAACCTCAATAGCTAGTACTGCTTCAGACCCATAAACTAAAGTGAACAGTGTAGCCCCAGTGGGAATTTTGATACTTGTTCTATAGGCCCAGAGAGCTGGATTGATCATGAGATGCCAGTCTCTTCCTATTTTATTAACTGTACAATGCAAGATTTTCAATAGATTCTTGTTAGAAGCCTCTTCTTGTCCATTCTCTTGAGGATAGTAGATAGAAGACCAATGTTGTGTAATCTTGAATTTGTCACATAAATCATCTAAGTCTTTATTCTTGAATTGTCCACCATTATTTGTGATTATGGAATGAGGGATCCCATATCTACATATGATATAGTTCAAGATGAACATAGATATTTTTTTCCCAGTTGCTTGAGTTAAGGGAACTGCTTCTACCCATTTTCTAAAATAATATATAGTTGTGATTATATGGATATGTCCATTAGAAGAATGAGGATGTATGGATCCTATAAGATCAAATGCCCATTGGTGAAAAGGTCATTGTGTAGTAAAGGGAATTAGATCTCTCCCTAGAGCATGAATTAAGTTGTCATGCACTTGGCACTTTTGACAGTTCTTAGCAAACTTGATTGCATCTTTGTCCATTTCCGGCCAATAGTACCCAGCCCTAATAAGCTTTCGAGCTAGTGTTAAACTGTTCGAGTGTGACCCACATATACCCTCATGGACTTCCTTGAGTGCACGTTGAGACTCTTCCCATTCTAAACATCTAAGTAGCATACCATCTAGACCTCATTTGTATAGATCTTTACCAATGATGATATATCGGGATGCAGTGCGGATAAGGTTACGTTTCTCATACTGGTTAAAGGAATCGGGAATGATTTGGTCTTGGAGATAGGAGAAAAGATTTTCATATCTGGATGAATCATGACCAACAATAGTGTATATCATGCGGGTTTCGGGGGAATCATATGCAAGATAAGATAGTGCTTCCACTAGGAACTCATAGCGTAGCTCATGTTCAGGCTGCTGTAATAAAGTAGATAGTGTTTCCATTACATTGGCAGCCTTGTTCTTTGTTCTAGGAATTTGCTCAAATGTGATAGATATGAAGTATTTCTTTAGATCATCTACCATTCTTTTATAAGGAATGAGATTTTCATCCTTAGTTTGGTACACATCATTGACTTGAAGGATAATAAGTTGTGAGTCTCCATGAATGTGTATCTCTGTCACTCTCCACTCAATTGCTATTTTCATGCCATTAAGAAGGGCTTCATATTCAGCAATATTGTTTGTGCAAGGAAACTTTAATTTGAATGCTTTAGGAATGGAGTATCCTTGAGGTGTGATGAACAATATGCCCACTCCAAATCCGTTCTATGTATAGGAGCCATCAAAGAACAATTGCCATTCTCTAGAAGAAAGATGGATGATAGAGGAATCTGGGAACTCCATTTGCATTGGTGTATCATTAAACAATGGTGCTTCAGCCAATTGATCAGCAATTACCTATCCTTTTATAGCTTTCCTTTTGACATACTCAATGTCAAATTCACTTAAAAGCATGACCCATTTAGCTAATCTACCTGTGAGGGCAGCCTTGCTTAGTAGGTACTTTAATGGATCAATTTTAGCTACCAAATGTGTAGTATGAGCTAACATATAATGTCTCAGTTTCTATGATGCAAAGATCATAGCTAGACAAGCTTTCTTAATCATTGAATAGTTCTTCTCATAAGCAACCAAAGTTCTATTGATATAGTAGATAGCTCTTTCCTTTTTATTCTCATCATGTTGTGCTAGCAATGCCCCCAGTGATGTATCTGTAGCAGAGACATATAAGATCAAAGGCTTCCCTTGTATATGAGGCATCAAGATAGGACGATTTGGTAGATATTTCTTGATATGGTTAAATTTTTTCTCACATTCTTCATTCCATGCAAAAGTCACACATTTATGTAAAGTTTTTGTAAAAGGGTGTGAGATATCCGCAAGTTGTGATATGAAACACCTGATAGATTGTACTCTCCCTTGCAATGTTCTCATCTGACTGATATTCCTCGGGGGTTGCATCTCCATTATAGCCTTTACTTTAGCCGGATCAACTTCAATTCCTTTCTTGGAAACTATGTATCCTAAGAGCTTTCCAGAAGTGACAACAAAAGCACACTTCTTAGGATTTAGTCTGAGACTAAATTTTTCCATTCTATCTAGTATCTTGCCCAAGTCATTTAGATGTTCATCTCTGATCATAGATTTTGCTAAAGTATCATCAACATAATCCTCCATAGTTCTATGCATTATGTCGTGAAAAATAGATGTCATCGCTCTTTGATATGTAGCACCAGGATTTTTAAGCCCAAATGGCATGACATTCCAGCAAAAGGTACCCCATGCACATGTGAAAGAATTTTTCTCTTGGTCCTCTGGAGCAATTTTTATTTGATTATATCTGGAGAAACCATCCATCAAGGAATACATCTCGAAACCGACAGTCATGTCCACTATCATGTCAATGTTAGGTAGTGGAAAATCATCCTTAGGGCATGCTCTATTCACATCTCTAAAGTCTGTGCATACTTTGATTGATTTATACGGTTTTGAAATAGGTACAATATTAGAGATCCATTCTGCATAATCAATCACTCAAATTAATCCGACTTTTAGGAGTTTCTCTAATTCAGCCTTTACCAAGAGTGCAACATGAGGATGCATCTTTCTCAACTTTTGTTTAACAGGCTTTACTCCGGGAGCAATAGATAGATGGTGCATTATAAGATCAAGATCCAACCCTAGCATATCTGAATATTTCCATGCAAAGTTGATTTTCTTTTCTGTTAGGAATGTAATTAATTTTTGCTTTTCTTCTTCTGATAAGGATTGTGCTACATGGATCAACTGTGGTTCCTCTACTGTGCCCAAGTTGATAGATTGAGTGGGCTCAATTAGAACTGGAGATTTGTCATGTAAATGATTCGAAAGGACATCAAATATCTCATCTTTAGGCACCTCAGAGAGGTTTTGACCTTCGGATACGTCTTTTGTTTTTACTTTTGTAGGTTCCAAGACTGCCACAAAGTGGTTTTCACCCTCAGAACTCCTTTTCTTTTTATTCTTATTCTTATTTTTTTGACTAAGATACTTGATGTCCAACTCCATCATGCTAACACTCGATTCACTGATGGAAGTCCTCATAGGCTCAACAGCATTGAGGTAGCAAGAAAGGGTATAGTCATTTGGGAAGGTATAAATACCGTGGTTCAGATTTGTGGAAGTTTGGTCAAGAAGGTCAGGATGTTGGATAGTCAAAGTGGGAAAAGATTGAGAGATAGTGTTTACGGATATGGATCTATCATCATTGGCACTGACCCAATGCTTGAGTTTGAAGGTGATATTACAACTTAAGACATTCAATTCATGAATAGGCTCAATGTCATTGTCGGAGTCCACTTCAGCTATCGGTGGATCAGACTTGTTAAGTTCATTATTTTTCTCTAGACTTATGTTGGGTGTAGGTGCATATTGGTGAATAACATCAATGTGTTTCTCTATGATAAGCTCATCCTCCTCTGGAATGGCTCCCCATTCATAGTCATTTGATTCATCTTCTGATTCAGGACTTCTAGGAAATCTTAGAACATGTGTAAAGTCAGGACATATCCCCCAAGCTGGATTACCCTCAGATTCAGATTTGAATTCATACTCATGAGAGTCTATTTCAGATTCACTAGATAGACTCAAATGTTCAGCTATGATGATAGGTTTTTCTTCTTCTTGTTTAGTAGTAGGTTCTTGTGTTTCTACTACATTGACTCTTCTAATTGGATCATCTTCTGCATCAAGAAGGTCTTTGATTTCTTTAGGCAAACACTCATAAGGAATAAGTTCTGAGCTATCTGAATCACTATCTGATGGTTCTATTTCTTCCTTTTTAAGAAGGGCTTCTCCTAGTGCAATTTGTTCTATGACATGAGAACAATTACCTTTGAGATAAAAGGGTTTCTTCTTAAAGCCTAAGCCAACAATATCCTTGTTTTCCCTACCAGTATGTGAAATAGGAGTCATAATACCTTTTCCTCTGACTCCTAGAGGTCCTTTACCTGGATATCCCATCTTAGCTATCAATTTATCTCTTGGGCCATATGACTTAGAAGGAATTTTTGGTACTGTAGAGTCACTAGTTTGAACAACTAGGGATTCAGGTTCATCTTTGTATAGCCATGCAAGCACAGCTTTGTCCTCTTCAAACTCTTGCTTGGAGACTTGTTCTGCCACAAAATTTCTTTTATATGCCTCAAGAGGTTCTTTAGATTCTGGTTTGGACTGTCCATAAGACTTAGGCGAGATAGGGAGAGATGTTAAAGATAAGACTGGCTCTATAGTATATTCTCCCATACCATTTTCCTTGATATTGACCTCTTTTGCTATGTCTTCCATTTTAGATGTGGATGTTGCTTCTATTTTCTTAGTGGAAGATTCTTTGTTATTAGGAACAAGTTTATCTGCACTTTCCTTCAATGCATTGCAAGTGGTGGATATGTCTGCTGGGATAGTCACCTCTACTCCTTCATAAGGAAACTTCAAACATTGATGGAATGTAGAAGGAATAGCTTTCATTTCGTGTATCCATGGTCTCCCTAGCAGGATGTTGTAAGCCAAAGGTAGATCAAGAACTTGACATATAGTATCTCTGATAACTGGACTTGCTCTGATAGGTAAGACAATGGTGCCTTTAGAAGATCTCTCTTCTTCATCATAGGCTTTTATAATTATCTTCTTTCTAGGATCAATAGCCAATTCTAAAAATCCCAATTGTGTGATCAAGCAGTAAGAACAAATGTTTAGGCTAGCGCCCCCATCTATCAACATGTGTTTGACACTACGGTTCTAGATCAAGACTTCTATATGCAAGAGTTGGTTATGCAGGTGACTCAAGGAGTTGTCATCTTCCTCTGAAAAGGAGATATATTGTAGAGATGTAAGATGTCCAACCATAGTCTGGAACCTGTCTAAATCAAGGTTGTTAGGAACATTGGATCTGAGCAAAGCTTTGTCTAGAATGGCTCTATGAGCTGGAGATATCCAAAGCAACTCAAACATGGATATTTTTTCATTAGTATGCTGGAGTTTTTGAACAATATTGTAGGATGTAGGCCTCGTGTCTTTAGGATTGGAAGATTTAGAAGCAACCTTCTATTTGGAAGCAGAAGAAAGATTGAAGGGCATCTTAGGGACATTGGATGAATCTGGGATTTGTCCCTTCAGATGTGCCTGATCTTGTGATCAAGTAATTGTGTTAGCTGAATGATGATCTCTATCTCTTTGCACAATTGTGATGACATTGCAATGCTCAGAGAGACAGGGTTCAACCATATTGATAACAACATTATTTCTAGGGTAAGCATAATTGACCTTTGCCCCCATATTAAGCTGAGAAGATGAAACTTCTTGACCATGTTTCGAAAATGGTTCTGTGAATACTGTATGATCGTTATTGCTCTTATGATTGTCAATCATAATGTCTCTATTATCGATTTTATCTTGTATAGTATGTTTCAAGTGTAAGCAGTTATTAGTTTTATGACCCTTGTTATGATGGAAGTCACATAATTTGTTCTCTCTCCACCATTTTGGTTTAGGTTTGGGATCAAATTGTCGGATCTCAGGCAGAGATATGATGTTGTTAGCTAGCAGAGTTTTCATGGCTGATTCCAAAGATTCTCCAAGAGGAGTGAACTTTCGTTTATTATCAGCAGACCAAGGTTTATACTTTGGTACCTTTTGTTTTGAAGCTTTGATGGCTTGGGTAGTAATAGTTAGATTGAAAGCTGGTGCCTTAGATGGGGCACATAGAGTATCAACAACGCCATTTGTGACGATGCTTTTATTCTTGTTCCAATTTTTGTTCTTGTCTTTAGAACTAGATCCAGATTCGTACTTGTCCTTTTGAACTGTGATGTCCCCTTTTTTCACAAGAACTTTTTCAATTTTGATTGCATTATCCACCATCTTATCAAAAGATGTATGATTTTGCATTTGTAGAGGGTAGTTGATTTCTGGAACAAGATTATTGATGAAGATTTCCAGCTTCTCAGTTTCTGGAAGAGATCGAGCATATAGAGAGAATTTCTTCCTCCATCTTTTGAGAAATGTCAGGAATGGTTCTCCTAGATATTGTTTGAGATTGGAAATGTCGATCATGGTGACCGGATGTTGAATGTTGTAGGAGTATTATTGATAGAATAATTTGATCAACTCCTCAAAGGTTTTTTATGGTAGGAGGCATTGTAGAGAACCAATGAATGGCTGCCCCTCCCAAAGATCGAGGAAAGAGATGCATTAGATAGGTTGGTTCGTGCATGAACTCCATAGATTGTGTATAGAATTCTCTGACATGATCTTGAGGATCAGAGTTTCCATCATACTTATCATATTTAGGCATCTCCACTCTTTTAGGGAATGGCGACATATACAAGTCTTTGTCAAATGGAAAAGGGCATAGAGCCTCCATGGAGAACTCCTTGGGTTCCTTTTCTTTCTCAAGTTTGTTAAGTTTGACTTGCATGGCATGCATTTGTTTCATCATAACCGTGATGGGATTTTCTTCCTCATGTGTAATGATATCTTTGACATTAAAGTTAGGAGGAAGTTTAGCTCCTTGTTGAGCGAGTTCTAGAAAATATGCCTCTCTATCTTCTTTCAAGAAATGCCTCATCATTTTCTTGAAATCATCATCATTTTGATATCGAGCAATTTCAGAAAATGTGGGTTCTTGATCCGCACCATGTTGAGAGTGAGCTCTTTGAGAACCATGGTTTGTCCCTGCTTGAGACATGTTAGGAGTTTTAGGACTCCCTGGGATAGATCAAGGAGGAGTTTGTTGATTACCTCCGTGAGTTGATGGAGGAGGTATGTAACCAGTTTTTAATCAAAATTTGCCAAGACCGTTGTCTTCGTAAAGACCAGAATTGTAGAGTTGCTCAAGAGTTGGACCCTTGTGAGTAGTCAAAGGTAAGGTATGAGATGCTTCTCCTGATTTCTTGTGTGAGGAAGCTCTATTTTCCACCATTAACCTTGGGTGAAGAAAAAGAATAAGATGAAGACAACTGAAGAATGAATTGATTCAAGAAGATCAGATGATGCAACCTTGTCAAGATTAGATTGATTGAAGATTAGCTTAGACGTGGATGAAGGATACTATGTCCTGGATGTATGGGTAGATGCCCAAAAGATAGCGGACACGAGTTCACAACACTTAGTCATTTTGAAGATTGATTAGAGATTAATGATTTGACAAGGTTTTGACACAAGATGAAAAAGACTCAAATCGATTAAACAGAAGGCTGGATCAGATTGAAAAGGCCACTTTAGGAAAATGATTGGATGATTTCTAGTTTTTGCTCTGTTCCTGACACAGTGATTTGTTCGAAAAATTCTGGAAATAGGTTGTAAAAGATGAATATCTGGCAATTTTGACCACTTTCTGGCAATTTTTCAAAATTTCTCAAATGAATTTTTGCAGACTCATACGACACTAGGTTCCTAATCATACGACAATTGACAAACTCATACGACAATTGCAAAACTCACACAACAGTTGATAGCAAGATTTGACTTTTTTTATTTGACTAGCAACAAAACTCGTACGATAATATACCAGCCACCATACGACAATAGGGGGGTTCTAAAATGGCACTTTGCAAAAACTCGTACGACACTCTGACCTTGTGAGATGACTTTTGACTCTAGAAAGGTATTTTACTTCAGATTTTGCAAATTTTGGATTTTCAGTTTCAGATTGTTTACAAATTTTACTGTCCACTATTGAAGATTATATCAGGATCATTCATTTTTAGTAACCAGATATATAAACAAGCACGCATAATAGAAAGCAAGTGATTTCAAGCACGTCTAAAAACAATGAACAGGGGACAAAGCAACCCTGCGCATGAACAATCAAGTGATTGAATTGTGCTAATCCTTAGGAGTGCTAATTGTGTATGTTCCAAAAAGTTTTGCAATAACGCACATATTCCTAAAAATGAAAATTTGGCCTCCCTAGGGTTTGTATTAATGGTCTGACTCTACAACTTTTATGATCCAAGAAGGTGAAATCCAATCTCGGCACACCAGGGTTTTGACACAGTCCGAGAATTTAATCAATCAGGAGCTACTAGGGAGATCTGACAACCCAACAAGAGACCACACCTGTGAAGATTTCTTTCACAAGGACATTTATATAGTGGTTGTCACAACCATAGTGAAAATGACTATTACCGCTTGAGGTTCCATCCACGTGGTTGACCCAATTAAGGGAATGTCCACTACAGTTAACCCTCTCTAAAGGTGACTCACAAAAGATACCACATGGAGACTGGTTCCAGATTCAAGGATCTAAGTTTCTGATACTACCCAAAAAGGGAGTAGAGCTAGTCCTCTAGCCTTTTCACTTTTAACCAAAACAAAGCAGACGGATTAATCTGACACACTAAGACTAAGATTATCTCACAAAGACCTATGATGTCAATTGCTTGTGATCTATCAAGCTTTCTGAAGAGAGAATGTATCAATCAAAAGTTGAAGACACACAAATCTAGTAGAACGTGAGACACTCTCAATATCATCCCTACCTACAAGGGTTCTCTCATTGAGAAGAGCTTCGCTGAAAACCCACTCTCAAGAACCATGAATAGTGTTCATAGGGCCTATTTACTATGTGTAACAGATATGCGAAAAGTAAATCTATGTTCATTTTTATAGTCCAAAATGAAGTCTGATTTATGAAAGTAGGAAAGGCACTCAAGCTAGACACGTGAGATGCTCATTTTATGTCCAAATTGAAGTGTTATCAGATTGAGAAGAATACTTGAATTCCTCGCAACGTGATTAGTAGATTTTTACTTGTTTTTAGCAATTTTCACGCTTTTCCCAATTAAAATCAGTAGGAACCAATCAGAAATAGAAAATTTCAATTGTTAGGGTTAACTGTTAGTCCAAATCTAGAAATCAAATCTAGAAAACTGCCTGAAAAAGTGAAACGACAATTGAAACCTGGTACTAAAACTCGTACGACAATGGGTTACCTCCTAGACGACAATCCAGAAACTCATACGACAATGGGTATCAAATCATATGACAATAGAGCCTCCAAACAATAATGTGCTTCTAATGGTATGATCCTCG
The DNA here is from genome assembly GCA_027943335.1 of Chamaecyparis obtusa. NCBI lineage: Eukaryota > Viridiplantae > Streptophyta > Pinopsida > Cupressales > Cupressaceae > Chamaecyparis > Chamaecyparis obtusa. Next base: position 214,032 of record BSBK01007616.1, read on the forward strand.
ATCAAATCAATTATCGTACGACAATGGGTACCTCCTGGTACGAGTTTCTGACAAAACTTGTACGAAAATTGTACGAACAGAAAATAAAAATCGTAGCTTGGAATAGAAAATGACAAGAAAAAGATAGAAATTGATAGAAATGGAATGGAAACCCATTTCAGGGCCCCACAGTGGGCGCCAGAAATGTGTGTGTGAATTTGTACCTAGCTGTATACACAACACTTTAGTAAAACATTAGAGGTTAGCAAAAATCAAAATCGTACAATGAAATGGAAACTAAACTAACCAAGTGATTTACTGCCTTCTAGTAGATGCGAGTATGTATTCTCAGATTGGACCGAGATCAGTGACCTTGACGACACCTAAACGAAGGATTTGAATGTAGAATCTAGATATGGAATGAATGCAATTTAATCTATATTTTTGGTTTTTTCTGTGCAATTATGATGAAAGAAATCTAATATGAAAAAATGATATGCAATTAATCTAAGAATTGATATGCAAAAATGATATGAATGCTAGAAAATAATGAAAATCTCACAACAACCTTGATTCGCAAAGATAGATTCTTCGGTCACCAATTCGCCAGCGTGAGGATGCAATTTCGTGGATCCATTGTGAAGAGCTGAAGCTTTGATTTTATAGAAATCGAGGGCTTTGGAGGTGCATGAGAAAAGCCATAAATCACTCTTGATGAACTCAAGTTGATTTTTGAGTCAACAAGCAATCATAGATAATTAACTCACAAAATCATGCAAAAACAACTTTTTAACTCAAATCAGAAGTTTAGATCAACTTTGAACTCAAAATAGATGTTTGAATTTCCAAAAGTTAACAACTTGCATTGATTTTCTAATTTTAAGTTTAACTACTCTTTGAATGTGCACAATAATTATGAATTAATTAAATAAATAAAGTGATTTATCCTCAACTTAACTGATTTAAATTTAAAAATAATTGATTTATGGGTTAGTCAATTATTAAATCAAACTTTTATTCAAAAACTATATTATTAAATTTGACAACTGACTTTAATTAATTAAATAAGAATTTAATCAATTAGTCATAAGGTTTTTGATTTATTGTCAAAATAATTAAATAATATAATTTAGGAATAAATGTAATTAAATTTAATTAAATAATTAAGTGGCAGTATTAAATCTAATTAATTAAATATTCAGAATATTCAATTAATCAAACTTTAGGATAAATAGGATTGATCACCAAAAAATCATTAAATTAAAGATAATTAAGATAATTAGGAATATTGCTAGGAATATTCTCCGATGCAGAATTTAAGCTAATCAATTAAGATTCAATGATGTTCAGATGTGCCTTGGGTTAGGACTTTGATGTCAATTTCATTCGATTTGAAGATGTAGGAGGTTAATGAACCTATAGCCCATTTTTGGGGTATTACAGTACCCAAGTATTTGTCATATTTAGGCAACTCTACACCTTTGGAAAAAGGTGGCATGTGAAGACTCTTATCAAAGGGGAAAGGACAAATACTTTCCATTGTGAACTATTGTATAGGTTTATTCTTGTCCTTCGCAAGTTGGCTAATCTGATCTTGCATATCTCAGACCATCTTTTGCAACTTAGCAGTCTCAGCTTCTTCTTCCTTGGCCACAAGCATTTCGACTTGATAGTCTAAGGGTAATTTGGCCCCTTGTTTGGCCAGCTCAAGAAAGTATTTTTCCTACTCTTCTAGGAGGATCTCCATCATCTTGATAAGACTCTTGTTTACTTTCGCAACATCTATGTCATTTTGGGTTATTACCTCATCGTCATTACCAAGGATTTCATAAATGCTTGGGACTTGATCTTGACTTTGGTCATGTGGAGGAGGACGATAGTGATATGCTTGTTGACCACCTTGAGTTTTATTTTGAGCTTGGTGCTGATTTTGATCATTTTGGGATTAATCATAACATTGATCGTTTCGAGATTGAGCATGATGTTGATCATTGGAAGATTGACCATGATACTGGTCATTTTGAGATTGGTCATGAGTTTTGTTGTATTTGCCTGGTTGGAAGTCGAAGGGATCTCCCATCTTGTCAATGTAGGATTGTGCAGTGAGTGAAGATTCAGTAAAATGATATGAATGATGCCGAAATGGCACAACTAAGGTAACCTTTGGCACTTTAATAGGATCAAAAGGGTCGATAGACTCAGTAGGTTCGATAGCTTCGACAGGGTCGATAGATTCAATAATAGGATTAGTCCGAGGAAGTGGTCTTCCAAAGTTATGAAACAATGAGTTGTTTTGGAAGAATGAGTTGTCCTGTTCTCAAAATGATAAGTCAGGTTGTGCTTGAAACAATAGATTAAAGCACTCTTGGAACACTAGAGGTGATGATTGAGATGGGTCGTCTTTCAATGTAATCAACGAAGAGGAACTTGAGGATCCCTCACAATACTCAAATTGCATGATAGGTTCGGGATGACTTATTTCTTGATTACGAGATCTACCTCTACCTTATCCGGTACCACGAATGGGAAAAGTGTTGCCACTTCTAGTCGTAACAGTCATAGATGAAGATTTAAGTATCGAGAGAGGACTTGGGATTATGCTAAAACTTTGTCTCTAGGAATAATGAAAAGGAGATAAAGGCTAGAACAACCAAGATGTGAGTGCACCCGACATGAATCGTCAAGAGAATGGCTAGAACAACTGAGATGTGACTATCACGTCGCAAGGTACAAAAGCACAATGAGATAAGACAAATAACAGGGAGACAATACGAGTCTAAGAAATAATCAGTTGGTTCGCAACTCGAGACACCTAGTTTCAGACAGTGGACAACAAGAAAACAGGCAAACAGACCTTAGACAAAAATCAGATCAGGCAAAAAGTTGACCAATCAATGGGAAATAGCTCGCTATTTTTTAAATCTGGGTACAGGTTCGCGCGAGAAAGCGTTGGGTCATGTGAGAAAATGTCAAACTTCACGCAAGAGAATGAAGTCTCGCATGAGGAATTGCTCTAGAAAGTGAAATTTTGTACCGGAAAATATCAAAGTTCGACAGTTCGACATAGTTTTTGAGGTAAAAAGTCAAGTTTTGAGAAAACCTGAACTGTTCTCTGACAGAATTTCTAGTTTTCGGATAGTTTGAATCAACAATCTTAGTTTGTATGTTGCAAGCAATTGTTTACAAGCATGGAGTTTTAGATCAAGCAATAGTGATGCAAGAAGTAGTCGCAAACAATTCAACCAAGGACAAAGCAACTTGGCAGAATCATGGGAGTCTTTATTTAATCATGATGGACAGTTTAAGACTCGATAATAAACACATAGTTATCCCTACAAAAAAAATGGTAGAGAAGACAAAATTCGTGCCTCACAGCTTACGCACATGCGTTCACCTCACACAGCCGTGTCACCCCCTAGAGGGCGCCCGTGTTTTTGGTGTTTCCAAGGACTCAATAATATATGTTCAAAGGTTACCCTTGAAGTAGGGGCCAATGTCATATACCACCTTCAAACGTCGAGGTGCATGCCTATGGTGAGAATCTACGAGAGAGATTCTTCCCCCTCCCTGTGCAAATATTATGTCTCCTTTCGGAGGTGATCCGGGTAGGCAACTAACTAAGAAAGTTTTTAGTGGGCTTCCATTCACACTAACCTTCGGTGCCCCCGATACAGGGCTAGGGCCTCGCAGCCACACCGACACCTGAAATTCATACACCCCTGCAAGCAGGGCTAGGAGCGGCGCCACTCAGTACAATAGACAGAGCCTTCTCAAGATGATAGTCAAAATCAAGAGAATGAATTTAACATGGTTTTGGAGTCTTTAGAATCAACAAAGCTTTCTTTATTATAGTGAGGTGGAATCACTGACAATAGGTGTGTAATCACTTGGGTCGTTCTCGGAGGTTCAACTTATGGTAGGCCCTCTAAAGGTGACACAACTTGGCTTGGATTTGAGAGTCAGATTTTCTGATTCTTTCAAAGAGAGAATAGCATACTTCTCTACCTCTTCACCTTACCCAAACACGCAAGACATATTCATCACCAAGCTAGTTCCTCCTTAACCAATCCACAAGCTTTTGAGTTTCTGGTTCTCTCAAAGAGAGAAGATCATAATCCCCTAACAAGTAGACGTGCCAAAGATCACTACATTTCCTTTCTTCCCTAGGTATCTATCATGCTAGCAAGATCTAGGTCTTGGGTTCATCCATGTGCATCACTTCTATGTGATGAAGAGCCTATTACCCTAGCTCACTATTAAGACCCTTAAGAAATTTTAACAAGGCCCTAGTTATACTATGTGATGAAAGCAATAAAACAAGCACAACATTTTGAATATCTTCGACAACCGTCCTGCAAGCAAACCGTTAGCAAGTTTTTATGTCTTGGTCAATCATCCTACAACCCACTGTTATGATGTGATAGAAAAAAAAGATATAAAAATCAACAACAAATGATAGATATCAGGAAACAGTAACAGGAAATTACAGAAACTGAAAGATTTTTAAGAAACTGAGACCAAGTCTTGCGCGAGGAAGTACACCACTGCACGTGAGAAAGTACTGTGAAGCGCGTGAGAAAATGCTACTAGCAGCAAATCTACGCGCAAGAAAGTACCCAGAAAGCAAATCTTCGCATGACACAGTCAAAAAGCTCACGCAAGATTTCGTACATAGTTGTATGGACCATACGATAGAATTTGAAATTCTTGTCAAAAAATTTTCGAGAGAGAGGCTAGAAATCAGTTTTCTGCCCCACGGTGGGTGCCAAAATGTTTATAGCTGAATGTGGACCTCTAATCCAACCATAGACACAACATAGTCATTGCTCAATCATGAAATTACGAAGGCGAGTATGAATTACTCATTTCGCAATATCGATCAAATCGACCTGTTGCCTCCTAATTAGTTGGGGTGTTTGAATTACTCTCAGATTGGAGAGCCAACAACCATAGACCAAACTAAGACGAAGGATTTGAAAAGCTTAAAGAAATGATCAAAATGCGAAATTAAGCTATATGAGAATGCAAGTGTAATCTAAGAATGCAAGTGTAATCTAAGAATGAAAGTGTAGATTTAATCTAAAAGCTTGAAAAATGAGGATTAAACTAAGCATATAGTAAACTAATTAATATGAAAGTGCAATTAAACTAGAATGAGAATTGCTCTAATTATGCAATAACAAAGCTTGAAAGCATGAAAATTGAGACAAAAAATGACTATAGTTTGAGTACTCTCACAATTGCCTCCTCAAAATGAAGAAAAGTAGCTCATAATTTAGAAAAACCCTGAGAGAGGATGAAGAGTTTCTTGAAAAGAAACGGCTGACTCTTCATCTCCATGGAGGAAGGTAAGACAAATATTGAGGAATTATTTAATTAAAAGAATGGATATTGCCACATATGGTTGACTCTTCAAATAATTTTGGATAATTAAATCCAAATAAAGATGTCTATTCAAATAACCAAATAATTACATGATGTGTATTAGCTAAAGGGGGTGGAATTAATTTAATTTAAAGTAATTAGGACTTTAGAATTAAATTAATTAATCATAGAGATTATTTAGCCAATAAAGTTGAATATTTAAGAACTAAATATAGTGTATGATTAATACAAATTTAAAGTTTTTTGCATTTGACACCAAGTCAAATAAAGTAAAAAAGGGGATAGAATTGTCTAGTACAATAGGACTTTGACGATGTAGAAATTGAAGTAATGCACAAAAATTGATTAAAATTGTAAGGTGCCAATTTTGGGGTATTACATTTTTCCCCTCTTTGAATTGATGTGCGAGCAGTGCGTTGATTCAAAGAATAGTCTAATGTGACAGGTGATGAGCATTTCAGAAGTCGAGGTTAGATTGCCAAGACAACGATCAGATCGAGATGCAGAACCAACTTCAGAACAAAGCGTGATTCTCTGAAGTCTAAGTTAGATTGTGAAGACAACGGTCGGATTACTACTTGAGAGAAAACCAGAATTAGGGTTAGATTGCCCCAATACGAAGCTTAGTCCTTCGAGACTCAGGTTAGATTGCCCAACTAACGGTCCAAAAGAGATTTCGAGAGCCATCTCCAAAACGAAGCTTGACTTTCAGGAATTAGGGTTAGATTGCCCCAATACCCAATGAGATTTCGAGAACCATCTCTAGAACGAAGCTTGATCCTCGAGGATCCGAGTTAGATTGCTCAAATACCTAAAAGATAGATGAAAAGATGACAAGATGTGAGGCACAAAGATGTCCCTAGCGATGAGGACTTTTGATTCAAACCAAACTGATTCGAGAATGATTCGACAAGATTTAATGATGCAATCATCTTGCCCCCTCGGGAGCGAAATCGAAAGATGACACGTCAGAAAGATGATTGATAGCAATAGGTCATAGATAGAGTTAAGATCAAAGATCCAGATGAACTCAAAGTAGATTAAGGAAGCATCGAGAGGATGCATAAGCAATTTGGAGCGATTTAGAGGTCTTGTTGACCAAATTTGAACATAGTTGACTAGATTTGACTAGAGTTGACTTTGATGAAAATATTGAAGATCTTGAGAAAATGATGATGAGACAATATTCCAGCAAGAAAATGCCACTAGAAGGTTGACTGCACAAGCGTCTGATCCCAGAGGTCCCAAAATTTTAAAACAGGATTTTGAGCTACCTAGAGATGTCAGATTTTGATTTCGATCCCGAAAATGGATTCAGAATGGTCAATTTAGCCAAGGGTGCAATTTTTGCGCAAAACAGAGCACTTTTGAAAATTAAGTCAAAAGCTATATAAGGCCTAGAGGGGTCATTTTCAAGTCATTATTCACTTTGTCTTCTAGAGATTTTGAGAGCTCCGAGAGAGATGGAGAACATTCTAGTGCATACACATCGTTTTGAGCGCTCCCAACAACATGATTGGCCACCGAAATATGACGCACCTGTAAGTAGTCGATAAACCATCCTGCATTTCAATTTTTAATGCTTTTTAGGTCATTTAGGTTAGATTTTAGCATGTTTAGGGCTTAGTTCTTCAATCTTCATGCGAGGAAATAGTTTTCTCGTGCCGGCCTCAGTCGCCCCTCATGTGAGAAAATAGTTTCCTCGCTCAGGTTAGGGCATCTTCGCATCGGGCTCCTTCACGAGCTCGTGCGAGATGTTATGCGATGTCGCGCGAGAATTCATCCCAGTGATGAATCTTCATGCAAAATAACATCTTGTCTTGCACAAAATGGTGCTACAACTTTGTAGAATCTTCACCCAATTTTAGATAAAATTAGCCAATTAGAACGTCCCAGAGTCATGTTAGGATAGATGTGTAGCCTTACTTGTTATTTCTTTGTAAAACCACGATGATTGAGATATTGATCCAATGTCGTCACTTACCTTGCAGGTTGACTTCCCAGATGTTGCGTTCTAGTCTCACCATCCAGTGATCAACACATTAGTATAGAGGTTGACCGATGCTGAGGGTGCCCACATCGATGGGCTAGGATTGACTAACCTACGTGATATACCCGACATTCAGGTAAATCACGGTCTTCTAGGTGCATTGGTTGAGCGTTTCCATTTAGAGACGAACACATTTCACTTGCTGATGGGGGAGATGATAGTCACTCCTAAGGACATTTACAGGATACTTAGGATACCTTTCCACGACGTTCGGGTTGAGTACGACATTCAGCCTAAGGTAGGTACATTGGCACTGAGAGCCATCTTTCAGGATGATTTAGTGATAAGTCAAGCCATCTCATGGGAGGACCTAGTCAGCAGATATGGAGCTAGGCATAGATTGGCGATCGTCTTGGCTATATTCTTGAGTTGTTACTTGGTTCCGGATCGAGGACAACATGGATTGGAGTGCGGCTGGGGTCGTATGTTGTAGTAGATGTTGGATAGGCCAGTTGCCAGATCTGGGTGGGGTGAGTGCATGCTCGCGTAGATGTACCATGAGATGCATGAGATTGTGTATCGGCGTGCTAGGACTATGGCCGCATGAGTGTTCGTATTGTAGGTATGGGCTTGGGAGCATCTCCCTATATGTAGGCCAATCTTCCATGATACACGACAGGCTCTAGAGCCGTATATTTATAGATATGCAGGACCTATGACCCAACCAACGCTTGGTAAGACAGAGCAGTGGCGAGGACAGCTGGATGACATGACAACAGTCATATGGAGACCTTGGGTAGCTATAGAGCCATGGGATGACGCTCGGCATGAGCTCTCACACATGTTCGTCTCGCGTCCACTGATCGAGCGCACCATTTCTGTCACTGAGCGCTTCTTGCTTACATGTGTTTTACGACAGTTTGGGAGACCGCAAGATGTCTCCCAGGAGTACTGCACATACGCCTAATTCATCGATGAGATGAAGAAGGGTTGGCAGCCCAAATTAGATCAGTGCAAATGTGCGATCGAGGCACAAGTACCTCTAGCTCGGTGGGACTATATGGTGGATGCCACCAATGCAGGGATGATGCCTGCATACAAAGATCATTTCCTGGCTCACCCCTTCCTGAGATTCACAGATCCTGATGGCATGGGCCAGAGGGCACAACAACAGCAAGGACAGTAACAGCAGCAGCAGGTACCTGTGTAGTAGCAAATACCAATACAACAACTTGGACAACAGCAGGTTGCCCAGCAGCAGGGACATAGAGTATTGAGGCCAAGGATAGGGAAGACGGATATCCCTCCTAGGACTATGGGTTCAGATGCATGTGTTGGTAGCAGTGGCACCTAGCAGAGGTCCACTAGGCAAAGGATACGGGATACCTCTCAGTAGCTGCCTCCTGACAAGGGGGCACATGGCGATGATACCAATATGCAGGATGCACCTGTGGGAGGATAGGTATCATAGCTACAAGAGGCTCTCAGGAAGAGCCGAGAGAGGATTAGGAAGATACAACGGGAGTGGGATGACTATCACACCCAAGTCATTGTCTAGGAGACCCACGTATCAGAGTGAGACCACGAGATCAGAGGGCTTTAGCAGGCGTTGGCCAGGGCATAGCTGGAGGCGAGATATGGAGCTGCACAGTCAGCCTATTATTATGCAACATACGTTGGGGTAGTGCCAGATTTAGCAGAGCAGGTGCCTCCATTCTTAGAGTATGCTGGAGCTCAAGTTGTTCCACAGGGGCCACCTCCACAGACACCGCCACAGGGACCACCCCCACAGGGTCCACCACCTCCGGCAGGTGGTTAGGATCAGAGCTAGATATTTGATATACATTGTAGCCCATTTTTGATACTGTGCTCGAATAGTATCGTTCTTTTGTACACTGACATTGATTGATATATATATGAGATCGTCATTTTGATATCATTGTACTTGTATCTATATTGCTTTTATGCTGATGTTTACGAGATGTTGCCCGTATGATTAGATGTGAGATGCATATAATGTTGTTATGTAAATGTTGATGTTTATGCACATATTTTATTGATATATATGCAAATGTGAAATGCAATGATAGATGGTAGATAAATGAATGCAATGTATGATTTGATTTATGCTTATAATGGATGCACATGCTAATGAATATGTAGATGTAGAATGTATGCATATGGATTTATGATAATGCACTCGGAAATGCAATGTGTATGGTACTAATCATCTCATGTAGAATGTTGCAATATATAACAAGTACTAACCAAAAGAATGTTTCAAAGATCAAGAGTGAGGACCGGACACTTGTGCAGCCAAGACGAACCCGGGATAAAAGATGAGAACCTTCGATGAATAGATTCAGAAGAAGACAATCAAGAGAGCACCAAAACACTGTCTCAATGCAAGCCTAGAATGAAAATGCAAGCCTAAGCTAGATGCAAACCCTAGGACTTGGTTGTTGGACTCGTTTTATTATCATCATAGAGTTTTTAGTAACAGATGTGCGTGGGATGCCATACAACCCTCACTGACATTGCAATCATGAGAATACAAATATGACATTGGTCTTAGATTTGTCAAAATGAGGTGTAAGCATTAAGGCACAAGAAGCCAGGATGACCAAAACGCCTATTCCTTTTGATTTAGCAAGTTAACATAAGCATTAAAGCACAGTTGCTAGAATGACCTGAATGTTGCTTGCATACAAACACGTCAGACACGCGAGAGTTCCTTCTTTTGCTAAGTGAATGATTAAGCATATTAAGGTGCTCGTAGTGACCCTTACGTTCACTTAGCAGGACGAGTGTTAGCAATTTCACTTGTATCAGAAAGAAGTCACTCAAACAAACAAAGAGAAGAACCAACCTTACCAAAGTTTCCATATAAAAGGAGTCGAGGTACACATGGCCATCCAACACATGATGAAGGCTCTCACAGTGGACACCCCTCTTAGATAGATTCATTGGATCATTGGAACTAAACCAACAAACAGAAAGCAAAGAAAAGATCATGCCTCCAATCTTCACATTTCTCAATCAAGACATACATCTTAGATTCACTCGAGGGGGAATGATAAAGCAATAAAACAAGCACTCGAAGGAAAAGCTCAGCATGCTTCAGAGTGTTACAAATCGAATTTCAGTTTTAGTTTAAGCAGATTGAAGTCGAATCGGAAGTGTACAACATTTGAAGTCTCAATATGACAATGACAGTAGGCGGACACAGTGAGGATCACTGGTGACCGTCGCAAGAGGTGAAGTCTCAAGGAGATATCAGAGCACTAACCAAGTATCAGCAGGCAGACGCAATGAGAACCACTGGTGACCGATACAAGGAAGATTCTCAAGGAGAGAGATCTAAGAGCAAACGAAACATCAGCAGGCAGACACAGTGAGAACCACTGGTGACTGATGTACAGGAGATCCTGAAAGAGAGGGATTCGAACGAGAGCTAGGTATAAGTAGGCAGGCATAGTGAGAACCGCTGGCAACTGATACACGAGAAATCCTCAAGGAGAGAAATCTCAAAAGTAGGTAGGCATCAACAGACAGACGCAGTGAGAACCACTGGTGATTGATGCGAGGAAAATCTTTCGAAAGCGATAGGACAATGCCCCCTAGACCAGGAAGGTGCCCCCAAGTGTGACCAGTTTCAATCCATGAAGAGTCGAGCATAATCTCAAAGACCACTGAAAGCAAGTGCATGAGCTAGCAAACTAAAGCAGGGAACGAACTAAAGCGGGAAACAAACTAAAGCAGGAAAGCGAGAAAGCAAACTAAAGCAGGAAAGCAAGAGCCAAGCGGTGTTGCAATAGGTATAGCATTGGGGAACAAGAGGTGCTTGTGTACTAGGTTTTCACCATCTTGGCAGAGATTCTATTTTTGCTACCATGATGCCTGTTTGCCAGGTTTTCATCAATGGCACATTTTTTCTTTTTTTCAATTTTTTTGTTCTTTTCTCTTTTTGATTTTTTTGTATTTTTATTTTTTTGTATTTTTTGAAATTTTCTATTTTGTTGTATTATCAAGGTGCTTGTTTACCAAGTTTTCACCAGGATAACAGATACATCAAAGCACCTGTTTACCAGGTTTTCACTAAGATGATCATAGGGATTATTTAGCCAATAAAGTTGAATATTTAGGAATTAAATATAGTGTATGATTAATGCAAATTTAGGGTTTTTTGCATTTGACACCAAGTCAAATAAAGTTAAAAAGGGGACAGAATTGCCTAGTACAATAGGACTTTGATGATGTAGAAATTGAAGAAATGCACCAAAATTGATTAAAATTGTAAGGTGCCAATTTTGGGGTATTACAGCTAGAAATGCCACAAGACTGGCCATCTTGCTACGTGGTGTGTTTCAAACAAGGTTAAACCAAAGAAATCGCCTACTTGGTGGTCAGGGGTTGCTGACCATCATTATACAGTTTGTAAAGCCTCTAAAATTGAGGGTTCAGATGTTGGCTCTCCATTTTTTGATCATGCTTTCGCTGATGCTTATGTGGATTCCCCGGATGTCTCTGTTGCTGTTGTTGTTGCTTCTGATTTGGCCTTGGATCAAACTATTGCTATCTGCCTAGAATGTTGTTGCTAACTCTGGTTTTGTGTTGTCTTCTGTTGCTAATGGTCCTGTTGCCCACGACATTGTATCTGGCCCGGAAGTTCTTGGTGATGTCTCTATTTTTGCTGCTTTTTTGGCTGCTGGAGGTGAGTGCCCTATCTCCCATGTCTCTCCTGTGAGGGATCGGGAGAACAGTCATGGTGTTATTCTAGCCCCTTCTGGGGTTTCAGATGTTACTTGCCCCTTTGTGGGCTCTTCTAGCTCTTCTAAGGTTTGGCAAAAGGCTATCAGTAAGATGGAGGATGGATGGACTACAGTTAAGGGAAAGAAATCTAAATCATCTACTCCTTTTGATATGAACTTATGTTCACACAAGGCTGGGCAAAAATGTAAATCTTGATCACCCTTAGTTGTATCTGCCTAGGTTGTTTGACCCTTTGGCTTGTCTGGTGGGGCACCACAGTTGTGTTATGGTCTTCTACATGCTCTATCTTTTAAATGCTTTTGTATAAGGTTTCAGGACCTTTCAAATCCTATTTTTACTTAATCAGAACTGTTATCCACATCTCCATCATATTTCTCCTAATCCTTTGCAACACATCGATTTGACTTCTACACATTCCTCTTTTATACAAATCCACTCTTGGGCATCACAATATAAAATTTTAAGGGAACAATCTAGAATGAAAATAATCAACCTTCCAAGGAATTATGTTTATACATTATCAAACATATTTTTATGGTCAATATCTATTTATTTTGGGGGTTATTAGATATCATTCTCCACTAATTCAATCCATTTCAAGTGCATTATTCAAGAGTTAAACACATACAACAGTTAAGACTAGAGTTGAGAAAGGAAGAGGATTGTATTAGAGAAGAGGTAACCAAGTTACAGGTTGAGTTACTACCGCATTTGGAAGTGATGCAAAAACATGTGACAAAGGCAAAGAAATTGGTTGCCACCCCTGAGATCTCAGTCACAGAAAACATTTTTGATATGCATGCACAAGTGAGCTTACAACAGCTTGCTCTAGAAAATCTTAAGGAGGAATGAGAGAAACTTATGGATAATCTCAAGAAAACCCATCCTAACATTTTTAACAAATTGTAAGTATATAATTTGTCATTATTTTCAAAAAATGGGGAAACATATGTATATATACCGAGAGCATGTTCAAAGGGGGAGTCACTGAGAGTCACTGAGTTTACCCTCATATTTTATGGTTTTGTAAATTTTTCAAGTTCAAACTTTTATAGTTGGCATACATATAAGTTTTTGATACTAATGCCAAAGGGGGAGAATGTTACTCCTAAATGGATTGAGTGTTGTCATTAGTATTCATTTGTACAGTTGGTAAACAAAGCAAGACAATTCAATTGGTTATAACTACATAGTAGTCACCAAGCACAGAGGTTACCGAGTACACAGGATTACCGAGCACCAGTAAATACAGAGACCGAGAGACAACATTTACCGAGTAATCCAGAGTTCACATAAAAGTTTGGAATGGCACATAGTTCAAGGTGAACAACTTTTTGTCGAGCAAGAAAACGGTTTACCAAGATCACGGTGAATATTTATTGTGGATGTAATCATTTAATGAATGATGATTCCTATGTTATGATGATCTAGGTTAATCATATGAACCATTGATCTTAGGTTTGCTAAGATAATGTAAAACCCTAATTAGGTCAAATCAGTTTGATATAAGTATTGTTAAGATGTCATTTTGACATATATCATCAAGAAGTAGCCGCACTCAAGGACATCTGAAGATCAGACAAGGTTTTGATAAAAGGATTTTGATAGAGCATACAGTTTATAAAAAATAGGCATAAGGCTACCAAGCAGTACAAAAGGACATATTATTCACAATAAGGTGATATCATTATTATACTTAATGGATCTGATATCAACAATTTGAGTTGTATTTCATACAAATCATATATCACTATTACTCTCTAACAATTGTAGCAGATTCAAAATCTCCTAACAGAGTGGACTTAACAGTTCTTTATTAAATCTCTTAACCGAGTGCACACATATATTGTGTTGCTAAAATTCTCTAACTAGGTAGATCTAGTTGACCTTTTTGTTACTCCTAACAAAGTCAGATCACCAAAAGTGATCAATCTTTGTAAGCCTTAACCAACAACTTTATTTATGCAGAAGTGAAGCTTTGTGGGTTCCATCCCCACCACAGTTTTTACCTTATAACAAGGGTTTTTGCGATACCAAAATACATGTGTCATGTGTATTGAAGTTTCATGTATGTTTTATTCATTTGTTTACATGCATTTACATTTCAGTTATGTTATTAAGTGTATGGTAAATGAAGTTGACATAGTCGGTTATTGAAGTACATGTTTACAAGGATTAGTAAGAAAGTTAGAAGGGTATTGATTCACCCCTCCCCTCTCAGTACACACCTTTCCACAATTCCAACAATTTATACATTGTCAAACACATTTTTATGGTCAATATCTATTTATTTTGGGAGTTATCAGATATCATTCTCCACTAAGTCTGTTGTGAATGTTGGTGTGCATATCTTGTTGATTCATTGACATATATCTCTAACCATTATTACATGTTGCATTTATTAAAACCATACAACATATTGCTTTGTTGTCACTTTTTGTTTTTAGTGACTTATTATTAGCCATCCAAATATATTACCCATAACATATCTTTTTATCAACATAACCATTGCACCCTATTGAGATGCGGATACTAGTTTTAAACTTCTTTAGAATTTTAATTTGTTTGACGTCTACATCTAACATGACTACACAAGCATATATAATATTTTGAAATATCTTTTTTTAAAGATAATACTCTTCATATGAAATAGTTTTGTTTAAATGTTATAATAAAAGTAAATAATTTTATAATCAATCAATTTCTATTACATGTGTTTAGAAATTTTTAAAATATAATACTAGATATTAAAAATAATTATAATATTTTTAATAAAAATAATTATACTATTAATGTTCATTGCAATATAATTTTAAAATAAACATAACATTTATTATATATAAATACATTAGATTCCTATCTTTAATTATGTAATTTATAATTGAAAAGTTATTTTACCACATTTTGTTTTACTTTGTGATGAGAATGAGACCTTTTTTCACTATATAGAAATGTGAATACTATAAAAATATTTTCACTTGAATATTGATGTGAGATCTAATGTAGTAACAATTCCCTTTCTTTAAGAATATTCAACTTCAACCATAAATTTCCTCAACCAGAGGTATCAACCAAAGGTAATTATGACATTATGAATAAAATTGACTTCAAAATTTAATTATAATAAATATTAATTTTTTTCCATGTACAATATTTTCAAATTTTAAAAGCTAAAGAAAAATTCAATATTTTTTTTAATCTTATTTGAAAAATTAGCAATTAAAATTATTGTCTTAAATTTTTAAAACATTATATCAAACTAATTTAAGAAATATATAAAAATTAGTTCTACATCTCATTTGTCTATATTATTTTAAAATGCAAAACATGCATGCCTCTTGAAGTCATTGCATTGACCATTTCTTTAATAACAATGTCCCATATTTGTTAAGCTTTCACCGTATTTTATGTAAAGACTTATGAGGTACTTGTTAATTCTATATTTCTTATTAGCCTAAGAGATTAGTATGATTCATGTCTTATGCTATATTCATTTTATGAAACATGGACAATTAGAACATCTTTTGATTGTGTATGTTATTAAAAGGTAAATAATAGTTACCTCAATCTTTGTACCAATCTTTATACGGCGTTATTTCATTCTTGTGATCTTATTTGTTGGGAGATTTAATCTAGTTCATGGGGTGATAGTATAGAGTTGGCTGGTAACAAACATTAGGAATATTGCTAAATACAAGACCTTCTAGGTTTGTATTGCACCACTTCTTTTGACAATTACTAACGAAGTAACAAGCTTAGTGGAAATTTGGGGTATTCCCATGTAGTCTTGATAGGTTATTTACTACACCCAATATTTTTGGATTGATCACAACCTATTTTGAATTGAAGGTATTTTTTTATTGATAACATCTTATTAGAGTGCATTGGGCCTTAAAGGAGCTACTATTTTAAGAGTAGTTGTGGGGAAGAGGGGTAGGAGGATTATAGATGGATAAGTTTAATTTTTTTCCCAAGTGTACGAAGTATGGATAAGGATATCAAACGAGAACCTCCCCTCTTAAGTAGTCACAATTTAAGACTGATTATCAAACTAGCAGTCTCACACTTTTGTGCGTGCAACAATGAGCCAACAAGAGATGTGATTTTCCCATTAAAAAAATATTGAAAAGAACCATTTTCCTCGCACGCATGTTTTTCCTCATAAAACATCTTCAAGATGTTGTTATGTATTTTCTTGTTGATGGCGTATAGGACTTTTTATCCAAAGATGAAGCCTTTGTGGATGTACAAATGAACATAAACAACCCAATTTCACTAGTGGGTGAAATCAATGAAAGTAGTTAGTGTGTCGATCTTTATTGGTAATGTGAACGCTAAATTTAATATGTCAATTATTGTATACAATAAAAAAATATTAAATTTAAAATTTTAAAAATATAACATATTTTTGAAACCAATTCAATTCACTTAAAAATTAAAAATTTAATACATTTCAAATAAAATAATATAAAAAACTCTTTTAATTTACACAAAAATTAACAAAGATAATATCTTCAAATTCTTAAAAAAATAAATAAATTTTTGTATTAATTAAAGAAATACAAAAATTAAAATTAACAATGATAATATCTTTAAACATTTAAAATAATAAATTAAAAATCATCTTCAACTAATTTTATTAAATTTAAACTTAAAAATTTAATACATTTAAAATAAATATAGTAAAAAACTATTTTAATTTTAAAAAATGCATAGATAAAAGTTCAAAATTTTAAAAATTAGATCAATCAATTTCCCTATCCCCACAGGTTATATAAATTTTATAGTCTAATTAGTTAATTAGCATAGACTTGAAGATTGTTGCAATATCTTATCTTATCTACCTAGGTAAGATATCTTATCTTATAGTATATCAATTTCTGGATTCAATTGTGTAGAGTTTTTAAACATCAACGTTTCGAATCATACTGCATGATCCATCATCAGGATGCTAGAGAGCGAGAAGAATAAAAGATGGGTGATTGCAGATCTAAAAGACCATAAAAGGAGGGAGAAGGGAAGAGGAGAGAGAAAATGGAGGTACACAAAGTATAAAAATATAAAAAATACATAAAAAGGCTAAACACAAAAAAGGACCTATCAAACCAAGTGATATAGGTACACACACATACTTAGGTGTTTATTTATTTTAGTTTTATTTCCTTATCAATTTTCTCCTTTTTATTATCCTTTTGTTTTCTCTCATATATATATATATATATATATATATATATGCTTAATTTTATTTTATGTATTTATATATATACCAATATACATATGTGCATACATACATACTATCTTATTTGCATATAGATATACATGTATACATTTACATATATATACACAGATACACACATAGTTACGGGTATATGTATGTAAACATATATATATGCATATATCTACATTTGTATATATATAGGTATGGGTATATATAGACTTATATATATAATTATATATATACTCTTAGGTGTTTATTTATTTTAGTTTTATTTCCTTATTTTTTTTTCCTTCTTTATTTTCCTTTTATCTCCTGATTTGTCCCCCTCTTAGATATCCCCCCTTTTTGTTTTCTTCCTTTTGGTTGGTTTAATCCTTACTTGTTTTGCACTTTTGCCCAATTCACTTGGTTTGATAGGTCCTTTTTTTGTGTTTAGCCTTTTTATATATTTTATATATTTTTATACTTTTTTACCTCTATTTTCTCTCTCCTCTTCCCTTCTCCCTCCTCCTTTTATGGTCTTCTAGATCTGCAATCACCCATCTTTTATTCTTCTTGCTCTCTAGCATCTTGATGATGGATCATGCAGTATGATCCGAAACGTTGATGTTTAAAAACTCTACACAATTGAATCCAGAAATTGATATACTATATATATGGATTATGGAAATCTAATACATTTGATATCTTATCTTATCTATCTTAAGTACTGCATAATTTAAAAGAATTTAAAAGTCCAAAAGTAAAGGACGAATATCAATTTAAAAAGCAGTAGATGAAAAGTCTAGAGTTGACCTCGGATATACCGGAAAAAAAAGGTTCATCTTTATAGACGTCTTCCACACGGTTCCCACCTACCAATAATCTTCGAAATTTTCACCCTGTATTGATATAACTCCCCAGATTCTCGCAGCTTACGCATTCCATGATTTCAATACAAAACCTCCTGTAATGGAAAATAATGAACCCTGAAGGTTTAAAGGAATTATAAACAATTATATTTCTTTTGAAGGCTCCTGGATTTGACTTTGTCGACATTTTCCATCAAGTCTGCACAGTCAAATCTTGAAACTTTCAAATGTTTTTATTAAATTCAAACAATTTGCATGATGTAATGAAGGATATTATATCCTTAAACAGTTCCGTAAGATACAAGTTTAATCTCTACAAATGCCTCCCCAACAACTCAACATTTAGTTTCGCAGACTTTCCATGGCTTCCACTACCAGTTCTGCTGCTCAATCAGAGATTGAGTTTTCATATGCTTTTGATGAAATCGCTTCAACATCTACTTTTCCGTCTGCATCATTCTCATCAGAAAAAAACAAGCTGCCCTGCCGTGTATTTCTTAATCATCGGGGACCCGATGTGAAAAAGACCTTGGCCACAGCAATCTACGATGCCCTCTATGGCACAGGTATTGGGGTTTTTCTTGATACGAAGGAGCTTCTGTTGGGGCAATTCTTGCCTGCAGCATTGGAAGCAGCAATGCGTAGTGCTTCCCTTCATGTCGCAATTTTCTCCCCCACCTATGCTCAATCGGCCTGGTGTCTTGCAGAGCTTTCATTTATGCTTAAGACTGGCAAGCCTATTATTCCTGTTTTCTACGGTGTTCAGCCCACCGATCTGCGCTGGGTGGAGAAAGGAATATATGCCCAAGCCTTTTCTAAGCATCAAGAAGAGGGTAGATACAGTGAACAAAAGATCAATGAGTGGAAGAAGGCACTCCACAAGGTCTCATATCACAAGGGTGAAGTAATCAATACCAATGAGTAAGCAACATTTATCTGTATTCTCCAAATCGTTTATCATATTTCTCATTGTTTACTATTTCTTTTTCTATAAGGGAGAAGATCCAGTAGTTGAACACACTAATTTTGCACCTCTTAAAATCTTACTATTTATTTGCAATTTCAAATTATTCTCAATTTTTTACAATCATATTCGATGTTTACAATATCAAATCACTCCCAATTTTTTACAATCTTATTCATTGTTTGCAATATCAAATCACTCCCAATTTTTTACAATCTTATTGCTTATTTACAATTTTAAATCACTCCCAATTTCTTACACCAGTTTAGTTCGCAAACATCCTGCTTATCACTAAGGTATCAGGTTCACATCATCAAATACAATGCCACATCAGCCTCTTTTTTGTCGAGGCGTCCAAAATGGCCCCAAAAAATAGTTCGACCAATAGTTGTGCACCATGTGATGTTTTATTAGTGTGCTGATGTGGCATCAATGATTTGTTGCTTTTTAGATCTAAGGAATACATTTCATTCAATTTTCAGTACTCACAATCAACACTAACAACTGTAAAGTCACAACTACTAGTGCTATAATATCTAAATTATTGGACATTAAATCAACAAATACTATAACAACATTAAGATGGATTTTAATATTTGTAGTCTATCTTATAATAATTTTATGTAAAAATTGATATTTTACTATTTAGTTATGTATTTTCTGGGTTTTAAAAGTGTATTTTACATGTGTGCAGTGTGGAGCAAGAGAAGTTGAAGAATATTGTGAATCGTGTATTGAAAGAAATTGAAGTGGTACCATTAATTGTAGCAAAACATCCTATGGGTCTTGAAGAAGCCGTGACAGATTTTGAAAAAACTGTACGTGAATCTGGGATGCCTCAAATTGTGGGAATTTGGGGCATGGGAGGTTCTGGTAAAACAACTCTTGCAAAAAAACTATATAACAAAAAACGCTCATATGTAGGTGGTTCAAGTTTTGTTTTTGATATTAGAGATGCTGCATCAAAAAAGGAGTTGCATAAAAAAACAAAAATATTTATTGAAAGACCTTGGTGTCAAAAACATACCACCTTTTGACAATATAGAAAAAGGCAAGGAGATCCTGTCAAACCGTTTCAGATCTAGTCGTGTGCTTCTTGTTTTGGATGATGTAGATCATCCAGATCAACTAGATGCTCTATTGCCCACAAAAGATAACCTTGCATTAGGTAGTTTAATCATTGTTACAACACGAGAACGAGAAGTCCTTACATATTGGAACGTCTCTTCCATTTATAAAATGAAAACAATGCATTATTTTTATGCCAAACAACTCTTTTGTTGGCATGCATTTTTACAACCTTTTCCAAAGTTAGGATTTGAGGAACTTGTTGAAAAATTCACAAGTGCTTGTAATGGGCTACCTCTATCTTTGAAAGTACTTGGAGGTCAGCTTTATCATTACTCTAACAAAGATTTATGGGAGGATATATTATTTAAAATCTCTAAAATATTGCCTGAAGACATCAAAAATAGATTGAGAGTGAGCTATGATTCTTTAGATGAAGAAGAGAAACAAATATTCTTGGATGTGGCTTGTTTTTTTATTGGAGAAGACTACAAGAAAACTATTGCAATTTGGGAGGGATCTGGTTGGAGTGGTTTGCATGGTTGGGAGAGGCTTGTAAATAAATGTTTTGTTGATGTTGACAATAACAATCTAATAAGAATGCATGACCATTTAAGAGATTTAGGAAGGGAAATTGCAAATACTCAACTACCCACCCGTCTATGGTCCAGAGATCAGATTACACGCATTCAGAAACAAGATGAGGTGAGGGTAATACCTTCTTAATATTGTTACAAATCATGACGTAAAACCTTAATTTGCTTGACTACTTATGTGTTTAACCTTTTCCATTTTGATTTTGGCACTTTTGCCTTTTTAAATCAGGAGAAACTCCAAGTCCGAGGAATGATCTTGAATGCAGCAAATAATGGTGTGCATGAATTTCCCGTTTTTCTCTCAAATACAAGAAGACTTTCCCTTCCTGAATTTAAAATATTTGCGGTCAAGGGGAATTATAGGGACAACTTACCCATTGCCGAATTTTCTGCAAATTTGGCATGGCTTAGTTGTACTGGAATTGCTGATAGAAATCTCCCACTGAAAATGGAAATTTTAAGAGTTTTAGAATTATACAAATGCAGGCAGTTAGTAGGCTTGTGGAAAGATGGGATCGAAGTAAGTAACTTTGCTCTGCAGTTTTTTTAACGTGTAATTTTAATTGTATATTATTGTTCTATTTTGTTCCTTATAACCAAATTGCAAATTTGTGGCAGGCTCCGACGCAGTTAAGAGTTTTGATTATTTCTGATTGTTCTAAGCTGCAAAAAATTCCAGAGTCCATAGAACGTCTCAAGAATTTGAAACAGATGTCCCTGTATGGGTGCAAAAATGTGAAGGGCCTGCCAGAGGAACTTTGCCATCTTGAATTCCTGGAGGATCTGCAGTTAAAACACTGTGAAAAGCTATCATCTCTGCCTAGCTGCTTTGGCAAATTGATAAACCTTCAACACCTAGATTTGAGTTATTCCTATAATCTGAGAAGGTTGCCAGATTCTTTTAAGAACATGAAGTTGCTGCAACATCTTAATTTAACTTGGTGTAAAAGGCTTGTCTTACAGCCAGACATCCTGGAGAACATGACAAAGCTTGAGTATTTGAATTTCTCAAATTGCTGCAAGTTGAGAAAGTTGCCTGATCACATCACAAAGCAACCTGCCTTGAGGGAGCTTTATTCAGAGAAAACCTACTTAAGGGGGCTCCCAATGGACATTGGTCAACTGAGCAATTTAAGAGTTATAAAGATTGGTTCATATTTCAAAATCCAAGCTTTACCAGAGTCTATGGGGAGTCTCAATCATTTAGAGCATTTGGCATTAGACTCTTTAAAGGTGAAGTCTTTACCAACAACATTTGCACAACTGATCAATCTTGAAACTCTGGAAATTAGCAGTTGCCCAATCAGGAAATTGGATTTGGAGCGGGGGCTATTTACCTCGTTGACCAAGGTAGATCTATGCAAAACAGAAATGTCTATGATTTCAATTTCTGAAGAATGTTGTCCCCAGCTTGTAACTCTCACACTTCGGCATATTAAGCACTTGAGTAAGGTCCAACCCCTGCCAACAACAGTGGAGAAAATAAAAGTCATAGACTGTCCAAACTTGGAGAAGCTTCCAAGTTTCTCTACTTTAGCTTCTCTGAAAGTATTTGAACTGCGAGCTCTCTACAATATTGAGAAATTAGAAGGTTTACAACATTGCACATCATTGGAGAATCTGCTAATAACAGACTGTCCAAAGTTGAAACTGTTCCCAAGTTTTGCAAAATTAGCTTCTCTGAAAGCATTTGAACTGAGAAAGGGCAACAAAGTGGAGAAGATACAAGGTTTAGAGCAGTGCTCGGCAATGGAACAGCTGGTGGTAGAAAATACTTCCTGGGAGGTGCCAGGCATAGAGAGTTTGGAGCAGATGCATAGATTGAGAATGCTGCAACTCGTCGTAAAGAAGAGAGCAGCGCTTGAGCCTTGCATGCTGAAGATACAGGTAATAATTGTTTTCGATTAAGGTAAGCGTGGATCTTGAAAGGGCCCAGGCCCTTGTACAGAGAGAAAGATTAAGAATAAACACAACAAGACACTACAGGACAACCAATAGGAGCAACAATGACACTACAAAAGACAAGCCATTGCAAAACCTAACAAATCATCAATCCAAAATTAGCATGATTTGAAAAAGTGTTCCAAATATTTTTGCTTTACTACACTACAAGGGTCGTTCTCCCTTTCCTCCAGTACAAGGATCCTTCTCCCTTTCCTTCATCCGTCATCCAGCCCCAGAGCTTTAAAAGAGTTCGGCATAGCACAGTCTATGGAACATTTTTCCCTTTATAGTACAGTCTATAAGTAATAATTGTTATTAAAAATAAGTTCTAATTATTTTCATTATGAATGTTCTGTTTATGTTATTTTTATTTTTGTGCAGAAACAGAATTGGCCCAGAGAAACAATAATATGCACAAAGGCAGTCCCTGGTGCAAAATCACTTCTAAAATCTTTGGCCTTTCCCAATCTCTCTGTTCTCCACTCCTTTGTGAACAAGAAAATCCAGTTCTCTGACTCTTTGCGTACTGCCATCTTACCTTTCTTAGACCTAAAAGTGCGAGGAAACAGTTCCTCGAATGACAATGCCACAATGCTATGTTTGCTTATAAATTGTGTCTCTCCACGCATGGAATTGGTTATAATGGAGGATGATCCTATTTATAAAAGTGAGGATGATCCTATTTACAGAAGTGTGTATGATCCTATTTACAAAAGCGTGGATGATCCAATTGATAATTTATTTTCAATTGAGATTGAAAAAGGTAAATGGATATGGATGGGTGTATTCAGACAATGTTCTACATTCCTTGCTGCACCTATACATCGTATAGCTGAAAGAAGAAATGATGATTGGTTTGGAAAACTAAACCGTCAACACAGTGAAGTGGAAAAGGGATTGCTTGTGACAGGAGATGAAAATAACATCATGGAGTCTTTCCACCGCATATTAAAACTCCTGGGAGATTAATACTGTTATGAAACATGGGCTTGATTCTGGTTTATCTGTAATGTGCAATAATGAGTCCATTGCACACAATCAAAGAGAGTTTAAGGGGAACACCCAGTGAACTATCCTACAGATTCTTCTCTTGGTAAGAAAAAAATCTGTTATGAAACAAGAGCTGTTGAGTAGGTCCAGTCCCCCTTAAAAAGTGTTGTGACGTATTGCAAGATAGATTATAAATTTCTAAAATATCTATGGTATTTTTTTTATCGATAAAGATTAAATATTTTTATTAATACAAATTTTTTTAATACATATAGAGTAAGCTGGTTCACCAAGACAACATGGATGTCTAAACCCACATCAAAAATTGCAGCATTGAAAGCTGCAACTAGCGCCCCTACTAGGCAAATATACATCAATGTACTTGAATCAAAACCCTAGTTTGACAAATACATAAAAGTTTAAAACAACTAATACATTAAATTCAAAATTACAGACTATATTTCCATTAACTTAAAAAGACCCACACAAAAAACAAAAAAACTAACAGACTTTCCTTCAACTCTCCTTTGATTTTTTCGACTCACTCTCATGCAAAGAATCTTTGAGAGCATCTCAGCCGATTTAGGCTTTGGATTGTCTCTCCTCCTCATTGGTTGTGTTGGTTCCCAAAACCACAGATTGGAAATCCAAGAGCTTGCCAATTCTCCAACAGGATTCCACAATCAGTTATGGCCAACAAATGGGAATGACCTTGATTCCCCTGCACTTCAGGCTTCGCTATACCTAGGCGGGTAAACCTTTACTTTGAACCCGATCACCTTGCTCAAGGCTTTTACATAGCGAATTTAGACTTGGTGAGTTCTCCGGTTGGCAAAGTCCTCAAAACTCGATCAATATAAAGTATTGTGAATGCTTGAAATGATTGAATGTTTTATATAATGTTTATTAATAATTGATAAAAATGCTTGCAAGAAGGAAGTATATAGATTTCTAACTTCAATTGCTAACTCCAATAATTATATTCCAATGATTTTAAATGACCAATGCCTTAGTTTATTCGGGCAACAAAGTCAACTATTATGAAGATTATTATGTACAACTCTATGAGACAATATTTATTTTAAATATCATCAATTACCCCTAAGCTCCGCAACAGATACCTTTTATATGCAATTCTATGCTAGCCAAAAGGAATTTAACTTCTTAGGTGGGAAGTCCGATCAGCCAAAGACGCGGAACACTTTACATGTTTCACACTATTCCCTATTTGTTAAACACAATGCGGAAAATATCCAATGCAAAAATAAAGCCTTGTCAGAATAATCCAATAATCTCTTTATTGATCATAAAGGACAAATCAACATGCCAGTTGTAATCTCTTTGCTTCAAAAAATAAACAAAGACATTTTATTTTTATTTAAATATAATATTTGAATTTATATTAAAGCCATGCTTTAATATTTTACATTCCTCTTACAAATGTTTTAACTCTCCTCTCTAAATATATCTTTCTTCGAATCTCTTCCTGCCTTCCTCTATTAAAATGGACCTCTTATTTATATGCTTTTATTTCAAATAAAGGTGTGTCCCTTAATCAAAATAAGCATCTACTCTACGTGTCTCTTCATTTAACTAAATATCTTTCCTTTAATATCCATGAAAATTAATCACCATCTATGTGATTATATCTAGCCAAATGTAAGTGTGTTTTTGAATTAATTCATAGGCAATTCCCGACGGCACTTTTGGCATAATTGGAAACCCACATTGAATATATAGTTCATGTATTCAAGTATTTTTATTTTCCAAAGTGTTAAGGCATCCGATATTCAAAAGTTAGGTTCGCGTGGATGATGAATTGCCAGATTTTGTTTTGCTTCCACCATTGTACATATGTTCCTCATGGCGTAGCTTGGGAATGAACTCTCTGTCAGCGAACACATTCATCCAAAGATGGGGCATATTCCAATTCGTTTCTATAATACAATTTGTATTCCGCATAAGACACAATTATCATGCATGATAACTATATAGCTATTGGCCAAATTGAACCGCTTGTATAAATAAAAAGCGACTCAAAAATATTAAACAGCTCTTGGTATGAAGGCTGGCAATTTGTATTAAATCTCCGCAATCTTCTCCTGGCATCAATCTCTCTGTCTCAATATTTGTTATGACTCCCTAATGCTCAATGATTTTACGGTAATATCTCTTTGCATGGTTGGGTCTTCAATTTTGACCAAGTCATGTGTCTCCCATTTACATATCTCATAACTCGGCATGTCCTTCTTCTTCATGTTTGATACTTGGATCAATACGAGGCCTGTATCTTAATCCACGCCACTCCCAATCTTCTAATGGTGATTGTGCTCTGCATAATTTACACTGAAGGTGACTGGATGTTCCCCACATTCTGACATGCCTAGAGATCGTTAAGTGACTTCTGATTTCCCCCGCCATTGGTCTGGAATTTTCTTCTGAGCATAGGACGTTGGTAGTTTTGCATCCATAAATTTGTTGTGCAATCAATCACAGGGTGTCCGTAGATGATGATTACCGAATTGGGAGACCAGATTCGGCTATCAAATTGTGTCTTGATCCATTTCATGCCAGAATATACAAAGTTTACGAATCCATAGATGATAACTTATAAAAGATAATATGAATGATGAAAATAGAAGTTTATGGGGAGTGATCAGAATGGAGGTCCTAATTTGCAAAAATTAGGACTCCATCAGTGGCTCTTGTTGGGGACATATGTCCCTTGCGGGCATAATGAGTATCCCAACTATCTCTGGGTGAAAGCAGACCATATTAAATCTGCAAAACGAAGTTGGGTGGCCCCAAGCCCCTCTTAAAGTGAACACTTCTTCCTCCCTCTATCAAACACCTGATTTTAATCACATAACACTTTTAATCTTGCTACATTACACACGTCACCCTTATGGATAATTCTCATCGCTTCATCAATGCGATCTTTGACATCCAATATATGTTCAACCCTTGAGAAGTCATCATATCCACTATAATCCTTGTTGAATAGAAGATTTTGTTTAGTCATACAAACCTCTAGATTAGTCTTCTTTGTTTGGATACCTTCTTGTTCACAATTTGCCCCATCTCTACATTCTGGATATTTCTCCTCACAAAAAGGTTTTGAGAATAACTTATCTTCAAGAAGTACAAACTCTCTCTCACCAAGAGTTTGATCAGCTGGGTCATTTCGAAAATTTTCAGAACTATGCTTCAACACATTATTTTCATCATGTCTGGCTGATTCCATCTCATCTTCATATGTTTGATGTACTCCTAGATCATGGGATGAATTGAAAGATGTCGCACCTTCTGAATGCACATCACGAGTTTCATCAACAAGACTAATATCTTCATTGACATTATCTCCTAAAATTTCCTCCTGTTCATGCAATTCTATTTCATCTCCACAATTTGATTCCTGGGAATTATCATTTCCTTCATCTAGTACCTCTTGAATATGTGTTGATCCATCAACCTCCTTACCATGGTGGATTGAGAAAAAATTTGGACCATTCTTCTCAACGTGTCTTTGGTATTCTATGTCTAATAAGGCTGAAATCTCTTCCACGCTGAGAAGATCCTCTGCCTCATTTTCACATTCACTGATGTTTGATATCATACAAGTATCGTCATGGAAAAGTCTTTCCTCAGACTGTCCAAAAAAGTCTTCTCCATTCAAATCTGAAACTTCACTTGACTCATATGTTATTTCAGTTCTGCACTCATTCTCCTCTGCAACCAATTCATTATTCATAAGTTTGAGAAAAGTAAGAAACTGATGATCATATAAGAGACCTAGTTCTCGCATTCTGTTGAAAAGATCAGAGGATGGAGGTCTGCATTCTGAAGGTATTTCTTGACAGATATTAAACATCCTCATGAAGAATTGTACTGCAGATTCTTCTTCTTGTTTCTCTAAGTTCAAAAATGCGTCCAAAGGGGATATGTAATTTGGATCTTCTTCATCATCACTGAGATTGCCATCAAGCACAAGGCCTTGTTCAATTTGATCATAAGCCTCCTCTTCTCTGTCTTCATCATCTTCTTATAATATCTGAAAAAGAAGCTTCAAATCAGGGTCATCTAACGAGATTCCCAAATTTTTGACCTTTCTCATTAATTTTTTTTGTGAAGGCATAATTGTTACAGGTATCCTCTGATACATATTTACCATCCTCAAGAATAAGTGTGCAGAAGACTCCCCTTCAAATCTCTCCAAACTGAAAAATGCATCAAGTAGAGACATACTATGATCCTCGTCCATGTTGCAGCTTTGGTCTCCATACCGTTCATAATACAAGTCATCAATTACATCATGAAATTCATATAAGAACCATTGTTCAAATTCCTTCCAAGATGAGATACTTTGTGTAGGTAGTGATTCATAAGCTTGCCTCGCATTGTCATTTAGTGTCCTGGCAAATAGCTTCATTACCTAATCCTCTGCACAAATTTCATAATCTTCTAAAAATATGTAAAATGCATCCAAATGTTTAAGTGTTGATTCATCCCATTCTCCATGGAACTTCAGTACAAGTTTTGAAAGTTGTGGGGATAACTTGCTAGGTTCATAATCAAAATCGCTGAAATCCAACTGCCTAATGCCATCTGGAATAAAACGCTTTCTTTGAAATGATTGATACATTTGAAATAAAACTATCAACCATCTCCTTCTGAGTCTTCTCCCTCAGCAGGGTTACCAACTGAAATCTTATTGAATATAGTCGCCACCTCTTTCGAGGAATGTATTGATTTGTTGATCTTCTAGGTTCTTTCTTCCAGTAGACTACGCTTCCAAACAAATGGATTCAATTGCTTTCTGAATCTGATCTGCGAAATCTGGAATTCTGGGTAACTTCACAATATATATTGTGAGCAACTCTCCCCAGCAGAGTCGCCAATCTGTTGGTTCCCAAAACCACAGATTGGAAATCCAAGAGCTTGCCAATTCTCCAACAGGATTCCACAATCAATTCTAGCCAACGAATGGGAATGACCTTGATTCCCCTGCACTTCAGGCTTCGCTATACCTAGGCAGGTAAACCTTTACTTTGAACCCGATCACCTTGCTCAAAGCTTTTACATAGCGAATTTAGACTTGGTGAGTTATCCGGTTGGCAAAGTCCTCAAAACTCAATCAATATAAAGTATTGTGAATGCTAGAAATGATTGAATGTTTTATATAATGTTTATTAATAATTGATAAAAATGCTTGCAAGAAGGAAGTATATAGATTTCTAACTTCAATTGCTAACTCCAATAATTATATTCCAATGATTTTAAATGACCAGTGCCTTAGTTTATTCGGGCAACAGAGTCAACTATTATGAAGATTATTATGTACAACTCTATGAGACAATATTTATTTTAAATATCATCAATTACCCCTGAGCTCCGCAACAGATACCTTTTATATGCAATTCTATGCTAGCCAAAAGGAATTTAACTTCTTAGGTGGGAAGTCCGATCAGCAAGAGACGCGGAACACTTTACATGTTTCACACTATTCCCTGTTTGTTAAACACAGAATGTGGAAAATATCCAATGCAAAAATAAAGCCTTGTCAGAATAATCCAATAATCTCTTTATTGATCATAAAGGACAAATCAACATGCCAGTTGTAATCTCTTTGCTTCAAAAAATAAACAAAAAGACATTTTATTTTTATTTAAATATTATATTTGAATTTATATTAAAGCCATGCTTTAATATTTTACATTCCTCTTACAAATGTTTTAACTCTTCTCTCTAAATATATCTTTCTTCGAATCTCTTCCTGCCTTCCTCTCTTAAAATGGACCTCTTATTTATATGCTTTTATTTCAAATAAAGGTGTGTCCCTTAATCAAAATAGACATCTACTCTACGTGCTCTTTCATTTAACTAAATATCTTTTCTTTAATATCCATGAAAATTAATCACCATCTATGTGATTATATTAGGCCAAATGTAAGTATTTTTTTGAATTAATTCATAGGCAATTCCCAACGGCACTTTTGGCATAATTGGAAACCCACGCTGAATATATAGTTCGTGTATTCAAGTATTTTTATTTTCCAAAGTGTTAAGGCATCCGATATTCAGAAGTTAGGTTTGCGTGGATGGTGAAATGCCGGATTTTGTTTTGCTTCCACCATTGTACATATGTTCCTCATGGCGTAGCCTGGGAATGAACTCTCTGTCAATGGACACATTCATCCAAAGATGGGGCATATTCCAATTCGTTTCTATAATACAATTTGTATTCCGCATAAGACACAATTATCATGCATGATAACTATATAGCTATCGGCCAAATTGAACCGCTTGTATAAATAAAATGCAGCTCGAAAATATTAAACGGCTCTTGGTACAAAGGCTGGCAATTCGTATTAAATCTCTGCAATCTTCTCCTGGCATCAATCTCTCAGTCTCAGTATTTGTTATGACTCCCTAATGCTCAATGATTTTACGATAATATCTCTTTGCATGGTTGGGTCTTCAATTTTGACCAAGTCGTGTGTCTCCCACTTACATATCTCATAACTCAGCATGTCCTTCATGTTTGATACTTGGATAAAGACGAGGCCTGTATCTTAATCCACGCTACTCCCAATCTTCTAATGGTGATTGTGCTCTGCGTAATTTACACTGAAGGTGACTGGATGTTCCCCACATTCTGACATGCTTGGAGATCGTTAAGTGACTTCTGATTTCCCCCGCCATTGGTCTGGATTTTTCTTCTGAGCATAGGACATTGGCAGTTTTGCATCCATAAATTTGTTGTGCAATCAATCACAGGGTGTCCGTAGATGATGATTACCGAATTGGGAGACCAGACTGGGCTATCGAATTGTGTCTTGATCCATTTCATGCCAGAATATACCTATGTTCCACGGAGTTTCCAGGACGGGGACGTTTTAGGGGATGGGCAAGTGTTTTCGGTACGGGTACGGGTCAAAGCCAAAATTTAGGGGACGGCGACTAAAAACATAGGGAATTTTTATATAGAGAGACAAAATTCATATATGAATATCATAACAATGAACATTGATAAACCTTTCACCATAGAGTCATAGACATACATGGAAATTGAAAACTTAGCTATCAAGGATTCAAGATTGAAATGACAATATGATCATATATCCAAATATCACATACATATAGCGAAAATGCCCAAAGGCTCCAAGTATCAATGTATCATGCATGAAATCAAATTATCAAAATGACATAAAGTATCCAACTCCATAATAATCAAAAGCAATAATGTATCTCAGTATCTGCAAAGCCAAATATATGGCTGTCCTCTAGGAATCTAAATCTATATCTAAATCAAAATCAGAGTCTGAATCATTGGTAGGGGTAGGCAGAGGGTCCTCATCCAATGGAACACCAAGCAGCCTTGGAGGTGTGTCATCCTCATCAATCTGCAATGCATCCTTGGGATTAACATCCCAACGTAGTGCTGGAGTCTGCCGATACTCAAGACTCTGCCGCTCCTGTAGTTGCAATACATTGTGAATAGCCACAAGCTTCTCCAATCGTCTAGAGGTAAGCCTGTTCCTCTTGACTGATTGGATAAAGCTATATGTAGACCAATTCCTCTCTACAAAAGAGGAACTCGCAACCTGTAAAAGAAGACGAACGGCAAGAGCTTTCAGCTCAGGTGCATCTCTACCATGCCATGTCCACCATCCAATCGGGTCCTTTTGAGCTAATGTAGCTCTATCAGTCCTCGCCTGTGGTCTACCAAAAGTTGGACCACGAAGATTGGAAAAGTCAAGCCATTGCCCCCGAATTTTTGCACCATCCTCTACATTATACATTTTTGAAAGGGCGTTGAAGAAGCCCTCCTTCACCAATATTGAAGAAACAAAAAAACTAAAATTTAGAAGTTAGAATTTAGAAATCAGAAATCTAACTTAAAACTTAAAGTTAAACTTAAACATAAATTACACTCACCTCCTCATCAGCAGATGGAGGCACTCTCCCAGGCCTTGGTGCATACCATTTAGGATTGACTACATAGGCTGCCATATGAAGTGGGGTACTCATAGTGTTCCACCTTTTCATCACAATGGGCTTAATATGCTCCTCATAGAACTCCAAAGTAGGTTCCTTGTTTTTAATAGCTTGCTTGACCTGCCCAAGCATGCTATCAAAGGTCTCATAAATCTCTCCAAGGCTAGGAGAGTCAGTATCAACATATCTAATGACCTGCACAATAGGGTCAATGAAGGAGCAAATGTATCTGCAAATGAAAGAAAATTACAAGTGAGAAACATCATAATCATTTAAAATTTAAAAAATTAAAAATCAGCAAATGGCAAATGCTAAAATCAGCAATAACAATTATAATATTATTTAAGTTTCTTACCTCATTGTGGTCCACCAATTATCATCCAGGATTCTTTGTCTCACACTTCTTCCATTTGGGGTGCTTGATTCATGCCATCTATTCCACTCTACATTGACCACCATGGACTGTAAGGCCTCTTGGACCTCAAGCATCCTCTCCATCAAAATGAAGTAGCTAGCATATCTAGTCTCCACGGGCTTGAGGAATTCTTTCTTGGAAAATGTCCTAAATAATGCAAGAGATGTGTGATGATTGCAAATAAACATTTGCACATCTCTAGCCTCGGACACCATAGCCTTTATCCAATCAATTTTGCCTATGTCCTTCAAGGTGTTATTCAATGCATGTACACAACACAGGGTCCAAAAAATGTGTTTATAGGTGCTCTCTACTATCAATCCAACTGATTTACACACCCAGGCTGAATCAGTGACTACTTGCACAACATTTGAAGCCCCTACCTCTTCTATAACATCCTTCAAAATCTCAAATTGGAAGGATGCATCCTTCCTTTTCCCTGAACAATCAACGGCTCTAAGAAAATAGGCCCCTGTTGTACTAGTGACAATAAGATTGATGAGTGGCCGATGTTTGATATTGGTCCACCCATCCATGATGATAGAGCATCCATCACTCATCCATGTTTGTCTCATGTCCTCCATCAAAATGCTCACTTTTGAGTACTCTTTATCAAGGATAGTGGTGCGTAGTTTAGTCTCTCCTGGTGGTATAAATGAGAGACCAGCAGCATATATATCTTTGCACATTTGTTTAAAATATGAGGAATGACAAACATGGAATGGTATACCATGAGCATAAAGAAATCTGCCAATTGACTCTTCAGCTTTCTCTTTTGCTTGTATGTTATATAATTCAACCACATTGGTATCTCTCTTGGCCTTTCCCTTCCCTTTACTACTAGTGGTGGTGTAAGTGGGTGTGGGTGTGGGTGTGGTACCTATTGGACCCCCTGCTTTCAATGCCTCCCCCTCCACATGCAACCTATTGGCCTCTTCTTTTTCTATAGCTGTAATTTTTTTGCAATCTTTCACCCCTTGCCCACCTATCTATAAAAGATGACAATACACTCTCGTGTAACTCCCAAAATAGTGTTTCTTACATATATGGCACTCCCATTCCCTACTACCCCCCGAATTTTTTTTCTTATTGTTGTCTACTTTTGAGACAAATTGTAGAAGAGGTTTCTTTGAGTTGAATGGGCCTTTGGCATACTTTTTAAGGATTGTGGAAGGGCATTGAAAAGGATTAGATTGTGACATTGTTGCATCTTCCATACACACATGCCGAACATCTATATCATCATTTGAAAAATCACTATCAGCCCTACGTCTTTTTCTATGTCTTTGAGTTTGTGACATTTGAGCTGCTTGCATGGCAACTTCCATGCTATCACTACTTCCCTCACCCTCACTGCTGCTCATGTTTTTTGATTTTGTAATGTATTATGCTGCTGCAAGTTATTGAAAAAAAAATATTTCAAAGTTTCATTCAACATGCCCTCTCTATGTGATGAAAAAAAATGAAAAATGGCAACAAATAACAATAAAGTTTGAATCAAACAATAGGAAGATAAAATACATACCTCAAATAAAGAAGAAATGATGGCAAAACCCTCCTCTTGAACCTCCAAAATGCTCTCTTCTATTGTTGTTGTTGTTTGTCTTTCCTCTTGCAAAAAACTCCAAGTCCAAATGAACAAAATAGTTAAGCCTTTTGGTTTTTCTATTGCAAAATAGGGTTTGATTATTTTATTATAACCTACCATCCATGTGGGGCCTGCGTGGAGGTGAAGAAAATAAAAAAACGATTTTTTTTGCGTTTTATAATGACTGCCGCTGTTTTGGGAATTAGGGGACAGCATTCCGTATCGAGTACGGACGAGGGCTGTCCCCGGTACGGAATTCCATACCCCCGTCCCCTTTTGCTTTGGAAATCCGCTTCGGGGACGCGTCCCCGATTTCTCCAATTGGGGACTTCTTCGAGGACGGAGAAAATCCGTACCCACGTCCCCGTTTCGTACCCGGAACGGGGACGAGGCAAAAAGTGTCGGGGACGCGTCCCTGTGGAACACTGGAATATACAGAGTTTACGAATCCATAGATGATAACTTATAAAAGATAATATGAATGATGAAAATAGAAGTCCATGGGGAGTGATCAGAATGGAGGTCCTAATTTGCAAAAATTAGGACTCCATCAAGTTGTGCTCCAAAGAAGAAACAGACGCAGTGGAGACAAAATCTCCCACATGTAGCCATTTCCCACTATTTGCCATGAATCCTTCCCCTAGTCTCACCATTGCCAGGAGGGATCTCATACCATACATCAACTCCTCTTCCACACACTCTCCAATTACGCATTCCACTTCTACCTTTGTTCCCAATTCCACACCCCATGCCATGAAGATGGAGACAATGTCTATGTTTGAACGGTGCCAATACTGTAATTTCAGGTACTCCTCCCCAAGAATGATTTCAATAATCTGCACCAATAGGGGGTCATCCGCTATAAAAATGCTCTACATCCTCTTTTCTGTAATCTGCCCAAAAAGGGCAGCTGTTGCTTGTGAGTTATGAGTGTGAAATTGGCTTCCATGTTTAAGCCAACACCACCTTACAACAAGCATATTTTGTGCACACCTCACCAGCACCACATTCCAATAGGACACGGCTAAGCTCCCTACAAAATGCACCATTGACCAAATTTCAAAAACCAGAAAACACAACAGATTTTCGTGAAATTTTTAGCGTCTGTTCTTCATGATCTGCATATTTTGTGGTCGAAAACTACAAAAAAATGTGTTTTTGCGAATCTGGAAAAAAAAAGTTCGACAATTTTTTGTCTTTGGTGCGTTTTGTAGGGAGCTTAGCCCGTGCATTCTAATAGTCGTTCTCACAGCCCACCTCACCACTTCTACCATCGATCAAATAGAAGGCTTTTGTCATTTTTAATGTGACTACCCAAATCAATGTATTGTACCACCATTACATTCTAAAACCAGTGGTAATTACCTATAATCAACGGCATATGGGCCATCTGCAGACTCCAACAGAATTTCTCAGAAATCATCCCAAATCTCCATCGTATTTTCCTCATTTAATAACACCCCCACTTTTGACAGACAGTCCACCACCCTATTGCCCTCTCTTCTCACATGAGTTATTTTGAAATCTTCAAATTCGAATAAAAGATTTTTAATTAGTTTTATGACTTTCTTGATAATTCCAATTATTATAATTAAAGACTATCCTTCAACGTGGAGCTTAGTTAATAATAATTCTTTTGCCATACGAATTGCCATGAGAACCACTTGTACTCCAGCCCCATTGTTTGTTCCTACCCCGACCTCTTGGCTCCAATTGCTACAATACTGCCAAGTTGAATCTCAGGCCACATACCCCGCTCCTGAGGGACCCAGGTTTCCTTCCAATGCACCATCAAAGTTGACTTTTGTCCATCCTTCAATTGGCGCACTCCATTCCACCTTTTCCAAAAACTGATCAACTGGATTATCCCAGTAAGACCCATTAACAGGCCAAAAAATATCTATGGTATCATTACTATGGCTCTCACGGGTTTAAAACTTCTATTAGTTATAACTTATTTTTAAAATTTCAATGAATATATTTAATTTTAAATGCACTCGTAATAAATAATATTATATGAGACATGGGAAGATATCATGTAACTCATTAGTTCTTTTACTTGTAGATCTTTTATATTGTAAAACTAGTGCTTGCATTGGAAGGTACAAGGGTCACACCGATAGAACATTATATAAGTTAATATTTTAGAGAGTATAATTTAATATATGCATAGAAGATACCTTAATTTAATGTACAATATTTTACGTATAAAATAGTTTTTTTGTATATACAATTTTGAAATTAAATCTTAAAATTCTTACAATATTGTTTATATAAATCTATTGACCATAAGCATTTTGTGGGCTAGTTATTTGTTACCATAGTTGTCAATGGCAGGGTCCAAGCTTCAATTGATTGCGTACATTTCCTATTGAGTGTAGTCATTATCCACAACAAACAAGTAGCCTTCTCCACAAATGTTATTGTCTAGTGTTCTTTTTTTTCTTTTTGTTTTAAGTCTAAGCTTAGAATGAGAAGGCACAAAAGAAGATTTAGAGAAGAATGAAGACAAGATCATTTAGTTCAAACTTAAAACCTTGGCATGCACTATACAAGGCCTTCTCTAAAATGTTTGAAGGCTATTATCACCTATGTAATCTTGTATGGATTGTAGCTATTGTTGTAGCTGCACAAAATCACCTATTGATATCATGAAACCTTAAAGTCCTTATCTTGGGAGATAAAAAGAACAAAACAATGTAAGATATTGTAAAATTTATTGAGCTTTAAACTTTTAAAAAAATCTAACATGATATTTGCTACAATGAAGACGGGCAAGACATAAAATATGGATGTTCAATGACATTAGATTTCCACAATCCATTCTGATGATCTTTTGCTGATGATTTTTTTCTGCTTCTGGATTTGATTGTGTGAGAGTTCTTATATGAGTTCTCCATCCTTTCCACTTTTATATTCTAGAAGATCTTTGTGTGTGTTACTCAGGATTCCAAAATAAAATAGCAACAAGACGAAAAAAATTACATGTTTCTCAAATTATCAAAATTATTTTACATCATTCCAAAGAAGAAACAATTGCAAAATAGTGCAAAACTTACACTCGTACCCTTAAAAAATAGAGCATTATTGCCAAAATATGGAATGTAATTCAAGTTATGTAAATTTTAATTGAATTAATGAAAAATATGTTTTTTGGGGGCAAAGAGAAGAAGAGCTCAAATAATGTAACTTCCAAATCAGATACATAATAATTAAATCTATCTGAGCTAACTGTAGTAAAACAATGAAAAAAAGAAGCTGATATAGAAGAGGTAGATTCATAATCATTAAATCTATGAGGTAATTGAACTAAAAGCCATGAAAGAGATAGTCAATAAAGAAGAGGTAGATGAGCATGGCAACTTAGGTAGGAGATTAAGAAAAGAATGCCAAGAAGATCAGAGACAAGCATAAAACCTATGTTTTTGTTGTTTGGTGGGACAGCTAGAGGAAACTTGGGGAGAGCCAAGGCTGTGAAGATCATTACAAACCTAAAAAAATAGGTTAAAATGAATTATTGCTGAACCTGGAAATTTTTAAGAGACAACATAGCAAAGAGTTTTACTCTACTAAAGGATCTTCCATTCATTTATAAACTGGGCAAGAAAGAAACCATCTGGATAAGAGTCTCACAAATTATTGTACAACATAAAAACATCATCCTTAGTTTCTTGGAAAATAATTCAAATATAGGCTAAACCATTTAATAAAATAACTCTTAGAAGTCTACCACATTCTCACTCTTTGACAAGGTACCATACAACTAATATGTTTTCATATAGAGGCAAGTAAATTTGGCATAGAAATAAATGAAGAGCCAGTAATGAAGAGTCCTCCATGAACTGGTAAGTTCCCTCTACAAAGAATCTCTTGTCTGGGTGTAAAAAGTTAAAAACTGTTAAAGGTGTACTCTGGTTTATGTTTTCCCTTCTATATAAAAATTAGTTTTCCATTTGAAATAAGCAATACTAGAAAAGATCAAGAAAATTCTCGCTCAAAGGAGCATGAGGCTGATTTTCAAGAAATGGATAATAGATATTCTAATCATGTGAGGACAGAATGTCATGAAAACTCTTCTATCAAAAATCATGACAACAAAATGTCTTTTTAAACAAAAGGAGGCTAGGATGAAAAATATATAAATTTTAGTGCAAAAAAACCAAAAATTATTAAAATCTGCATTTCTCCGTATAGAATATTTCATTATCTCAAACCCTAAGGAGGGGAAAAAAGTTCTCTGTTCTAAATAAGTAGAGCTAAGTAAAAAAAAATTGTCATCATTGTCACTGCAGTCATGATTAGTTGCATTGCTGTTAAACTGATGTCATGCCTCAGTCGTTTTGTTGATGTTATACTGCCGTCATGATATATTTATTGCTGCTATACTATTGCCATGATATATTTATTGCTGCAATAGTGCTGTTGCTATCTTGATTTTGATATCATGTTCATCAATACTACTTTAAACCTGTAGAAATTTGACTCTCTATATACATACTGCCTTCCCCCACCAACAACAATTGCAAACATAGTTCTCATGAAGGATGGTATGCAATAAGAAATTCAGTCAAATTCAACTACAAAAAATGGAAGTGCTAACCATATGACTGTCAAAAGATCATATGCTCAAAAACCTTTTTCCATCTGATTCAGAACAATAATTTTGGTCATTTAGACTACTCACAGGAATAAACAACGGCCTTTAGATCAGTAAAAAGTCTAAATAAATTTCTAGTTAACATTAACAAAAAATTGTAAAATGAATTCCAAATGTGGAATGCATTCTATAAGCATTTGAAATATGCTTACAACAGTGACCTATGTTTCATAAAAAGTTCAAACACATTTGAACCCTGACTTATCAACTCTGGCCAATCTTTAAAAGCTATACAATGACCTATCTCTTATAACACTGACCTATCTTTTATGAATGTGCCATCATTTATAATAATGATCTATCTTTTATAAGAATGAAATGACCTATCATAGCTAGAAATTTTATTATTTCATCGTACATCGCAGTTGTAGGAAGTAAACAGTTTTTATGATCATAAAAATTCATACTATAGAACATGTAAATAGTTTTTTTTAAACAAAATGCCTCCTATCACCAATAATCCTCCTGTCCAAAACTATCATTCTGTTCAACACCATTGTATAGTGATGATGGTGGTGAAGGGTGATTTTCATGAACAAGTACACTTTTATCAAGACAATTGGCTTTACTGTAACATAGAGACTTGGTATTCCATTATTTGCACAACAGAGCTTGAATAATGGAATACTTCATGCACTAAAATATGATGTTGTACCCGCACTAGATGGTACATGACAACCATTGCTCTATAGGGGGCATTGAGATTACCATGTCTTTCTTCTCCCATAAGTAACCTCATCAAACACATACTTAGTTGTGTACTCAAGAGTATGAGTGTCCATATTTGACTGTTGGCCTTATTGCAACCTTCCAAATCCAATTTGCAAGGAAAAGGTCATGCTATTCGTGGTATAAAACAACTGGCAACACTGTGAAATCTCAAATATTGATTTAAAGATACAAAATTCAACTTAAAAGCTCATCCACATCTTGGCTTCATATTGGAAGTCAAAGTAGTATGCATAATTATGAATATGTCTGAGATTAATACATATTTATCTTAACAACTCTCAACAATAAAAGGTATTTATCAGTATTATTCTATAATTAAAATAGAATATATGAGATCGAAGTGGGTCCCTATATGTCCAATATAATTAGTAATAAACTATTCAAATCTCAAAGATCAATTTTTTTAAAGATGTCATATCCCCTTCTTGAAATAGGATTAAATAATAAATAATAATAATTAAATTAAAAATATGAAAGAATAAAATTTTAAAAATAATTAAAATTTAGTTAAGTTAAACAAATAGTCAAAAGGCATGAATGGAAAGTTGTCTCTCCCTCAAACCTGAGGTATAAAAGAGTGAGAAGAGAACTTCATCTGAGGGGAAATGGAGGGAAGAAGAAGAGGGAGCATAAGAACTAAGGAAGGATTAAGGGAAGAAGGAAGGAAAGGGAAGGAGATAAGGAAGTGACTCTTTTAAAAGATGAAGGGCTGTGACTCTTCCAAAAAGTGGTGATTGTGAAAAGGTGTGACCTTTGAGAAGGGCAGACATGGTGAAGCGGCGTGACCCTTCCTCACAAAAGATATAAAGGGGAATAAGGATCAAACAGAATGGAGGAAAGGGAGTAGAGGAGATCTAGAGCAGATTTAGAGCAGAAGTATAAGGAGGGATCTGAAATAAGAATTGAGAAGGAACAAAGAAAATAAGATATGTAGATCTAGGAGAAGAGGATATGCAGATCTTAAATGGGATATGTACAGATTTGAAAAGCAGTAAAGATAGATTTGAGAAGTGAGAGATAGGTGAAGACTAAATAAGAGTGAAAGGGGCAGCAGTTGTTGTCAAACAGATGTATCTTTTTATAACCAAAGGGTGTGACCCTTTCATAAGGGCATTAACAAATGAAAGGGTGTGGCTCCCTAACTCAAAGGAGATATTAAAGAGAAGGTTCCATTTGAAGAAGACATCAAAAGGGGAGATCAATTGGGAGAATCATATATTATTCTCAGCGGCAACAATGAAAAGTGGTGACTCAAATTGTAGGAAAGATGGTGACCCATCAATTCAACAAAATGAATAAACAAGCAATCACATCATCGTCAATCAATTCACATCTTGAAATCAGAAATCAAACAATCAATTCATCATTCAAACATCAATCATTTAAGCACCACCCTATCAAACCCACATTCACTCATTCAATCATTGAAAGAGAAGAAAAAACATCAAGAGAAAAGAACAGATAATAATACTAATAAAAATAATACTCAGATCTGCAATCTTTAGTATGAGTATCGCATGACGCATATATTGCATAATAAGTACTTTGATGCATGTTCTCTATTTGAATTATGTATGCATTTTAGGAATATAATATTAGTATGTGACAACTTATAGTAGATATACATACAAACTTATATAGTATAGCATTTACATGTGAAATATCATGTATGTTTTCTCTTTGTTGTAACTAGCCATGGTAGAGGAAACAAAGGGATCACGGGAGGGGAAATGGTGATGAGATGACCTTCTAAGCACGCCACCCCATGCTATGTGACTAAGGAGTCCCATGGGGCCAAAGGGAGACAAGGGGACTGCCTTTGGGCTTAGGAAGGAGGGACTTGTTGATGTGCATTTTATGACTCACCAAACAATAAAACAAAATATCGAGATATCTTATCCTCTCTTGATCAAAACCCCATGTATGCTAAGATTGCAGAATATCATACAGGTGACTCCAAGGTTCCTTTCATGCCAAGTCTTGACCATGGATAAGCTCAATGGTTGATGTGATATGTTGATAATCATGAGGGGCCTTATGTTTGCATACTGAAATTGATTTCAAACCATACCAAATGGAAGCTATCGATAGATATTGCAATGAAGTACTTTTTTTGGTTTTTGGATTCTTCAGAAATACGCGGAAAGAAAAGGGGATAAGGTTTAGGAATTCTAATCTACTCCTAAGGGTAATGGCAACAACAAATAGCGCTTTCATGGACGAATTCCACAATAACCAAGTTCCATTTCGCCAAGATAAACTACAACTATGCGAGAACTGGTGCAATCTTCAAGGGGTTATGCAGATGATTTTCATATCACAATGAACACCATCAAAATGAACAATGCACATTAAATGATAGAAGTTAAGCATACATAAAAGTGGGTTCAGGCTAACTTTGCACAACGACTTACAATCAACAAACCGTCAAAAGTATGAACCAAGGAATTCATCAAAACACCATTACATTCTCCATTGAAATCATAACACTTTATCTAACCAATCTAATCTAAATGAGGGAATAAGAGAACAAGCAAGCCTCGAGACACATCAAATGGTCACCGAACTTCAATGAAAATTCTATTGCCTCAATAGCTCTTAACAACAATCTCAGAATTCCACCGCTTACAAATGAGAAATGAGGCCTTTATATAGGTCCCTAGTTACGAGTGGCCTAGATCAAAACAATAACCGATGGCCCAAATTTTGCCACCTCAACCCTAATTAGAGTTAGGGCAAGAAAAAGGAATCTACATTAATGCATGGACCTACATGGACCAATCAAGAGGAAGAAACCATCTTGGTGAGTAATAAATGCCCACTATGCATGTTCATCCAGCAAGAGGGGTGAAATAAATGCCCATTATGCATGCCCACTATGCATTAAATGCATCTCTGCCCAGAATAGCCTATCTTTGACTTTGTCGTTTAAATGACTGGAATCTATCCAACACTGTCTCCAACTCGTCCACACTGACACTTGGCACTGATTCCTATTTGAATTCCAAGATCGCCATTGCTCATTCAGA
The DNA here is from genome assembly GCA_027943335.1 of Chamaecyparis obtusa. Classification (NCBI taxonomy): domain Eukaryota; kingdom Viridiplantae; phylum Streptophyta; class Pinopsida; order Cupressales; family Cupressaceae; genus Chamaecyparis; species Chamaecyparis obtusa. The sequence goes on from BSBK01007616.1 coordinate 256,209, forward strand.
TTTGCTCAAGCTATCCTCCCAATCTGGCAATAAGTCCTAGATTGTATACATGTTATTTGAATGACTGGAATCTATCCAACACTGTCTCCAACTCGTCCACACTAACACTTGGCGCTGATTCCTATTTGAATTCCAAGATCGCCATTGCTCATTCAAATTTGCCCAAGGTATCCTCCCAATCTGGCAATAAGTCCTGGGTTATATGCATGTCATTTGAGAAAGCGGAGAAGTTTTCAAAGTCATGCTTTGTGAAGTAATTCAATCGAAAGGACTCCTCTAATTTTCTCTTCAAGTTGTCTACAATTATTTCATTTTCAGCCAACCTTTGTAATAGCAATGATGCAACTGTGTTGGAGATCTCCTGTCGAATATTTTCAGCTATCCCCTTTAATCAAGTGGACTCCCTGGTGAAATGTTCAAACATTCCCTTGGTCGTGAAGTCATATGCTTATCCTTCCCTGATGACTCCACCATCAATCAATAACTATCTGGGAGTTTCCATTAAATCTTGCAAGTCTGAGATGACCTCTTCCTAATAAATGTGTGCATCTTCCCACGACTCCATGCAATGTACCCTAGAAAGGATGGCCAAAGCCCTGTCATGAAGTTGCACTAAGTCCTCGACATGCTTGTATGCTTCATTTTGGATGCCTTTGATCCAAACTTCCGCACCTTGAGCAATTCATTTGATCCTGTCTATAACCTCCATTGACTCAATCAAATAGATGGAGAAGGAACAAAGGACAAGCCTTCTCTTACTAGACGGGGTAGGTTGTTTAGGTATTCGCACAAGGTCTTGATCTCACCTTTCTGTTTTTGATATTTTCCTTCTAGCTTCCTCATCTTATCTTTCAAAGTTTGCGTAGAATCATCAAACTCTTCCATAACTTGTTCTCGAGAAGCATGACCTAGATCAATCTCTATCACATTGTACTCTTCCGGAATAATTTGATCCTTTTTGTTATCAACTTTAGGTGTTGCAAACTATAGAATTCTGGATTCAGATTCTCCTCTAATAACTTTCGTAAATTTCTTGGCCTTCCCTTTCTCCTTTGATTGGTTGACTCGGCTCAAGATTTCCTACAATTTGACTACCGGGTCAACCTCTTTCTCCTGACTTCTCTGTAGCCTTTGTCTTAAACACGTTGGAACAACAACATTCTGAACTGTCAACTGCTCTTGCCCTTGTACCGCTCTTATAACAATTTCTTCCTCAGCTCTAGGACTTTCTATTGTTATCTCAAGAGCTGCTACCTTTACTGCAAGAGCCTCCGCCTCTACTGCAGGAATTTCTGCTTCTATCTCAGAAACCTCTTCTTCCACCATCTCTCTTTCTAAAAGGGTTCCAAGACTTTCCTCAGTGGTGATATCTTGCTCTCTACTTCTTTCTTATGCAGATTCTTGATTGGCATTAATGCTCAATCTATATCCTGCATTGGCCTAGTCATATGCTCTTCTTGTTCTGCTTGTCTCTACTTCTTCCCTAGTGAAAGGGCCTATCTCCTACGAATTTGGAGTTCGACTAGGCGAAGATGGAACATTCCCCAATCTCTACCTCTTTTGCTGAGGTTCTTCAATGTGAATATCTGGCCTACTACTTGGTTGCACTTCCTGAGCAACACCTTTTCCTTTCCTATGCTCTGCACTTCCTGATGGGATTTCTCCTTCTAGTCTTCCTCCTGAGGGCTGCCTTGGTCTCTCATCTCGAAGTGGCCCATGACCCATTAACTTATACGTCAAGCCTTCCTTTGGCATCTTCAGCTTGTCAAACTGTTGTTCAATCCACCATTGTGTGAAATCCAAAACTGGTGCGGATGGTGCATTAACATCTGATATCTCCTTTGACCAATCGTAAGGATGGATGGTCTTTTCCTTTTCTGGGTCATATCCCTTTTGGGTTACGCTCAAATCATCTTCCATCTAGCCAGGCACTCGAAAGATCTTGCATGCTCTGATCATGCTCAGTGGCAGCCTGGAACACATCCTCTTTCTAATCTCGTTTTCATCGACTGCATTAGCCCAAAAATCTTCAAGGTGCATTTTGTGTTGATATTTTGCACATGCCACCATTCTAATTTTGTTGTATGGATCATAGTCTAGCCTTCCTAGATAAAGTGGTCGATGGAAGAAATGCAGCTCGTCCAATGATCTTTCAGCCGCCTTCAAACATGAGCACTGTCGGTTCCCAGGCACTGTTGGTTCCCAAAACCACAGATTGGAAATCCAAGAGCTTGTCAATTCTCCAACAGGATTCCACAATTAGTTCTGGCCAACGAATGGGAATGACCTTGATTCCCCTGCACTTCAGGCTTCTCTATACCTAGGCGGATAAACCTTTACTTTGAACCCGATCACCTTGCTCAAAGCTTTTATATAGCGAATTTAGACTTGGTGAGTTCTCCGGTTAGCAAAGTCCTCAAAACTCGATCAATATAAAGTATTGTGAATGCTTGAAATGATTGTATGTTTATGTAAGGTTTTTTAATAATGGATTTGATGCTTGCAAGAAGGAAGTATATAGATTTATGACTTCAATTAATAACTCCAATAATTATATTCCAATGATTTTAAATGACCAGTGCCTTTGTTTATCTGGGCGATAGAGTCAACTATAACAAGGATTATTACGTACAACTTTATGAGACAATATATATCAAAAATATCATCAATTACTCCTAAGCTCTGCAAAAGACAAATCTTATATGCAATTCTCCGTTAGTCCAAAAGGAATTTAACTTCTCTGGCTAGAAGTCCGATCAGCCAGAGACGCAGAACACTTTACATGTTTCACACTATTCCCTGTTTGTTAAACACAGAATGCGGAAAATATCCAATGCAAAAATAAAGCCTTGTCAGAATAATCCAATAATCTCTTTATTCATCATAAAGGACAAATCAACATGCCAGTTGTAATCTCTTTGCTAAAAAATAAACAAAAAGACATTTTTATTTTTATTTAAATATAATATTTGAATTTATATTAAAGCCATGCTTTAATATTTTACATTCCTCTTGCAAATGTTTTAACTCTCCTCCCTAAATATATCTAGTTCTATTTATTTGTGTCATAAAGCTTCCTTCCTTTGATTTTTTTAGTATGGAGAAACTTGCTTATTGATAATGGATTTGGACTCTCAAAATTTAGGGTACCACTAGGCACATTTCAGCCTTATCTTCCCCTATGGAAATTGGGAATTCCAATCCCAACATCCTCTTTCCCTTCTGAATTTTATCATAGACTGTCAGCTGTCGAGTGATTTCCAACAAGACAATCTTATCAACAGGATATTGCAGGAGCTTATATGGTTGTGCAGAAAATCCCTGCAATCTGATGTAGGAGAAAGTAGGAAACTGAATAAACCATGCTCCATATTCCTCCACCAACTTCATTGCCCCGATTGATAATCTCATGTGAAGTCTCTTCGACAAAGTCCTAACAATGCGCATTGCGAATGCATCGTTTACTCTATCATAATCATCCTTGGCATATAAATGCAACTGAGGGTAGCATTCATGCACCTTTATGCATTGGGCACCACTTCCAATTGTTCCTTTACACCTCAGTCCATCATACTTCATATTTCGAGCCAACATGTAGATGACATAGGAACTCGTATAAAACTTCCTTGACTGTTCCAGATTCATCAGTTGCTCATTCAGGTTATCACTGATTAGTCCATCCCAATCCACGTGGTTGAACCCTTTGACTACCTGTTTAATGAAGTACCACATCCACAACTCAACTAATAGGATTGCGATATCCCAAATATCATGCTCAACATCATGGCCAAATTCACGATGAAGATCGAGCCAGACTAGCTCCTTAGGCAACTTGGAATAGTGGGATCTATTCTTCTTCAACCATTTATTGTTTATGACAACCTCACAATGCTGAATCCTGGCGGTGAAAACTCTAAGTGCTTCCTCTTTTGATTTCAGTACCATCTTTCGGGATGTAGGGATTCTAAATGCTTCTGAAATGGCCGGTGGAGAAAGATCTGCAAAGACATTTTCATATGAATCCTTGATTGTTCTGTCTTTGGGATTGCACTATCTTGCACATTCTACGATCTATCCAGCATGTTGAAAAGATGGAAAAAAGCCAGCCGCAGCCACAATTCCACTATTCACAATTTGAGTGGTTAAGTGTGTCGGTTCATGATCTTTGTATCCGAACATTCTTATGTGGAACTCGTTCATATCCAAGCATCCAAGATTGGTGTCTCCAACTTCTGCCCACTTCGAAATAATCTTGGACTTTGGATAAAACCCTCTTTGCTCGTTCTTGATCAACTACTTCCTTGTTGCACTCGTTCCTCTAGGTTCCACCATTTCACCTTCCTACAAAACATAATTGAAACGTACATAAGGGCATGCAATAAAATGAAAAAAGAAAACCAATCTTGTCCATGAAGGAGAATTTTTTTTGGAAATTTATCAAAATTTTCCACTCTAGAATAGGATTTTCTCTCTCCTCCAAGAATTTATGCTTTTTTCTAAGTTTTCCAACTTAGTGTAGAAAAATCTCTTTTCTAGGAATTTCACAGTTTCTTCTAAATTTTCCCAACTAAAGTTGACTTCATGTTCTTCAAGAAACAATTTTCTCTCTCCAAAATTCTTCTTTCTCTCCCTTGAAGAAATTTTGCACTGCTTCACAACTTTTTCAGAATTTCCTTGCAAATTTACTAGAACTCTCGAATCTTTGCTCTCAACTTGTTTCTCGATTACTGTGTGTGAAAATGAAATGGGGAAGGGTTTCTTATATAGACTTCTAACTAAAAAAACTGCTTTAATGGTCACACTAATTTTAGGCAGCTTTTATTGATTTAATTGCAGGTTTCCAAATTGGAGAAGGTTCCTTTCACAAAAAACTCCACTTGTCATATTTCCTCATGTTATTTTCGAGAAGTTGCCCTTTTGGATGTCTTATCTTCATGAGGAAGTTTTATCCATGTGCATTTGTTTTCCCGATTTTCTCCAATTTTTTATTTTCCACAATTGTCTATTGAATATTGAAAAAACAAATCCTCCAAAATAAATAAATAAATAAATAAGCGATTTGTCCTTTTTTCCAATTCTTTGATTATTTTTGCTTTTATCAAAATTTCAAGAATTTATTAATTAAATATTAAATATAAAAATTTAATATTTAATTAATTTTCAATTTAGCTCCAAAATTTGATTTTTTGCTTTTTTAACTTTAATCCCCAATCGAACTTTCGGAGTTTATTGTCCCCATCCGAGTTTGCAATTCAACTTGTCTTTTAAATCAAATTTGTCTTGCAAAATTCTTCAATATTCCCATCTGTCTCCATAACAAACTGTATCCATCCCTTAAAATCTCCTTAATTCATTCGGTGCCAATTAGCACATAAAGTCATAGATGAGGACTTATCTTTCCAAAATTTATGCAATACATAGTTTCTCGAAATACCTTAGTGGGGACAATTAAATCTCTCCCAAAAACAATTTAACCCCCCTTTTCACTATAGAGCTCGCACAAACTTTAGTGAGGGACTTAAATAGTCAAAGTTTATTCACATTTCCCATCTTAAATATATCTCCCAAATTTGCTTTCGTGAATCAATGCAAGAACCTTTGTAATTTTTACTTTGCGAGGAGATAAAACTTTAGAAGGAATAATCCCAACACTCGCATTCTAGCGACTTTGTGAATTCATTTCCCAAAAAAGACTTCTTCACTTACACAAAATCGAGCTAGAGCGCGGATGGAGGGTTGTGTCGGATATTTTCCGTTTTTTAAACATTCCTTCATACCCGACATTATGCACTCGAGCGCAATTTGGTGCCCATGGTGGACTCTTTCCATTTTGCAATATTCCATGACTTGTATGACTACGCGCTTGAGTGCAATTAGAGCTTCTCATGGATTATTTTCACCCATTGACTTTTCCTTAACCTGCGTTGAATCGCACTTGGGTGCAATTTGGGAATGTTGGGGGAATTTTTTTTGTTTGGAAATTTCCTTTACCATGCTCAAAATGCGCTCAAGCGCAATTTTGGTATGGTTGGGGATTTTCTATTTTTTGGAACATTCTGTCAGCCCCTCCATTTCGCGATGCATGTACCTCCCAATATAACCTACGATGAACTGTTTCTTTGGGTACGCTCTGAGCGTATGGGGGATTATTTCTTGATCCATTTGGATTTATGTTGAAGCACATACTTGGATCTTTGGCGGACAAAGTCTAGTGCAAGAGCACCTATCCAATCACCTAAGCACACCTTGGAACCAAGTGGAGTGAGAGGATCAAAAGCATCCTTGAATGTTAATTGGGAAATGCTGAAGCCAATAATGGCAATTTGTAATGGACAATTTGATTTAAAGGTTAAATGTCATAGAAGTCCTGGTAAGGACTTAGGACCAAAATATTGTATGGGTGGCCAATAGTGCCAAATGGGATCTAGAAATGATTTGAATAAGTTAATTAGGTCCTAGGGGTGATTTGAGATTGAATCCATAAGGTTAGAGTAGTTAGTTTGATGAATTATGCAATAAAATCAAAGTTGGAAATTCAAATATTTGAATTCCAATGGTTATAAGCAAGGAGGGAAATGTGATTTAAGTTGTTTTAGGGGTAACTAGTCCCTCCAAACCGATCCATTATGGTTGGGGAAGTTAATAGAAGGCTATATAATGTTAAATGAAGCAATGGTACGAACTTGTTAAGGATTGTACAGACTGTACACAACAAAAGGGCAATAAAACTCAGAATTTTGGTCATTTTCCTTATGTTCATTGCATAGTTTTGATTTCTTAGAAGTGCTATTGATTTATAATGCATTAAGGATACTTACCTTATTGTTTGAATAAGTTTTGAATGCTCTGAGAATACCTTTTAGTTTCAGTTTATTACATTTGTGCTGACTGTTCCATTGGATTCACTGTTTTCCTCATAACAGTTGAAAGCTCAATGGCAAATATGATCATTCCATGAATGATACCACTCTGATTCTCATGGAATGATCATAAAAAGACATGTACATTACAAATCTAACACCTAATGTGCAGATACAGTGAGTTTGAATGGTGATCACGGTGACAAGGTGAAGGAAAGTGTGAGAAAACTAATGAAATTGGGTGCTAGGGAGCAGCAGCAAAATATCCACCTTAACAAGAGGTGTTTTTTAATGATTGGAGGTGTCTAGATACACCAAATACAAGGTGAAACCATACTTGTTTTATTGCAGAAGTGTGGGGAGAGCATACATTGGAGAAGCCCTAGGATAGAGCCTAGAGGGTTTGTTTGAAGCCAATTTGGGGCTTTGGTAGTTTCAGAGACCTTAGGGTCATTTTGAGTTGATATTCATTCGATTGGGGTCATATTATAGGACTGCTGAAAGTTACAAGGTCAGGGGATAAATATAAATTGGTGTTGCTTTGTTAAATGACCCTCTTTTTGGCCTAAAATGGGGTCACCCATGTGAGCAGCAGATACTGCTCCAAAACAACCATAGCCAATCTTCCAGTATGGTGTGTAAGGCCGAAAAGGGTATCCAAAAAGATAATTTGTTTGGTTAGTGTTTTGGGAAAAGTTAGAGAAAACGGGCAGAAACAGTCCCGGCAGGGCTAGTTGGGGGCAATTAGGCCTACAAGGAGCAACTTGGAGTTTGGAGTTGAACCCACTGCTTGGAAGTCTGAAACCACTTGAAACACTTTGTAATAGACCTTATTAGGCATCCTAATCCATTTGTAGCCTTGGGTAAAGCATTGGTTGAGTTTTGAACCTTTGGAGCCACTTAGATGCCTTAAGCCTATTTGGGTAAACATGGTTGATCCTTGCATTTGCCTTACAAACCATTGAAGAGTTGAAGCCCATCACCAAACCCTCTGCATCAAAGTCCTTCTGAAATACTTCCTTGCTTCAGTGCTGGGTGCACATGGATGTCTCCCGTGAGCTCATCTTACGCCCCATTTACTTTTAAACCGAGCACTACTCTGCGGGTTGTGTAGTCTTCATTATATTGAACGGGTTGTTTTGCGCTCTGAGATTCTCCTTTGTTCAGAACTTGCGCTCGCTTGTAAGTTGTGCTTCCTTCGGACTATCCATTTCTCCAAACCCGTCTCATGACTGCTTGGCAGATTCATTTCTTTCACACTATCCTTAGCTCTCTTAAGATCGCGCTAGGCACAAATTAGGCTTATAGACAAATTCAATCTTCTATCGCAGTCATTCACCATAGAATGTTTTGTGCTCTGCGCACATATGGCACAACATGGATTTTTTTATATGCCATCAATTGAAGATTTCCTTTTTGGCTTGCATCATATCTGCCTTTGGGTATTGTAAGATGACTTTTCTTTCCCCCTTTTGCATCCTTGTGGGTTCCGTAACTTTCAGAACAACGTACTTTGCATTGTGAAGGATTCTTATATCTCTTGTCATGTTTTGTGACCTTTCTTCATCCATGGAAACATGCGCTAGAAACTTGTCTTTGGAGATACAACAGTGAATCAATTTTGCAAACTAAGTGATGGGAGAGCTTTGGCCTGGTGCTTTAAGCACATTGATGCATAGAGTTGGACCTTTCTTTAGAAAATGCTCTTTTCAAAATAATCGATCTCTAGCGGGCTGTTACTTTTTCCAAGCTCCATTTTCAAATACCCAAAGCGTGCGTCTTGGCGTTAGATGTAGGGTCTTGGTGGATTTTCATCGAAGAGATTTTTCTTGCAAGAAGATTTTAAATCATCCCTCCACTTGTTAACTTCAAAACACACAGACCATTTCTTCATGCTTATTGACTGCGGACCCACTCAAATTATTCCACATATTTTGAGATTGACCGTGATTTTGAAAGCTTCAATTAATTCCTTTAATCATGGAGAATTTATGCTCTGTGTAAGGATATTATGAAGAATCAAGAATTCTCCCCCTTTTTGGGCATAATCTTTGGTGGTTGCAAAGGATATTTTGCAGTTGTTAAATTGAAATCTTCTCATTAGTAAGATACCATCTAGTCGCTTTTCAATTTTCTCCCTATTGGTGTAACTAAGTATTCACCAATTACACTTTACTTAAGTTTACTTAAGATAATGCATTTGCATATTAGTTGTCATTGAGACACCTAGGAGTTTGCACTTCATTTTAGCAAATGGTGTAGGAGAATTTCCACTTTTGGTGTGAGATCCACCTTTAGTGCTGTTATCACATTATCATCCTCTCATTGTTGCACCTGTTGCACACACTTTGTTGTACAATGGAGGATGATCCACCTTTGGTGGACGTGTGATTCCACCTAGTCTAGTGTGGTTGATAGCTTATCATCTCCTTATCATGTAGTCTTGTTGCATTGCCTATATATTTAGGCATATCTACATTGTACTTGGATTGATTGCATCCATTATCATTTGATTATTGACCATTATTGACCATTATTGAATCCAGTCATTTGAGAATCATACCATTTTGTCTCTTATTGTCCTATTTATTGAGCTTCTAGATCTTGGCATTTCATTTTTTGTCTTAGGCAAATTCTTACATGGTATTAGAGCCATAGAAGATTACATTGCATAGCCATTGGAGAGCTTTTTGCTTCAACTTTTGGAGGATCGCGATTCAGATCCGAAGGTGCAACAACTTATGGGAGCGTCTAGAGCAAGATTTGACCTCACCATTGTGTCCGGGTGGCCATTCTGGTGAATTTTGACTATGAATTTGCCTACCTTGGACAAAAGTCAAATCTAAGGCAAAAAAAAATTTGCAAACCGAACTTGTGAAGCCCAATTTGCATAGTGATGGTACGGAATTCATGGATCTGGATTATTTTAATTTTCCATGTTTTTTTAATTTGGATCTAGAATTATTTGGTTTTTTCAGTATATTTTTCTACAAAAAACTTGGGGTTTTGTCGAGGTCCCCACCCCTGTTTGTTGTCAGATTCATGTTGTAGGCATTGTTAGAGTACAGAGAGATGACCGGGCTGTCAGATCCCGACTGCGTACCACCTAACACACGTACCAAGATGACACCAAGCTGACACAACAAAGATCAAATCAAGGTCAACCGAGCACAAGTCGAGATCCAATAGATGTTCGTAGAGCGCCCAACCCTTTCATCGTTACCTTTCATCTTAGCGGACGGCTATATAAAGAGCGATATATTATCTCACACCACGCATGTGGGATAAATTCCCACAGTGCACCCTACTTTGACTGCGCCTATCGAGCTCGGCACGAGCACGTAGTTCTTCTAAGCAGGATTGACATTTAAGCGATTGCACCGACTTAGCTCGGCCAAGACCCATCAAGCTCATGTCTGCACCCACCGACTTAGTTCCGATTCCATTCAACATTCAAATCAGCGAGATCTGCACAACTTGCTTGGCGAAGCTCGGGACTGAGATTGTCAAGTTGACATCCTCCCGATTCGCGCCTAGCTCTCTGAGCTCTAAGCAAACTCAGCTCACCAAGCTCGGGGGCCAGCTTGTCAAACAACCAGTCACCACCTCACCGCCTCATGGCGCCCAATTCGAACACACACACATCCACCTCAGCGCCGACCAGATTAAGACATGTGGCATCTAGCCACATCAGCTTTTGACATGTCATCAGCCGCACGCCAAGTCAACAGGCAAACACCTTTTTTTTGCCACACGGGTATATCCACTACGCTAAATTTGACGATCGTCTAGCCGTCACAGGTGACTTTTTTGTTTTGCATTGACGGCCATTAAGACGTCAAATTTAATATAGTGATTGTGTCATCTTGTTGGTGCATTAATTTTGACGGTCGTTTGATCGTCATTTCCTGGTGATTTTGCACTATTGTGACGGTCGTTTGGACATCAAATTTAACCTCGTTGTTTTGTTGATGTCATCACATTTGCAAAATTAGCAGCCCTCACCATTTGCATTTTGGAATTTGCATTCTAACTTTGAGAGGCCATAACTTGGTCATCTGGGCTCCAAATTGAGTGCAATTTTTTTTTATTTTGGCTAGAATTTTCTAAACCTTTCAGTGGTGGTGTTATTTTATGGTTTTGGTTCACGGATTTTGTAGAAATTGCAGATTCTGGTGACTACCTTGTCTAATCCCTATTTTTGCAACTTCAGAGGCTTCATTCGAGCTCATACAGACACATTTTCAAGTGCCGTTTTTTTTTTAAGTGTATAATTTTTTGAGTACTTTCCAGATTTGTTATTAGATTGTAGCCTTATTTGGACAAAAATATCACTTTCAGATCTAGGTCCTTTTTTGGCCTTGTATGATCATTGTAATGCTTGGATCTTGATTTGATTATGAGCATATTGATTTGAGTCTGATTTGGCCTCATTGAGGTGATTTTAAAAATCAAAATCAGAAGTCCACTTTGGCCTATTTTGGCAAGTGGCAATTGTACACGCACTATATATAAAGTGTCAAAAGCATCATTTTTTTTTTGTTTTTTTGGGGGGGGTTCTTTGATTGAGTGAATTTGGGGGGGGGGGGTGTCTTGTGTGCTTCTCTCTCTCTCTCTCTCTCTCTCTCTCTCTCTCTCTCTCTCTCTCTCTCTCTTGTGCTCTTTCATTTTTGCATCATAGGTTCACCTAGATGTCCATTGTTAACTTCACATAACTATGCTACATGGAAAAATAAAGTATGGAGTAAACTAATGGAAAAGGGTTTAAATCTTTATGTAAATGACACAATTAAAGAACCCGCTGGTCTTAATGTGGATGATAATGCAAAAACTGATTAGCAAATCAAAGACAATATGGCTTTAGGAATTATAAGGAGTTGTGTTCATGAAGATGTCTTCTTCCACATTTCAAGCTTTAAGGATGCCAAGGGTGCTTGGGACAAACTTTAAGATTTGTATGGTAAAGTGGATGAGGAAAAGGGATTCTCAATTGAGGATGATCTACTTCTCTTGGATCCTAGGAATTTTGACATAATTCAAGACTATGTCAACAAAGCCAATGAGTTGAGAGCACTACTTAAGGATTGTGATAATCCCATGAAGGATGATAGGTTGATTCATCACATCTTGAAGAGACTACCTTCACAATATGCAGCTTTTGTCTCGAGTTACAATACTCACAAGTTGACCATGGGAAGTGCCTTCACTAAGCCTTCATTTGATGCATTTGCAGAAATGTTGATGTTGGAACAGTCAAAGTTGATGGATATGGGTATTCTCAAGTCTTCAAAGTCTATGGCATTGGTGGCTAATAATGAGAACCAAAGAAATCAAGGTGGCAAAAGTTTCAACAACAACAAAAAGAAGTGGAAGCCAAAATCACAATTAGAGACACAACAATCTTCCTCCTCACAACAAGGCAATACTTCTTTCAACAAGGGAAACAACAACAAGAAGGATAAACTGTTTTGTGCATATTCCAAGAAACCAAATCACGATGAGCATCATTGCAAGACTAGGAGAATTGATGAGCTGGAAAACTTACTCATGAAGAACAAAATCAATGTGCCAAATGCTTCCACTTCAAAGGCAAAAGGGTAAGCATTTATGACAAGTTCAAGTTCTTCAGAGGAATGGATTCTTGACTCGGGTGCTACACATCATATGGGTGCTTCAAAGGGGCAATTTTCTTCATTGGAGCCATCTAAGGTACCTCACATCTTTGTAGGGAATGATACACAAGTGGAAGTTGAAGGGAAAGGACCAGTTGAGATGGAAAATGGAGAGTTCAAAGATGTTCTCTATGTTCCTAACCTTAGCACCAATCTCCTTTCAATTTACCAAATCACTCACTATGGAGGTGAAAATAAAGTTTAGTTCCTTCCTGATTCAGTCATGGTGCGAAATCTTAAGGATGATTCATTGGTTGCAGTGGGTAAAGCTAATCATGACATAAGGGTTTATTCGTTCTCCCACTTTGTGCCTAAGTCTCCTTCACATGCCTTGTTGACACATACACAATCACAAAGTAAATTATGGCATGAGCGGTTTGGACATCTTGATTTCCGCTATCTTCAGTAGCTTAGCTCAAAACATATGGTCAAAGGTCTACCTACAATCAACTTTTCTAAGGATGAATGTTCAACTTGTTTAAGGGTTTTGCATCTTGAAGAGAAGTTTGAAAAGGGGAAGTCTTTGAGAGCATCAGTTGTTCTTGAGTTGGTTCACAGTGTACTAGCAGACCCCTTTCCAGTGACATCAGTCAACAAGGGTCACTATGTCCTCACTTTCATTGATGACTTTTCCTGCTACACATGGGTCTACTTTATTGGTCACAAGAATGAAGTGTTTGATAAGTTTCTAACCTTCAAGAGTCATGTTGAGAAGCAATCAAGTAAAGCCATCAAGGTTCTTCGTGTAGATAATGAAAGAGGATATGTGAACTCGAGGCTTAGAGACTTTTGTGAACTTGAGGGTATTGATCTTCAGAATCCAATTGCATTTAGTCCACAACAAACAAGAATTGCAGAAATGAAGATTAGAACTCTTAAGGCAATGGCAAGTTGCATGATTCAAGCCAAGTCTCTTGATCCATCATTTGTGGTAGAAGCTATAAGTTGTGCCAATCACATCCTCGATAGATCTCCTCATAATGCCTTAGATGGAATGACTCCTTTTGAGGCATGGTGTAGAAGAAAACCGGTTGTGAAATACTTCAAAGTATTTGGTTGTCTAGCATGGGCACACATATCTTCACAGAAATGCAAGACACCTCCACCAAGGCCTTGTACATTCATTGGATATGAATAAGGTGTTAAGGCATATAGACTTATGGATCTTGAGACTCATGAGATCTTCATAGAGAGGAAAGTTCACCTAGCTTATCCTCTAATCCTCTCCATACTTAAGATATTGTGGATTGTGACAACAGTGGCAGTGATTCAGATGGCTCATCTACCTCAACCCCTACACGTAGGATTACACTTTTTCTTGGTAAACTTAAGGTTGAGGATACTCCATCAACATCTTCCACTAGACCTCGTTGGGTTAGAGAGACTTTTGATTCAGCAGGTTCACTTGTGGGGGATCCTTCAGATAGTCGAAGGACAAGGTCACAGCATCAGCACATTCCACATGCATACATTGCTACAGTGATAGGTCCATATGATTCAGCATAGCAGGGTACACCTTGTCTTCCAGTTATAGCATCATGGGATGACTACTTGACAGACATTGCAGGTTTGCTTGTGGAATCCTACATTGTCGATATGGGAGACATCATTGATGATATACATCTTCTCTTTGATAGGGAAGATCCTTCTTCAGCTATTGCAAGGGAACACTCTGACCCTCTTGTCCATTCTCTACATGATTAGTCTTTCGAGGTTGATGTGATTGTGGATCCTTATGTACAATAGTTGCAAGAGATCTCTTTATCATTAGGGGAGACAGTTGGTTCTTTGGCACATGTTCTACATCCATCCTCGTTTGATCCTGACTTGTTCTTTTCAGCAGTTTTGGAAGGGGCAGCCTTCAGTATCAACACAGGGACAGTTGAGCAGTTTTCAGAGACATCATTCATCTTGAGGTTTCTTCCTACAGATTGGGGAGACATCTCATATACACCTATGACATTGTTTCTTCCTAAGGGGAGGAACGTTGTTCAACATTCATGGACTAGCTTCTACATTCATCTTGGAGCAGCTATCATGATGGGCATTTTACATTGCGGGGGGGCTACCATGTCTCTCTTCTACTACTACTTCTCTCTTATGGGAGGGACTTTTTCCTCATATGAGGTTTTGTCCTTCTCATACTTCTCTATTGTATATACATGATGCATGTCATAATGGGGGGGATCTTGATTACTCCATCCATCCACGCATCTTATTTTTCATCTCTCTTTTTGGGGGAGGGTTTTTCCCATGAGGTTTTCCCTCTTTCTTTGCTTTATGAGAGATTGCATTGTATTGCTCTTGCATACTGTACATGGGTACCTAACATGGCCTAGTAGTCGGGACCCATCTAGCATTGTGAGCTTAAGTGCATTCCCCTAAGTTGCACTTAAGGGGGGATGTTGGTGTAATTAAGTATTCACTAATTACACTTTACTTAAGTTTACTTAGGATAATGCATTTGCATATTAGTTGTCATTGAGACACCTAGGAGTTTGCACTTCATTTTAGCACATGGTGTAGGAGAATTTCCACTTTTGGTGAGAGATCCACCTTTAGTGCTCTTATCACATTATCATCATCTTATTGTTGCACATACTTTGTTGTACAATGGAGGATGATCCACCTTTGGTGGACATGTGATTCCACCTAGTGTGGTTAATAGCTTATCATCTCCTTATCATGTAGTCTTATTGCATTACCTATATATTCAAGCATATCTACATTGTACTTGGATTGATTGCATCCATTATCATTTGATTATTGATCATCACTGAATCCAGTCATTTGAGGATCATATCATTTTGTCTCTCTTATTGTGCTATCTATTGAGCTTCTAGATCTTGGCATTTCATTCTTTGCCTTAGGCAAATTCTTACACTCCCTCATTACTTTAATCAACACTCCTTTCCATTTGGGGATTTCATAAATGTTTCAAGGTTATGATGAGCATTATTTGCAGGTGAAGTCTTCCATTCATCTAACCATTTTTGCAATTTTCTCCCAGACAGTGATTTTCACATTTTACTTCTAGGTGCTTTTTGCGCCCTTTGTCACTCTTTTAGACACACTTAGTGCCACTTTGAATTGCTCTTCAGGACTGTCTTCTCTGAGTTCATTAGTAAGTCGAAATGCTAAAATAGAGGCTTCACAAAGACTTCAAATTTTACTAGCTTAGTTTCAAAGGATTCAAAAACAAAACATTACTTCACAATCATGAGTCAGGAGGAAATTCAAAAATGAAATTGCGAAAAATGCAAGGGACAAAACTCAACTCAGGACTCAATCAAAACTTATCATATCTCAGCTAGAACAAAAGGGACCTTGGAGACTAGAGCTAGAGCTACCGGGAAGACCAAAACCAAAAGGGCAAAGCAGAAAAAGATAGGGGTACCATCTTCAATGGGCAATGTGTGAGTAGGTCACAACAGGACTTTCTAGGCACCCTGTTGTGAATGATCCTCACAACCTCTATCAAGGTGAACCAATGCATATGGATGCTCAACTAGTGGAGGTGAGGTAGAAGTAACAAGGATGAGGAGAAGATAGGACACCACACTAGGTACGCCACCTTATACGTATGACAAGGGCCACATGAGGCTAAAAGGGATGGTATATCCACTCTTGGGCCTAGGGTAGGGGTCTCTTGGACACCTCATCAAATCACCCTAATTATTTCTATGGTTGAGAGTCGAGACATCTTAGAATCTGATTCAAACAATCTATTAATCTGATATATGTTTATTTCTAACTTAAGAATGTCTAATTATGAATTATGATTATAATGTTTCCTAAATTTCTTGCAGGATCTCAATCAAAACAAAAAGGTACCCTAAAAACCCTACTTGCTTTTATATAAAAACTATAATCTTTGGCAAATTTTGGGTTCTCCTAATTTGGGGACATTACAAAAGAAGTTTTAGTAACCTTCATCTATTTAGTCCACACTTTATGTCGAACGAGAAGGGTATGTGTTCACTTTTAATTTTTGCATACGTTGTCACTTGTCAACTGCATGTATTCCACATTTCAGCTGCTAGCATGCTCCATGTTTATTAAAGCTACTCCATGTTTCATTTTCAAAAGCACTGAAAAGGTAATTGATCGTCCATTATCTTTGACAGAGCTAATCTTAGCAATCTGATTTGAATCATCATAGAAAACAAGCAAAGCTTCAGAGACGAAACACCTTGATTTGCCTTTTGCTAAGCCGGGGAGGTTTAACATGATCAGTGATAATGAAATCTCCTTCGCCCAGGAACATCTCTAGAGCTTCTAGCTTTAAGAAAGCAAACATCAACTTTCTCAGCTCCTTTGCTTTGTCCCCAACTTTATTGAGAAAAAATTTCCAAACAACCTGGCAAGAGAAGATGGCCAAGCGCTTCCCACACTAATATTTTTTTGTTTTTGTTTCTATTTGCTAGGAGTTGATCTTTTTTCTACAAGTCACAGCAACATTAAAATAGTTTTAAATGACTCTATGCCTAGATGATTCTGTAGCTCAGTTATTTTATGGAGTCCCAGTTTGATGATTCTAGATGCATATTGATATATTTATATGTTTGGTGGTTGTAGAGCCTAAATAGTTTTGTGCTTATTAATTTTTTCTTCTGATGAAGGAAGATGAAAGTTCGTAGGTTTTGTTGAAGATTTTTCCAAAGGGCACAAAAATTATGAGTCGGTACCAACTTAAATTGGGAATAGGTGGATTTCTTTTCTAGCTTAGTATTGTGTATTCTTAGAAGAAAAATGTCTAAAATTGAAAAATAAAAATCTGACCAAGAAGGGCCCATTGAATAGCAAGTAAACAGTGAGAAGAGAGCTTAGGGTGGGACATAAATGGAAATGATTGAGTGAGAATGGCAGAGTGGTAGCATGCGGTTCCCAAGATGAAGCTTCATGCTCGTCTCCATGGTTTCATCTGCCATTCTACACTTCTGTAAGTATATTCTTTCCTTTTCTTTCAATCATTCTCTTCATCTTAACTTTTAAGTCATCTGTCCATTCCTTGGGGCGATAAGTAAAGCCTCAATCTATTTATGCAAATTGAAGGAACCATAGAGTATTGCAATGCTTCAACAATTAAAAGATGACAAAAGAAAGAAGAAGAGATATGATTATAATAATCGTTAGGTCTTCTTGCACTTGCTATAGGTTACATCCTTGTTACCAAAGAAATGCATGCATTGGATAATAAGATGTAAGACAATAAAAACATGCACTCTCCAATTGCAACCTTCAAACCTGCCTAACTAAGCAAAAAACTAAAATTCCTAATTTTTGAAAAGCCTGAAAGATGGTAGCCAAAGATTGAGACATGTAGCCACAGAGAGAGGGGAGAAAATTAATACCTTAGAGACAAAGCTCAAGAGAATTACATAGATAGTATAGAGTTGGCCATAGTCAAAGCGATAGGTTTTTTTTTCTCTCTCCTAGATACATGACCTTGGAGAAAGCTGGACAAGACTAGAAGCTCCCGGGCCATCTTTCTGATAGTTTATCCAAAATTCTTTAAAAAATTAATCATATTTCACAGATAAGAAGCTCCAATACTGTCACTAACAGTTAAATATGAACTTTGAAAGAAATGAATTTGGCATAGCCATAAAAATAATCTTAAAAAGGAGAGCTAAACACTAAACACAAAAAACCCTTAAAAAGATGCCTATCAACCAAACAGGCCTCCCTACTTAATGCTGCTGTTATAGGATAATAGGAGGCTAGTAAATTTGTTTCAGAGCCTAGCAGGTAATGTTGTTTCCCGATCTCTTCAGAGGTATGGGTTAACACTTAGCAGAAGATAACTATTAGCTGCATCCTGGGAAGTGATCGTTTATTTTATGCTAGAAAATCCCCTTATCTTTACGAGTCGAATATTACACATAATCAGTAAGTAATGTTACAGTCTCTACTTGCCCCAGGAGATCTACAAGAATGTTATGAAATAACAAGCTTCTATTTTCAAGAAAATGCATCTTTACTGCAGGTGGCAATCCAATTTTCAGAAGAAACAATTTCTCCATGTGTTTAGAGGTCTGGAGTCCACTGCCTAAGCAGACTGGTGCATCTTCTAATCAGCCCCAACATTTCAGTGGAGGAAAAATTCTTCCTATAACATGTTAATGCTGTTCTAAATATCCCCACAATGTACCTCTCCATGCTTGTTCAAGTAAGTCAGAAAAGTATCTAATCAAATTTGCCCCCCTGGCCTCGAACTCAACCTAACAATCTATGATAAAAGAATATTCAGTCAATACATTCTACAAAGCATCGGTTTCCTTTTATGATTAATTTGGTGTAAATTGGGTGCTGAAATCTTGTTCATTCCTGCAGTAATGCACTCATATACTATAGACAGTTTTTCTCGCTATTCTGATCAAGGACTGAATTTTTAGTTTTAGCTATATACGGGATTGTTTGGGGTTTGGCAGGCTCCCTTTGGTGTTTATGATGGGCACAGAGGCCATAAAGCTGTAGAGTTTGTTGCTGAGAAACATGGACAGAAGATCGTGGATTTGATGATCATGTGAGGAGGACAAGATGGAAAGCTAGAGAAGGCAGTTAAAGCTGGGTATTTAGGAACATACAATGAATTTATAGAGCATGGAAACTACTAGAAGCTTGTAATGTTTGGTCATTAAAATGTTCTTGGACTATATGATTTGAGCATATGGAGATACCAAGTATCAATTTCAAATTTCTATTGAAGAATATGCATATGAGTTCATTTATGATGTCATTCATTGATGATGAGTTCGTTTATTGTAATGTCCCCTTTTGGGATTGCCCTAAATTTTGCTTTATTATCACAAGTTCAACTAAAACAAAAGGTGCAATACGGTGAAAATTATAACTTTACCAATAAATACCTCTTTAGCAAGGTAAATCCTGGAATGGGTCTACCAATGCATATGAGTTCATTCACGATGTCATTCATTTATGATGAGTTTGTTTATTGTAATGTCCCATTTTGCGATTGCCCTAAATTTTGCCCTAGAATCACAAGTTCAATTAAAACAAGAGTTGCAATGGAGTTAGAATTACAGCTTTACCAATAGATATGTCTTTGTCAATGTAAATCCTGGAATAGGTCCAGCCATGCCTATGAGTTCATTATGATGTCATTCATTGATGATGAGTTTGTTTATTGTGATGTCCCTTTTTGGGATTGCCCTAAATTTTGCCCTAAAATCATAAGTTCACTTAAAACAAGAGGTGCAATACAGTTAGAATTATAACTTTACCAATGAATATGTCTTTAGCAAGATAAATCCTGGAATAGGTCCAGCAATCATGTTAGATAACATACGTAATATAATTCTACCAAATATTTCTATAGGGGTTAGGGTAACATGTAAATGCATATATATTGCTAATCATTTCAATCTATTTAAACAGATCATTTAAACAGTCAAGAATCAATAGTTCCATTCCCATAATCCACCATAATAGGGGTTTGAGAGAAAGCATGTTAGGGAGCCCTAACTTCATCACAACTAAGCCCAAGAGGGAGTATACATACTCGACCTCTTGAACCCAAGTGGCAAGTACTCTTGCCCATCCAGCATGAGGTGGACTACTTAGAAGGGGAAGAATCATGACTTCTCAATAAGACACCCTAACTTCACCACAACCCCAAGAGCGTGGAGTATCCATACTCGACCTCTTGGCCCCAAGTGGCAGAAACTCTTGTCCATCCAGCATGAGGTAGGCTACTTAGAAGGGAAAGACACGCCTACTGACCTTATTGAGGTTTTCCCTAATCCTTACATGATGGTTTATAGGAGATTTCAATAAATAATTGACTAATTATTATTAGAAAGGATATACATATATATAGGTCATATATGTAATCACAAAATATTGATAGATTATCTATTTATCATTATCTTGCATACCACAAAAAAAATAAGATCACTATGGTCTGATCTATATGCTTGATTGCTGCTGACTTATAAACTGATCTCCTTTTTATGAGTACTGATTTGTTTCTATTGTTTGATTCCTTAATTGATGTTTGAATGATTAATATAGACTGATTGAATTGACGGAAGAATTAATTGTTGGTCTGTTTGCTGGATTCTCAATTAATGTTTGATGGATGACTGAATGATTTCCTTTGATTTGATGATATGATATATTAGTGAATGACAATTGAATGAATGTGGAATTCATATAGTGATGAGTGATGATTGAATGAGTGCTGATTTAATGTATTGGTGAGTGATGATAGATAAGTGATCCTTGAATGATTGGAAAAATGTCTCCTTTATACTTTATTGGTGAAAGGGTCACCACCTTTCATAAGAATTGAGTCACCACTTCTGATTGTTTAAATTACTAGAAAAAGCAGGTTTTGAAGGGGCCCCGAAACCCTTTACAAATCTAGAAACAAAAGATCGCAAGAAGTTACACCAGCAAAAAGAAACAGCAACAGCGAATGGCCCATAGAAGGGCTACACGGGCAGCAAAAGACAAGAAAACAGGAGAAAACCAGCCCAACAGCCAAAAAACCAGCACGGGAACCAGCTCAGTTACATAGCCCCAGCTTTTCCATCCAGAGTCTTCTCCATTCTAGCCTGGATATTGTCCATCCTCCCAATGACCCGTTTCAGTTCTTCAACATTCTTCTTCACAGAGGGAGATTTCTTCTCGCTGCTTGCACGGGTTCTGGAACTGGGCCCACCAGTAGCCTCCGAGGTATCATTCTGTAATCAATTTCCTCATCAAGGCCATTGTCTAGCATGTTGACCAAGGCTTTGAGATTGATGCTAGAGGCTTTCATACTGTCCTTACTGTGCTAGAGGATATCAATAATCATGCACTCCATATTATCCATCCTTTTTTGAACATCAGAGATAGCAGAGGACTTCTGATTGTTGCCTTTGAGAATAATATATTATTTCCCAAATTGATCTCCCATGGATGTCCTCAAGTGAAACCTTCTCCCCTTTATATCTTCCAATGTGAGGTAAAGTCACACCTTTTCATCATGTTTGCCATTTGCAATGGTCATCACCACTCACAATTACCACCCTTTGAAATAGTCACAATCCTTCATCATTTCTACCCTTCGAGAGAGTCACCACCTTTCATGATTGTTACCCTTTGAGAGAGAGACAGCCCTTAAAAGAGTCACAACATTTCATCATTGCTAACCTTTGAAAGAGTCACTTCCTTATTTGTAATGTGCGCTCCTTAGGCAATTCAGTCTTTGACAGAGGTTGGCCTACAACCAAGGGTTTGTGTAGATCAGCAAAGTGGTTAGGGAACCCAACCAGGAGCCGTGGAGTTTAGCAGGGAGCTTTACAAGCCATTCCAAACAGTTTGAGGCAATTTCCAATTTTTTTAGAGGGATCCCTATTTTTTATGAGACTGGGAGATGGTCTGGGAAGCATTTTGAGCCATTTTGGATGATTTGCCACAGTTTCCTTGCAGTGTCCTTGCTATTTTTAGACATCATCTTTGGACTGGTGGTAGCACTCAGTTTTCAGTTTGGAGTTCAGATGATGGATCCAAGAGTAAATTTGAAATATTAAAATTGGTACTTTAATAATTTATTTAAATAAAATAAAGGAGGCTAAATAAAATAAAGGAGGCTAATAAGATAACTTTATGAAATAATAAAATATTATTAAGTGCCCCCCATGGCACAATTCCCTAGGACATCATGCTGTTTTAAAAAGTGGGCAAAGTTAATAATGAAAAAATGGACCCTTGGAGAAATTTGATCCATATAGAGGAGAAATAAGTTTTAAAACTTTAAAAAAATTAAAAGAGAAACCCTAAAAAGGGAACAAACCTCTTGGGAGGGAAACAAAAAAGGTTTGTTGGGATTTCATTTTTCATTCTTGGCATTTTTGGAAAAGAGGAGAAAAGAAGGGTTTTTCAGCAGCTGTTCAGACTTTTGGGAGCGAGAATTCTCAAAAGTTCACGTGCCTACAAGTGTAAAACTATCGCCCAAGAGTGCTCTTACAGGTTTTTCTTCCACAGATGTCCAAGAAATATTCTTTTGCAGCCATTGGTGAAGAGGGATCATAATTTAGTAGTGCAGAATTAAGAGTAAATTGCAGATCCAGCCATTGTGGGCATTCATATCAACTTGGCCACTAATTATAGCGCAGCCGTACCTTCCAGGAGTAATTTACAGCAAGCCCTAACCTGGACGTAGGGTTTAGAAGTAATACCAGGTGCAGATCAGAGGTATTTAAGGTCTGTCGTTGCAGATCTGAGATTAATAGAGTGTTTGCAGTGACAAACAGGGTTATTCATGTAATTTGAGGGCTGTCTCAGAAATACATCAGACCTGTAAATGAATATAGGGATATGTGATTGATTATTTGGTCAAAAAAAAATTGCAAAAAAACGTTGTCCTTGCTGTATTTATTTCCTGTACTTACAATTTCAGTTTGGTCTCCTTTGTACTTTATTTCCTTAGTTGCCGGATTCGCCTGTACAGGCCTGGATCCGGGTCCGGGTCCGATCCGGGTCCAGATTCACGTCGGATCTGGGACGGATCCGGGCAGGGTTGACACAGTTTACAAAGAATATGCTTGGAATGTGCACTCCAGCGATACAGTCCACTCCAGCGTCGGATTTCTGAGCTGGGACGACATTCTTTCCTCCATTTGGTGCGTCGTGTTTGACTGAGAATGAATCCCATGAGGCTGAGAATGACACAACGTGGTTGACTGTTTGTGTATCTGTTCGTGAATGAATCCCGTGAGGCAGCGAGCGACTATGGGAGGGATTCGCAAGTGAAATCCTGCAAAAAAACGTGGCTTCCATTCGATGGCTTCTGTTGAATTAAAAAAACATGGCTTTAGGATCGCCGTATTATATTTTGGAATTTGTTGTATTATGTTTTAAAATGTTTTTAGTATTATTTATTTGTATTATGTTATTAACTTATTTGATATTATTTATTTGTATTATGTTTGAACTTATATTATGTTTTATTTATTTATAATAAAATATTATATTATTTATTTATTTATATATGTTAGTTATTATTTTATTATTAATATACACATAAATAAAATTACATATTGTCTTGTATAAAATATATTAAATAGATAATATGTATTATACTATTTTTTATATTTTTATAATATTATTTTAAAAAAGATATAGAAATATATATAAGAATAATAAATACAAATATTAATCGCCTATAATGGATATATATATATATACACACACGAATCCTTACGAATCCAAAACGGGAAAAAAAAATTTCACGAATCCACGAACCGGATTCTCGAACCCGAATCCGTCCCCGAATCCGAATCGGCAACTAAGTTTATTTCATATTGCAAGTATCTGCAAAAAACCAAAAACAAGATAAAAAACCACAAAACAAAAAAAACAATCAAAAAATTACCCAAAAACCAAAAGAATCAGAAATCACAAAAAATGCTGAAAAAAAAAATCAGACTTTGGCAAATTTAGAAAAGGGGAGGTTATTACATTATTCCATTATTTTCCTCTTCCATTCATCCTTCCTTAATTTCTATGCTCCCTTCTCTCTTACTTCTTCCATATCCCCCTTTCAAATGAAGTTCTCTTCTCCCTTCTATATCTCATGTTTGAGGTAGTCACAGCTTTTCATTTCATGCCTTTTGAGTCTTGACCATTCATTGAACTTAACTAAATTTTGATGATGTTATTATTTTATATTTTAACTTTAATATTATTGTTTATTATTAAATCTTCTTTTAAAAAGAACACATTACATTTATGTTCATACAAAGAGACATCCTTTGCACTCCTTTGTTTTTGTTAAATAATTCATTTGAAGACTGATGTTTCTAGATTGAGACACATTACATTCTCCAACTATGGGAGTAGGAAATTTGTCTCCTGTTTTTTCAACTTTCAGAAATTGTAAGTTGTGAATAATAACTTATTTTGAATTAATGCTAGGTAGCCAATCTTGGTTCTGGTTTGGATTCAGATTCTGGGATTCAGCAAAATCTTTTTGGGGCGGATTCGAGTATCGTGGGTATATAGATATAGACATTTTCAAAATATATGTGTATGTATGACTATGTATATTTATAGATTCATACATGTAACATGTCAATATTCATTCATCATTGTTCGAAACTTCAAAGTTCAAACATATAATAATAATAAGTTAGAAGCGTTTGATGTGGGTCTTAGATCTCCTAGCGCTCACTCTCGAAAAAAAAATGCTACAGCTGTAGAACGCAGCAAAAATGGTTAAAAATGCTTGAGAGATGAATGAATGACCATCAAATGACCAAATGTATGCTTTATTGGTCAAATAGGGTTTAGAGACTTTTTCGTTTCAAATTAAAAAATAAAAAATAAAAAATTGACATGTGGGGCCCGTTTTTGGGGACCTACATGCCCAGATTCCTGCAGATTCCTCTGGATTCTGTCCGGATTCCGGCAGGATTCCGGATGGGAATCCAAATTCTCTGTGGATTTTGCGGAGGAATCATGCCGGAATCCAGGCAGAATCAGGATCCGGACCATACCAGAATCAGGATCCAAGGCATATCAGAGGAATCCAGTAACGTAGAATTAATGTGATTGTCTAACAAGTAGGGTGTAAGCAGCGGGGTGGGTTGTGTAACTGCTTTGATTGAGAGTGGTTGTTTAGTTGTTGGCAATGCTGAAGATTGTCATGCAGTGCTGAGTAGAAGCGGAAATGCTGAAGTTCTTACCTGCGATTATAGACCAAGAATAGAGAAAGAAAAGAGGAGTGAGCATCTGGTAACCAAAAGCACAAACAATTTTGCATGCTTGTTTTATTTCTCCACCTTTGTCCATTGAAAGGATATCTGAAGCTTTTTTAAGGAGTTAATGCAGGATGGTTATATGGATATTTATGGTGGAGCCTGGAGAGTACAGGGAACCTTAGCTGTATCCAGATCCATTGGAGATTTGCAACTGAAACACTGGGTAACAGCTGAACCAGACACCAAAATGTTGCCTATTACTTCTGAGTGTGAGTTTATGATAATAACATCTGATGGGCTATAGGAGAAGGTACACTTGAATTTTCCAAATGGCTTTGGTGCTCTTATTTATTTTTTTATTTTGAGTGATTCAAATCTTCCACGGTCTGGACAATTTTTATGGGTTTCCCCATCTTCTAGTAGGTTGTATACTTTCCTTCAGCAATTTATAATATATATTCTTGCCACAAGTTTGTTTCGGTCACTTATCCCATTAGTCTTTATGCTTGTCTCAGGTAAGCACTCAAGAAGCAATGGATATTGCAAGGCCTTTTTTAATAGAACAAAAAGCAAGGAAACAATAACCGTTCTGATCCACTTGAAGAAGCATGGAATGGAAATGGAGCTTCTCACCCAAGGCAAGGAAATTTCTTTGGTTAATGTCTCAAATGTCATGCAAGTCGGGAATGTGAATGGCAAGAATAACAAACTGAAGTGCAAAGGCCAAGACCTTACAGAGAATCCAGAAAGCTCTGGCTCACAACAATTATGTAGGGTAGGTTCTATGGAAGCTTGCAAAAGCCTTGTGGCGCTCTTTGTATCCAGAGATGCACTTGATGATACTAATGTCATGGTTGTTGATCTCAGACATTTCTGCAGAAGAAAGACTGATTTGTGATTTTTTTTTAAATGAGCCAATTTCCTTACAGCTGCTGTTTTAGAGCTTCTATATTTTTTAGCTCGACACATTATTTTTGCAACCTTTAATTGAGGAATTTTTCAACTCCCCTAAAGTTGTTTACCACAGGATAAGACGAGTTTCCATTATTTAATGGATAACAGCAGAGTTGTTTTAAAATTTAAAATTAAATAAAAAATATACATCCAACCAAATATGGAGCGACTTACCTAAAGAATCTGTACAACTTGTATCATGCTGTGTGTGATGTTTGATGATGAAAAATGAGCAAAGTTTGCAGGAAACAGCTACAATCTTTCAGCCCTTTCTCACAACGACCCTCCGCACCTCTAATGAAATGGACAGAGTTTACAGAAAAAAATATTACAGAACCCTAGTGAAGCAGAAATTTCTTTAAAATGAGACGAACCAAAACCAATAAAACCAATATCCCTACAGCTGTTGTTTTAAGTTTTCCTTGACAAAATTTTGAATCTTTTCATCTACAGACACTGAGTTCAGCATAATTTAAGTGATCTCCAGAACTATTCTACATTTTCATTTGATCCCATCGAAACAAGTGAGGTACATATAAGAGCTACTAGTCAGTTTATGATCATACTGTGGATTGTGTTCCCATTGGAGACTTTTGGAGGTACCCAACCCCCACCCTCAAAGTAGCTTATTATTAGTCCCTGCCTTAATAAGGCAGGGACTAATTTCACTCAATTCAATTAATCTGTATTTTGAGAAGTTTCGGAAAAAATTATAATCTATGGTTTGGAGTGATTTATTTATTAAACTGATTTTTTTTTTTTTTTTAACTTTTTTTTATGATATGTTGTAATACTTTTTCTAGGGTTGTAAATCTTTTTCTTTTTTTAATAAATATTCCATAGCCAAGAAAAGTATTTTGAGAAGTCTCAAAAAAAATTATAATATTTGGATAGGAAATATTTTAAATAGATTTCTAAGAGACATGTATACCTCTCATGCAAGAGGATATTAATTGAATTTATGGCACTATTGTGTGAGCCAATTTTTTAAACGGACCCTCATCAAACTTTTTGTTACCATTTTAATGGAAGCACAACAAAGGAAAGGCAAACAAAGCTTATCGGAGACATTTGTTGTTGTTGTTGTTGTTGTTGTTGTGTTCTTTGAAAGCAAAAGCAAAGCACATTTTCAACTGACTACCTTATTCTTATAGGCCTATGCACAAACTTGTCAAGTATTTTCAGTAACTGGAGTTGTGATTTCTTATAACCTCAGCAGGTACTTTTGGTGTGTTATTTTGTTCCGCTTCCAAGCTTTTTTATATGAATGATACATTTATACAGGCTCTAGATTTGAGCTATGGAATGCTAACTCTTTAATTTGTTTTGAAATTTTGGTGATATCTGTTGACTATCAATGGCATGTTCGTGGTTTATTGTGTGCAACCATTGGTTTTTGAGGGACTTGATAGGGTTTAAAACATTATTAGGGTTTGCATCTAGATTTATTGTCAATTCATACGAATGTGCTGCTTTATTTTTATTACATAGGTATACACTATTTTTGGAATAGATAATAAAAGTATGTTCTAATGACATTTAGTGTTTCTATGATTACGAGATAACATACAATTTTTGAATGGGCTCATTTGATTTTTGTGTTTTAAGCATTCAGCCGCATAATTTTTTTATTTTTTGCATTGAAGTTTGGTTTCAATGATTATGTGGTCATCCTTTTTTTTTCTTTGTCTTTGTTCCCAACCTAGATCTCATCTTTTTTTTTCAAAATCAAAACAAAAATTGACTCAAAATAGCCAGCAGAGGGTATTGAATTTAAAGCTTTTGTCTCTTTCTATTGTCTGGGACAACCATATCAATGATAGGGTTTTCTTTCCTCTTTTTATTTTTTTCTGTCTTTTTATTTGGCATACTAGTAGCATCAACGATTTGTATAAATATTTTGTAGCACAATTTTAGCTTGGCCCTAGCTAATATCCACTTGAATTTAACTTAGATTCTTTTTGTTGACAGTTCCTGTAATACCCCAAAAATGGGCTATAGGTTCATTAACCTCATACATCGACAATTCGAACGAAATCGACATCAAAGTCCTAACCTAAGGCACATCTAAACATCATCGAATCTTAATTGATTATCATAAATCCTGCATCGGCGAATATTCTTAGCAATATTCCTATTTATCATAATTATCTTTAATTTAATGATTATTTGACGATAAATCCAATTTATCCTAAAATTTGATTAATTGAATATTCTCAATATTTAATTAATTAGATTTAATTCTGCCACTTAATTGTTTAATTGAAGTTAATTATATTTATTCCTAAATTGTATTATTTAATTTTGACAATAAATCCAAAATCCTATGAATAATTGATTAAATTCTTATTTAATTAATTAAAACAAGTTGTCAATTTTTAATAATATTGTTTTTGAATAAAAGTTTGAAAAATAATTGATTAACCCATAAATCAATTGTTTTATTTTTCAAAATCAGTTAAGTTGGAAATAAATCACTTTATTATTAAATTAATTCATATTAAAACATGCACAATCACAAAAGCAGACAACTATCAATTATCAATTAAAGCTAAACTCTATTTTGAGTTGAACTCTGTTTTTGCATGTTTTTGTGAGTTAATTATTTTTTATAATCAAATAACTCAAAAATCAAGCTGAGTTAATCTTAGTGATTTATGGTTTTTTTTCATGCACCTCCAAAGCCCTGGATTTCTATAAAATCAAGGCTCAACTCTTCACAAATCATCTCATATTTTTGCATCCTCACACTGTCGAATTGGAGATTGAAGAATCATCTTTGCGAATCCAAGCTACTGTGAGATCATTCTTGTTTTTGAGTATTGCGTATCATTTAGAATTCATCTTAGATCAATTCATTGCATATCAATTTCATCTTAAATTCTAGATTCATATCAATTTTGATCATATCATTGCATAGAAAACCCAAAAAAATAGATTAATTGCATTCATATTTCATATCAGTTTTGCATTCAAATCCTTCATTTAGGTGTCGTCAAGGTCACTGATCTCGATAACAATCTGAGAACATCATACTCGCACCTACTAGAAGGCAGTAAATCATCTGGTTAGTTTAGCTTTCATTTATTGCACGATTTCAATTTCAACTAACCTCTAATATTTTACTGAAGTGTTGTGTCTACAGAACAGGTACAAAATTCACACACACATTTTTGGCACCCACTGTGGGGCCTTGAAATGGGTTTCCAATTCAATTCTATCAATTTATGTATTTTTCTCCTTGGTTTCTGAGCCAAAACTATGCTTTTTTATTTCTGTCCATACAATCTTCATACGAGTTTCTAACAAAAGTTATTTCGCACTGTACCCACTATCGTACGATAGTCTATCAGATCAAGGATCATGTCGTATTGTACACACTGTCGTTTGAAAGTTCAACTATCATTTCACAGAACACCAAGTGTCGTACGAGTTTCTGGACTGTGGTCTGGGAGCATATCCACTGTCGTACGAGTTTCATACTATCGTCTAGTAATAGACCCACTGTCATACGAGTTTCGACATCAGATTTCAACTGTCGTTTCATTTTTCAGAGCAGTTTGTCATATTTGGTTTTCAGATTTTGACTAACGGCTAATCTTAACAATTGAAATTCTCTATTTTTTATTGACTCCTGCTGGTTTTGATTGGAAAAAGTGCAAGAATTGCTAAAAATAGGTAAAAATCTATTAAGCGCATTGCGAAGAATTCAGGTAATCTTCTCAGCTGATAAGACTTCGATTTTGGATCTAAAATGAACATCTCATGTGTCTAGCTTGAGTGACTTTTATTGCTTTCCTATTGCAGACTTCATTTGGGCTATAAAAATGAACATAGTTTGCTTTTAGCATCTTTGTTGCACATAGTAATTAGGCCCCATGAACACTATTTGTGGATCTTGAGAGAGTGGGTTTCCAGCGAAACTCTTCTCAACGAAGGATCCCTTGTAGGTGGGGAGGATACTGAGGGAGTCTCACGTTCCACTAGATCTATGTGTCTTCAACTTTTGATCGAGGCATTCTCTCTCCAGAGAGGTTGATAGATCCTAAGAGGTTGACGTCATAGATCTTTGTGAAATAATCTTGGTCTTAGCGTGTTGAATTAATTTGTCTGCTTTGTTTGGGTTAAAAGTGAAAAGGCTAGGGGATTATGCTCTACTTCCTTTTTGGATAGTACCAAAAACCCAAATCCTTGAATCTGGAACCAGTCTCCATGTGGTATATCTTGTGAGTCACCTTTAGAGAGGGTTAACCACAGTGGACATTCCCTTAATTGGGTCAACCACATTGACAAAACCTCAAGTAGTAATAGCCATTTTCGCCGTGGTAGTGACAACCGCTATATAAATGTCATGTTGGAAGAAATCTCCACAGGTGTGGTCTCTTGTTGGGTTGTCAGATCTCCCTAGCAGATCCTGAAGATTAAGTTCTCGGACTATGTCAAAACCCCAGTGTGTCTGGATTGGAGTTCGCCCTCTTGGATCATAAAAGTTGCAGAGTCAAACCATTACTAAAAACCCTAGTGAGGCCAAATTTTCATTTTCTAGGGTATATGTGCATTATTGCAAAACTTTTTGGAACATACACAATTAGCACTTCTGAGGATTAGAACGAATAAAGTCACTTGATTGTTCATGTGTAAGGTTGCTTTTGCCCTTGTTCATTATTTTTAGACATGCTTGAAATCACTTGCTTGCTGTTTTGCGTGCTTGTTTATCTATCTGGTTACTGAAAATGAACAAATATGTTACAATCCTCAAATCTAGACATTAAAATTTGCAAACAATCTAAATCTGAAAACTCAAAATTTGCAAAATCTGAAGTAAAATTCTTTTCTGGAGTCAAAAGTCATCTTAGGAGGTCAGAAAGTCATACAAGTTTCTATCGAGTGTCATTTCATTACTGCCCATCTGTCGCATGGTAGAGAGCCCAGTGTCGTACGAGTCTTTCTGCCAGTCAAATTCAAAAAGTCAAATCCTACTAGCAACTATCATACGAGTTTTGCAACTGTCGTACGAGCTTTTCAACTGTTGTTTCATAGCATACCCACTATCGTACGAGTCTGCAGAGTGTCGTTTGGGAAAATTTTTGAAAGTTGTCAGAAAATTATCAGAATTGCCAGATACTTAGCTTTTTCAGCCTATTTCCAGAATCTGTCGAACAAATCACTGTGTCAGGAACAGAGCAGTAGCTATTGAGAATCCTATCATTATCCCAAAGTGGTCTTTTGAATCTAATTTAGCCTTTTGTTTAATCGATTTGAGTCTTTATCATCTTTTGTCAAAACCTTGTCATAACTATCAATCTTCAATCAATCATCAAAATGACTAAGTGTTGTGATATCTTATCCGCTATCTTTTGGGCAATCTACCCATACATCCAGGGCACAGTATCCTTCACCCACATCTAGTCAAATCTTTAAACCAATCAAACCTTGACAAGGTTGCGTCATCTAATCATCTTGATTCAATTCATTCTTCAGTTATCTGGATCTTATTCTTTTGTTTCACTCAAAGTTAATGGTGGAAACTAGAGCTTCCTCACACAAGAAATCTGGAGAAGCATCCTAGACCTTACCTATAACCGCTACCAGGGGTCCAACTCTTGAGCAACTCATCAATTTTGGTCTTTACAAGGACGATGGTCTTAGCAACTTTCGATTAAAAACCGGTTACATTCCTACTTCATCAACTCACGAAGGTACTCAACAAACCCCACATCAATCTATTCCAGGGAGTCCACAAACTCCTACCATGTCTCAAGCAAGGACAAACTTTGGCTCTCAAAGAACTCAATCTCAACATGGTGCGGATCAGGAACCCAC
Organism: Chamaecyparis obtusa; assembly: GCA_027943335.1. Classification (NCBI taxonomy): domain Eukaryota; kingdom Viridiplantae; phylum Streptophyta; class Pinopsida; order Cupressales; family Cupressaceae; genus Chamaecyparis; species Chamaecyparis obtusa. The sequence goes on from BSBK01007616.1 coordinate 288,231, forward strand.
GCCTGAAGAAATTGCTCAATATCAAAACGATGATAACTTCAAACGAATGATGAAGCATTTCTTGAAAGAAGATAGAGAGGCATACTTTTTACAATTAGCTCACCAAGGAGCTAAACTTCCTCCCAATTTTAATGTCAAAGCTATCATCACACATGAAGAAGAGACTCCGATAACGGCCATGATGAAACAGATACATGCTTTACAAGTCAAACTGAATCAACTCGAAAAAGAGAAGGAACCCAAAGAGTTCTCCATGGAGGCTCTATGTCCTTTTCCATTTGACAAAGACTTGTACATGCCGCCATTTCCAAAAAGAGTGGAGATGCCAAAGTATGATAAGTATGATGGACACTCAGATCCTCAAGATCATGTCAGAGAATTTTGTACACAATCTATGGAGTTCATGCATGAACCAACCTATCTGATGCATCTCTTCCCTCGATCTCTAAGGGGAGTAGCCATCCACTGGTTCTCTAGATTGCCTTCTACTATCAAAACTTTTGAGGAGTTGATCAAATTGTTTTATTAGCAATACTCCTACAATATTCAACATCCAGTCACCATGATTGATATATGTAATCTCAAGCAATATCCAGGGGAACCATTCCTAACATTTCTCAAGAGATGGAGGAAGAAGTTCTCTCTATATGCCAGACCTATTCCAGAAACAGAAAAATTGAAAATCTTCATCAATAACCTTGTTCCAAAAATCAATTATCCTCTACAAATGCAAGATCATACATCTTTTGATAAGATGGTGGACAATGCTATCAAAATTGAAAAAGTGCTTGTGAAAAAAGGAGAAATCACACTTCAAAAAGACAAGTACGAATCAGGATCCAGTTCTAAAGACAAGAACAAAAACTGGAACAAAAATAAAGGCATCGTCACAGATGGTGTTGTTGACACTATCTGTGCCCCATCAAAGGCACTAGCCTACAACCTAACTCTTGGTTCCCAAGCCATTAAAGCTTCAGAACAAAAGTCATCCGAACCATTTCAAAAGAAGCCAGAATACAAATCTTGGGATAAACAACGAAAGTTCACTCCTCTTGGAGAATCTTTAGAATCAACTATGAAAACTCTACTGGCTGATAACATCATCTCTTTGCCAACGATCTGACCACCTAATTCTAAGCCTAAGCCAAAATGGTGGAGAGAAAATGAATTATGTGATTTCCATCGAGGTAAAGGTCACAAAACTAATAACTACTTACAGTTGAAACACACCATTCAAGATCTGATTGATAGGGGAGACATCACAATTGACAATCCTAAGAGAAATAACGATCATACAGCATTCACAGAACCATTTCTGAAACATGGTCAAGAAGTTTCATCTTCTCAACCTACAATGGGGGCAAAAGTCAACTATGCCTACCCTGGAAATAATGCTACCATCAATATGGTTGAACCCTGTCTCTCAGAGCATTGCAATGTCATCACAATTGTAAGAAGAGATAGACAAAATCAATCCACCAATGCAGTTACTCGCTCACAAGCCCAAGCACATCTGAAAGGACAAATCCCAGATTCATCAAATGTCCCTAAGGTGCCCTTCAATCTTTCATCTGCTTCTAAACAGAAGGCTACTTCCAAATCTTCCAATCCAAAGGATACAAGGCCTACATCTTATAGCATTGTCCAACAACTCTAGCACACTAATGCCAAAATCTCCATGTTTGAGTTACTTCGGATCTCTCCAACTCACAAAGCCATACTAGACAAAGCTTTGCTCGATTCCAATGTTCCTAATGACCTTGATTTAGACAGGTTCCAGACTATGGTTGGACATCTTACATCTCCGCAATATATCTCCTTTTCAGAGGAAGATGACAACTCCTTGAGTCACCCACATAATTAGCCTTTACATATAGAGGTCTTGATCCAAAACCGTAGAGTCAAACGTGTGTTGATAGATGGGGGCGCTGGCCTAAACATTTGTTCTTACAGCTTGATCACACAATTGGGATTTTCAAAATTGGCTATTGATCCTAGAAAGAAAATAACTATCAAAGCCTATGATGAACAAGAAAGATCTTCTAAAGGCATCATTGTCTTACCTATCAGAGTAGGTCTAGTTATCAGAGATACCATCTGTCAAGTGCTTGATCTACCTTTGGCTTACAACATCCTCCTAGGGAGATCATGGATACATGAAATGCAAGCTATTCCTTCTACATACCATCAATGTTTGAAGTTTCCTTATGAAGGAGTAGAGGTTACTATCCCCGCAGATCTGAATACAACTTGTAATACATTGAAGGAAAGTGTTGATAAGCTTGTTCCCAATAACAGAGAATCTTCTACTGAACAACTAAATGTTGCTTCAACATCCAAAATGGAAGACATTGCTAAAGAGGTCAATATCAAAGAAAATGGGATGGGAGAATATATTATAGAGCCAGTCTTATCTTTGACATCTCTCCCTATCTCACCTAAGTCTTATGGACAATCTTTGAAATAGTCCAAGCCCGAACCTAAGGAACCTCTTGAAGCATATAAAAAGAATTTTGTGGCAGAACAAGTATCCAAGCAAGAGTTTGAAGAGGATGAAGCTGTGCTATCATGGCTATACAAAGATGAACCTGAATCCCATAATGTTCAAACTAGTGACTCTACAGCACCACAGATCCCTTCTAAGTCATACGGTCTAGGAAATAAATTGATAGCTAAGATGGGATATCCAAGTCAAGGACCTCTAGGAGTCAGAGGAAAAGGTCTTGTGGCATGTATTTCACATACGGGTAGGGAAAATAAGCATATTGTTGGCCTAGGCTTTAAGAAGAAACCCTATCACCTCAAAGGTAATTGTTCTCATGTCATAGAGCAGATCGCACCAGGAGAACCTCTTCTTAAGAAAGAAGAAACAGAACCATCAGATAGTGATTCAGACAGCTCAGAACTCATCCCCTATGAAAAATTGCCTAAGGAGATCAAAGACCTTCTTGATGATAAAGATGATCCAATCAAAAGAATTAATGTAGTAGAAACACAAGAACCTACTATCAATTAAGAGATAGTTGCAACACAAGAATTAGCTAATCTCGAAAACCATCAAGAAGAAGAAGGTGGTAGTTATTCTGAGATAGATTCCCATGAGTATGAATACAAATCCGAATTTGAGGGTAACCCTTCTTGGGGTATTCACCCTGACTTTACTCATGTTCTAAGATTTCTTAGAGATCCTGAATCAGAAGATGAATCTAATGACTATGAATGGGGAGTCATTCCAGAACCAGATGAGCTTATCATAGAGAAACATGTTGATGTTATTCACCAATATGCACCTAATCCCAACGTAAGCCTAGAGCGAAATGATGAACCTATCGAGTCTGATCCACCTATGGCTGAATTGGACTCCCACGATGACATTGAGCCTATTCATGAATTGAATGTCTTAAGTTGTAATATCACCTTTGAACTCAAGTGTCGGGTAAGGACCAATGATGACAGATCCATATCTGTAAACACTATCTCCCAATCTTTCCCCACTTTGACTATCCAATATCCAGAACTTATTGATCAAACCTCCACAAATCCGAGCCATGGTATTTATACCTTCCTGAATGACTATGCCCTTGCTTGCTACCTCAATGTAGTTGAGCCTATGATTACTTCCATCAGTGAACCGAGCGTTAGCATGACGGAGTCAAACATCAAATATCTCAATCAAAAAAATAAGAATAAAAAGAAAAAGAAAAAGAGTTCTGAGGGTGAAAACCACTTTGTGGCAGTCTCAAAACCTACAAAAGTAAGAATAAAAGACGTATCCGAAGTTGAAAACCTCTCTGAGGCGCCTAAGGATGAGATATTTGATGTCCTTCCGAGTCATTTACAGGACAAATCTCTAGTTCTAATTGAGCCCACTCAATCTATCAATTTGGGTACAATAGAGGAACCACAATTGGTACATGTAGCACAATCATTATCAGAAGAAGAGAAGCAAAAATTTACAATATTCCTAACAGAGAAGAAGATCAACTTTGCATGAAAATATTTAGATATGCTAGGATTGGATCCTAATCTTATAATGTATCATTTATCTATAACTCCAAATGTCAAACCTGTTAAACAAAAGTTGAGAAAGATGCATCCTCACGTTGCACTCTTGGTAAAAGCTGAATTAGAGAAGCTCCTAAAAGATGGATTCATCCGAGTTATTGACTATGCAAAGTGGATCTCTAATATTGTACCTATTTCTAAACCAGATGGTTTAATCAGAGTATGCACAGACTTTAGAGATGTGAATAGAGCATGCCCTAAGGATGATTTTCCACTACCTAACATTGATATGATAGTGGACATGACTGCGGGTTTCGAGATGTATTCCTTAATGGATGGTTTCTTTGGATATAACCAAATAAAAATTTCTCCAGAGGATCAAGAGAAAACTACTTTCACATGTGCATGGGGTACCTTCTGTTGGAATGTCATGCCATTTGGGCTTAAAAATGTTAGTGCTACATATCAAAGAGCAATGACATCTATTTTCCATGACATGATGCATCGAACTATGGAAGATTATGTTGATGATACTTTAGCAAAATCTATGATTAGAACTGAACATCTAAAGGAATTGAGCATGATCCTAGACAAAATGGAAAAGTTTAGTCTCTGACTAAATCCTAAGAAGTGTGCTTTTGGTGTCACTTCTGGAAAGCTCTTAGGATACATAGTTTCAAAGAAGGGCATTGAAGTTGATCCAGCTAAAGTCAAGGCTATAATAGAGATGCAACCTCCCAAGAATATCAGTCAAATGAGAACCTTACAAGGGAGAGTTCAATCTATCAGAAGATTTATATCACAGCTAGCCAACATATCACAACCTTTTACAAAAACATTACATAAAGGTGTGACCTTTGCATGGAATGAAGAATGTGAAATGAACTTTGACCATATCAAGAAATATCTCTCAAATCCTCCTATCTTGATGCCTCCTATTCATGGGAAGCCTTTGATCTTATATGTCTCCACTACATATACATCACTGGGGGCATTGCTAGCACAACACGATGAGAACAAAAAGGAAAGAGCTATATACTATATCAATAAAACATTGGTTGCATATGAGAAGAACTATTCAATGATTGAAAAAGCTTGTCTAGCTGTGATCTTTGCATCACAGAAACTGAGACACTACATGTTAGCTCATACCACACAATTGGTAGCTAAGATTGATCCACTCAAGTACCTACTAAGCAAAGCTGCCCTCACAGGTAGATTAGCTAAATGGGTTATGCTCTTAAGTGAATTTGACATTGAATATGTGGAAAGAAAGGCTATCAAAGGACAGGTTATTGCTGATCAATTAGCAGATGTACCTATGATTGATAATACACCAATGCAAATGGAATTTCCAGATTCCTCTATCATGACTCTTTCTTCTAGAGAATGGCAATTATTCTTTGATGGCTCCTATACACAGAATGGATCTAGAGCGGGCATATTGTTCATAACTCCTCAAGGATACTCAATCCCAAAAGCATTCAAATTAAAGTTTCCTTGCACAAACAATATTGGAGAATATGAAGTCCTTTTGAATGGTATGAAAATAGCAATTGAATGGAGAGTAATAGAGCTACACATTCATGGAGACTCTCAACTTGTTATTCATCAAGTCAATGATGTGTAGCAAACTAAAGATGAAAAGCTCATTCCTTACAAGAGAATGGTAGATGATCTAAAGAAGTATTTTCTATCTATCACATTTGAGCAAATTCCTAGAACGGAGAACAAGGCTGTCGATGCAATGGCAACACTATCTACTTTATTACAGCAGCCTGAACATGAGCTACACTATGAGTTCCTGGTGGAAGCACTATCTTATCCTGCATATGATTCCCCCGAAACCCGCATGATCTACACTGTTGTTGGTCATGATTCATCTAGATATAAAAACCTATTTTCCTACCTCAAAGACCAAATCATTCCTGATACCTTCAACTGCCATGAAAAAAGATACCTTATTTGAAATGCCTCCCGATATGTCATCATTGGTAATGATCTATACAAACGAGGTCTAGATGGTACGCTACTTAGATGTTTAGAACGGGAAGAGTCTCAACGTGCGTTAGAGGAAGTCCATGATGGTATTTATGGGTCACACTCGAACGGTTTAACACTAGCTCGAAAACTTATTAGGGCTGGGTACTATTGGCCTAAGATGGAGAAAGAGGCTATCAAATTTGCTAAGAATTGTCAAAAGTGTCAAGTACATGGCAACCTAATTCATGCTCTAGGGAAATATCTAATTTCCTTTACTACACAATGGCCTTTTCACCAATGGGCATTTGATCCTATAGGAGCTATACATCCTCATTCTTCTAATGGACATACCCATATAATCACAGCTACAGGTTATTTTACAAAATGGGTAGAGGCAGTCCCTTTGACACAAGCAATTGGAAAACAAATATCTATGTTCATATTGAACTATATCATATGCAGATATGGGATACCTCACTCCATAATCACAGATAACGGTGGCCAATTCAAGAACAAAGACCTAGATGATTTATGTGCCAAATTCAAGATTACACAACATTGGTCTTCTATCTACTATCCTCAAGGGAATGGACAAGCAGAGGCTTCTAACAAGAATCTATTGAAAATCTTGCATCGAACAGTTAATAGAACAGGACGAGACTGGAATCTCATGATCAATCCAGCTCTCTGGGCCTATAGAACAAGTATCAGAACACCTACTGGGGCTACACCTTTCACTTTAGTTTATGGGTTTGAAGCGGTATTGCCTATTGAGGTTGAAATCCCATCACTAAGAATCAAAATGCATGGTCTAGTAACTGATGATGACTACAGAGTTTCTAGGTTGCAAGAACTTGAACTACTAGATGAGCGTAGACAAGCAGCATATGATCATCTCAGAGTATATCAGAAAAGAATGTCTAAAGGCTCCAATAAGAAAGTCAGACACAGAGAATTTTAGGTTGGCGATCTAGTCTTGAGAGAGAATCCTAAAAATCAATCACATAGAGAGAGCAAGGGGAAGTTTGAACCCAACTGGCTGGGTCCCTTTGTTATCACTACTACTTTTGGCTCTGGTGCCTATCAACTCTCAACGACTGAAGGAGAACAGCTCCGAGAACCAATCAATGTTCTCCATCTAAAGAAATTCTACGCCTAAGGCATTCAGTGTATGGTAAAATGTCTTAAAAAATCTTTAAAATTTGAAAAAGTCCTGAAAAAATGAACATCTTGGTGAAAACCTAGCAATGGGCGCCTTGATGATTCACAAAAAAAGTCAAAAATATCAAAAATATCATAAAAAATGGAAAAAATAAAAAAATACAGAAAAAAATGAGAAAAAGAAAAAGTGCCTTGGTGAAAACCTAGAAACAAGCACCTTGGTAGCAAAAATAGAATCTTTGCCAAGATGGTGAAAACCCAACAAACGGGTGCCACTTGTTTCAAAATGCTCCATCTATCAGCGCAATCTTGGTCTTTCCTAGCTTTTAGTTTGTACATATCTCCTGGTTTGTTTCTGCATTTCCAGTTTTCAATAAGTCAGTTTGTACAATCAGCTCAAGCGTCTGTATCCTATCAATGTTAAAACTTGGGGGCAACCAAAGTCATATCCTATGGCCTCCAATGTATCTTAAACATATCATATCTAGTCAGAGTCCCTTTGAAGCTTCATTTGAGTCAGTCAGTCAGTCTTGTCTCCAGAAAGGATTTTGCATCTACAACAATGCAATCAAACATCAAATTGAAAACAATTTGTGTTTTTTACATGCTTTTATCTCCTTGTATGCTTACTAATTCTCATTGATATTTTTGCATATTGTATCCCTTCAAGCTCTTTGATGATGTCCTTTACAAGATTTAGAGAGTGATGACTGGGGGCATAATCTTTTCTTTGTTTTCTTCTTGTATGTGAAACTCTAACAACTTTGGAAATTCTGGATTGAAATGGTGTCCGACTGTAAGAGCCTCTATCTCGAATTGGATGGCCATGCGTACCTCGACCATTGATACCCAAAAAATTCAAGGAAGTTTGATCTAACTATTGTCTTTTTTTTAGTGATTTCTTTCTCCTATTGTGAAACGTGATCTTACCTAAGGATGTGAACGATAAAGGGTCACTACGGGTAATTCACATTGGATTTAGAATGATCTCTTGACTGTTTGTTGTGTTTGTAACGCAAGGTGTATTCAGGTCATCACGACGTTTATGTTTTGATGCTTATACAAATTGCTATATCAAAATGGACTTGATATTCATGTCATCTTGGCGTTTATGCCTCGGTGCTTATATCTAATCCGACATTCCGAAAAATGAAATCAATATTCATATATGCATGGTTTTCTAATCAATGGGTGTTGTATTGATTCTCGCGCATACAAATCAATATTCATATGTCTATGGTTTCATAACTAGTGGGAATTGTATTGATTTATCCGGTTACCTAAAAGTTCAATGATGATAACAAATCAACACATGATCAGTGACTAGGTCTTAGGTTGCATTTCATTTTGCATGTTTCTTTGCATCTTGCATGTCTGCATAATCTCACAAATGTTTTGAAACACGTCAAAGCTTAAACAATTCTTCATATCAATTCTTCATATCTAACAAGAGCTGAATCTCACACGAAGGTTCCTCCAACGAAACAACAAGTAGAATCCTTTTTCGGGATCAAAATCAAAATCTGAGATTGTTCATATTATTAACTACTTGCATATTTGACCTTCCATCATCACAGAAATCTAGTATTCAACTTAACTGATTATCTTATATCAAACTATCAAAATTTCAACTTGGTCAACCATGGTCAACTCATGGTTTCACCTAGTCAAACTTGGTCTCCAGGACCTCCAAACGATGCAGAATGCGTTCTCGAACGTGTTTAACCACTTCTCAAATCAATCAACATGCTTCTGACCTATCAACACTGACTTTTCTTGTCATATTTCAATTTTAATCCCGAAGGGGGCATGGTATTGCATATCATTCAAAGTCTATAATTTAATTTGAAATCATATCTTTGTTGAAATCATATCTTTCCTCAGTAATCAAGATAACAACCACGTCTAGTTGCTGATTCATCAAAAAGACCTCATCGCTAGGGGCAAATCTATCATCGCTTGGGGCATATCAGATTCATCAAGATCCATATCAATCTGGTATTCTCCTAATTTTGTAAATTGTATTAGCTTTTCGTAACCATTGGTTCATTAGTGTTATTTCCTTGATTCTTCGGTAACTGAAGGGTTCGGATGTGATACCTATGTGATTCTTCTAAGGACAATCGAGTCTGGAATCAGTCACTCACTTCTTCACAATCATAAGGTTTGGAATCAGGCATTTTGACGCTTTTGTTTCATTGGTTCATCGTTGTTATAGTTAACATTATCTTTGGTCATTCAGGACCTATTATCTTCATATCAAATCTTTCAATCAGCTTCTGTCTCATATCAATTATCAATTTCAAATCAGTTTCATATATCTATCAAACACAGACTATCTTTGAACCACTACACTTCGCACAACAATTCAAAGAGGGGCAAAATGTAATACCCCAAAAATGGGCTATACGTTCATTAACCTCATACATCGACAATTCGAACGAAATCGACATCAAAGTCCTAACCTAAGGCACATCTAAACATCATCGAATCTTAATTGATTATCATAAATCCTACATCGGGGAATATTCCTAGCAATATTCTTATTTATCATAATTATCTTTAATTTAATGATTATTTGGCAATAAATCCAATTTATCCTAAAGTTTGATTAATTGAATATTCTCAATATTTAATTAATTAGATTTAATTATGCCACTTAATTATTTAATTGAAGTTAATTATATTTATTCCTAAATTGTATTATTTAATTTTGACAATAAATCCAAAATCCTATGAATAATTGATTAAATTATTATTTAATTAATTAAAGCAAGTTGTCAATTTTTAATAGTATTGTTTTTGAATAAAAGTTTGAAAAATAATTGATTAACCCATAAATCAATTGTTTTATTTTTCAAAATTAGTTAAGTTGGAAATAAATCAATTTATTATTAAATTAATTCATATTAAAACATGCACAATCACAAAAGCAGACAACTATCAATTATCAATTAAAGCTAAACTCTATTTTGAGTTGAACTCTGCTTTTGCATGTTTTTGCGAGTTAATTATTTTTTATAATCAAATAACTCAAAAATCAAGCTGAGTTAATCTGAGTGATTTATGGCTTTTTTTCATGCACCTCCAAAGCCCTAGATTTCTATAAAATCAAGACTCAACTCTTCACAAATCATCTCATATTTTTGCATCCTCACACTATCGAATTGGAGACTGAAGAATCATCTTTGCGAATCCAAGCTATTGTGAGATCATTCTTGTTTTTGAGTATTGCATATCATTTAGAATTCATCTTAGATCAATTCATTACATATCAATTTCATCTTAAATTCTAGATTCATATCAATTTTGATCATATCATTGCATAGAAAACCCAAAAAAATAGATTAATTGCATTCATATTTCATATCAGTTTTGCATTCAAATCCTTCATTTAGGTGTCGTCAAGGTCACTAATCTCGATAACAATCTGATAACATCATACTCGCACCTACAAGGCAGTAAATCGTCTGGTTAGTTTAGCTTTCATTTATTGCACGATTTCGATTTCAACTAACCTCTAATGTTTTATTGAAGTGTTGTGTCTACAGAATAGGTACAAAATTCACACACACAATACCCAATATGCAACTTTTCCTTACAGATCAAATGTTGTAATGGCTCTACAATACAAACGAAAACCCTTGATTGCAGAGAGGGTGTGTTGTGATAGAAGAGGTTTTGTGACTAGAACAATTCGATAAAACCATACATATTTTAATAGCATGTCTAGTTCCTGGACAATAACCTTATGTGTAATCTATTAAAGGTAGCGATAGGACAAAGACCTTTCACCCCCTTGGGGTATTCAATCAATAGTTAGAGTTATGGGGTGAGTCCAATATCACTCCAGACCCAATCAGTTTGTCATTCTTTCAACTATTATAGTGAGGATCTTACATTTCTACCTCTAAAGCCCCTTTCTCAACTTGCAATCAATTCAAATAACACCTAGCACCAAACAATGAAATAAAATATTTATAGGCAAAACAATCTCATAACGTATGGCACTTAAAAATAGGAAAATCAGTGAACAAATTACACCTTCGAAATAGGAAAATGAATTTTTCATATTGGCAACATACAAACTAGTCACAATTTTTGCCCTGGTGTATATTTATTTAAACCTTAACTGGCATTGGAATTGTTAAATAATTCACTATAGTTATGATCATAATTTAGGTTCTTTCTATTATCGATCAGCTTATATCAGAAAGTTCTAACATGCGTCTTGAATTTTTTAAGAGAGAGGCGCTAGCAAAATTTAATGATAACTTTATAAAACAATCACATAACAATGTTCATTTCCTCAAATGTTTTTGTGGTCTATGTCTAGAGATCTCATAATCAAGGGGCTTTGTCAAAAAGCACAATCCTGGTAATAAAATTTTATGCCTTGTTTTCATTTTCATCATCAAAAATAAATTGTCAAAGAACAACATCAAATTTGTGATAAAAAGGGTTGAATGAAAACATAAGGATCTTAAAATAATTAAATGATTACTTGGCTACTAATCAAGTCAGAAAATTTTACAGCTTTTAAGAAATTCACCTAGTTTAGCTTTTACACCAGGATTTTTTTGCTTTCATGGTTAAAATTATCCAATTCCACCTTTTTGTTGTTAGAATGATTTTAGAATAACTAAGAGGGGGGGGGGGTGGGGTGAATCAGTTATCCTCAGGTCCAGATGTACCAATAAAACTTTTCAACACTTCAACCAACTTAGATCTATTCAACAATTCACTCGGTCTCTATAGAATATAATCAGTAACATAAAACTTGCAATCCACTGTCCAAAAGTAATCAACTTGCAGAATATAAAACTCTTAACAACATAACACATCAAATAACATTCACACAAGTATGACACTAGGATTTAACATGGAAACCCAATATGGGAAAAACCACCAATAACATGCTACTAAATTTTCACTCTTCTAAAGTGAGCTTTGTGAGAAGCCAACCCTATTAAAGGTTACAATGCACACTGTTAGGTGTGACCCTGTTAAAGGATTTAATCACCCTATTAGGAGTGGCCTGATTAGAGGGCTTAAGAACATCCCATTAGAATGTCACCTTGATTAAAGGGTTTACAAATGACTATTAGGTCAACCCTGATTAAAGAATTTTAACTGATACAATGGTTAGAAAGTAACAATAGGTTCTGATTTGAAATATACAACTCACTTTGCAAATGCATATTCAATTAGCTCATATGTTGATTTACTGACTAGCCTTCATTGTCATCTTCATCTTTGATCTGCTCAGAAATCCCTTCAAGAAATCACCTCAACTCTACTCAGCTCTTCTCAGCCTTCTGCTTAGGTTTGCCAATCAATAACATCAACTTCTCATACTCCATAACCTAAAACTAGGTCATCCTTATACCTCCTTGATTAGGTAGCTTAATCTTTTGCCGCTTAATCTCTTCCGTAGATCTTAGGTTTATGTCAGATTCATCAAATCCTTCCATCATTTTCTTCTCCTCCTTATCCTTCTAGATACTTCACAAAAATTCTCCTTGAATTCATAAGAAAATGGTTTATTGTGCATTAAATTATCCAGGTCATTCATCTTTAATTTCAACACGTTTTACATATCCCAATAATTCAACTATGTCGGCTAGGAATCTCAATTCCGTCACAAATTATAAATTAGTGACACTTGGTCAATATTGTGTTCATCTACTTGGTCATCACTGAACAACTCGGTCATCACTAAACTTGTACTTCTCGGCAAACATTGTCTTTGCTCGGTTAATTATCTGCTACTCGGCAATTACTGATGCTCGGTCGACACTAAAATTTGCTCGGCTTATATTGGCCCTCAGTCGACACTAACATCACTCGACTTAAACTGAATTTCTTCTCTTTTGCTCGGTTAAGCCTATGCTTCCTGACTTTCTTTCCTCGTTTCTTCTAAGCTTCAAATCAACTAACTTCTTCACTTAGTGTTATAGATAAACAACACATTACCTTACCAATGTGCTAACTAATCAAGTACCCATTGCAGTTTCTCATAACTCAACCTTTCACTAGGTCCTCTTGTTATCCCCTTTTTTTTTCAAATCCTCTTTGTCAATCATAGCAACCGTCTCACCAATTAAGGTTTGACATCAATGCAATATAACAATTGTTTCAATTGTAGTTTCCAACATTTGTTTCTCATCTAAAATTTTGTGAGTGTACATTAACTTAAATGTTGTATATTTTACAGGTGACCATAAATATCAAAGCAAAGGGAGCGCTGCACAGAAGCAGAAAACTTCAAATTCAAATTGAAGGTATTTCATTTTTCCTATAATCATCAAATATAGGTTATGAGTCCATTACTACTATTTAACAAATCTCTGCATTTTCTCCTCTCAAAGTTGTATGAAGTTTGTCCCCTCTTAAATATGCTAATTGTATTCATCCATTGAGCCTCTTACAAGTCATTTGTGCTTATTCAAACCCGTGTTCATCGATAAAGTCTATTATAAATATTACTAATCGAGGGAATCATGAACGAAATTAGGTACAAAATATTATATATGCTATTACAATCTAATAAAGGCAATAAGAAAGACAATGTAGGGAAAAAAAGTCAAGGCGGGCATTAAAATTTTGAATTTCTCTATATCCTTACAAACCTCTATGCACATACTAAGGCCTAACAATATAGATTGAAAACATGTTTAAAATGCATCACTTGTGAAGAATAGAACTTAATCAGTGAGAGTTGGCTCCAACCCATTCTAGCAATTTGAAGAGTAAAAAATTTCCCATTTGCATGTTGCCCAAACTAACCTGCCAGATAGGCCTTATCATTCAGCAAACATTTGTTTGTTACTTAATTTGATTGCGTTGCTCATCTCAAAACATATTAAATCTGATAAGACTTCAATTACTGGGATAAGACAACTCCCTAAACATCTAAACCAAATGCAAAATCATACTAGCTTGAGTAATACAACAAATAAGATTTGTTCATAAAAAAAACAAAAAAAAAGTATTAGTTCATAGGTCCAGTAAAATGTTGAATTTAAATGAATAAAAATAAAATGTTAGAAACACCTATAAGGAAGATATTTTAACTTTGGCACCTTGGAGTTGTATCTTTATCAATAAACTAAGAGAAGATTATGATCAAAACCACACACATCTTGAAGGACTTTCAAATCTTCAAGGATCTCAACTGGATATGGTTCAAGTTCATCAACATTGCTTCCCAAGTGAAGCCTTCCATTTCTTCCACAATGCCACCAAAGTCCCCTTTTAGAAGTAATAGCAAAGAACAAGCACGTCCAGCAAACACGGACACTAGTTCTTCTCCTTCCAAGCATTTAACTTTACCAGGTCTAGAGATAAAACTTCACCTTCTGATCTCCTAACTTGAGAAGTTGCATTCCATCCCCAAGAGAATATGCTTGTATTCAGTCCCTCAAAAATTCATGCATCTAGTTTGTCGTCTTGTCCCAAAGTATTTGATGGTTGATCAATGCAATTGAGATTTCACCTAAAATATAGGCACGCTAAAATCCAAATTATTAGTAAATAGTACATGTCTGAAGCTTATTTCAGAAAAAAAAATAGTTAAGTCACTTTTGGTTTTAATTATTTTAGTGAGCACACTAAAAACCAAATTATTAGTAAATAGTACATTTCTGAAGCTTATTTCGGCAAAAAATAGTTAAGTCTCTTTTAGTTCTTATTATTTTAGGTGTATGGTTTAAATAATTAAATTCCCCATTAAAGTCCAGGAATTTCATATGTGATTTTGAACATATTTGATATTGTCACACTCTCGCTAATACTTACATATTGGAATTAGTTGTCTTTCAATCTTTTCCTTTTGATTTCCATGAAACAAACTTAATTGTGATGCCATAGAACTAAGTTACTAACAAAGAATTGATTAAACTATGCAAGCTCTCTATAGATTGGTGATGTTTTTTAAACATATTAAAAAAATCACAGTTGATATTTTGTGTGGCATTTTGGTTGTTCATAACTTGGCTTTTGGTTGTCGTAAGTTGTATCCTTCAATGCAACACAAGATCCAGATAAACACTTTATTCTCAGGCTTATTAATTGTCAATGCCAATCTCTATGATGTTTTTCCTTCTTAGAAAAAATGAAATACTGTTAAATTTGTGATTGTTCTGCTTCCAAAAAAAGTGAGACTTTTGCAACAAAGCACTAGGAAACAATAACAATTGACATATTCTATTATGGCACTGCTTTAGGCATTACAAATTTGTATTTGACACTAGTTGCACCATTTTCTGAACTATTTAATTTGATAGAAAACATTGTCAACTCACAACCACCCAATTCAAAATTTATTATTGCACGAGTCTTCAACATTGACATGCTAAATTTGACAAAAGGAAAAACAATGCTACTTGAATTTATGCAACAACACAAACTATCATTTGTTGTTGACAAGCCAACAACACATGCAAGCAATCTGTTGGAACACTTTTGGATTAGCAATATTGATATTTCTCTTGTCAAGTTCACTATATTGGACACCTATTGGACAAATCACTTTGCAATAGCCCTATAGGTGCACCTATAGTGCACAAAACTACAATTTATTGCTTAAAAACTTGCTCGAAGTTTGTGGGTACACAATAATTGGTTACAATTCAAAATATTCACAATCATACTATTTATAAGCATACTATAGAAGACATTATCACACTAAGAAAATACTTATAGGTACTATTTTAAAAAAAAGTTTGCTCAATGTTTACAAGAACGTGCAATAATTGGCTACAATTCAACAAATTCACAATCATTTTGTTTATAAGCATCTTAGAGAAGACTTTGCACACTAATAAAATACTTATAGGTATTATCTTTTTCATACATTACGATTTAAAGTTCCCTTGCCCTAGTAATCTTTCCATTTGTAGTTGGAAATGCATTAATTTGTGCAAGGTTTGTTTTAAGTGAACCTAATTTTCAACTTTGGTTTTTTGTCATTGAACTATTCTTTGACTTTATTTTGGAAGTTGTCTTTCTTTGAATTTTTAATTTAGATATTGATTTTTTTTTTAATATATAATGAAACGTCTTCAAATTAAAAGTTATGTTAAAGAACAAAACATAATATTTGAATTTTTTGTAGCCAATTCACCTCTAGACATTATCTTTGTTATCTGTTAAATTACTAGCCACTACCTTTAAACTTCTTTTGTCCTTGCACTTCCCCATTTGTATTGAAATATGCATTGAATATTTAGCTAGCCTAAAATTTTGGTAACTTCTCTTTCAACTGGACCTAATTTCCAACTTTGTTGTTGGTCATTAAACTATATATCTATTCACTTATGAAGATTTTGAGAGGAACAATAGTTGTTTCTACTAAACAAAGAGATATAGAATACATGTGTTAACATTGTGCTCTAGAAACATCTCTATAAATACTAATTGTTAGTCTTCACTGGTTATCAAATGTGTTTACTTTCATTACATACATATTTAATACTTACTTTTCCATCAACCTTTCCTCTTCAGTCATACCAAATCCAACATTCAGTGCTTCATTTCATTACACTGACAATACTTTGATCACTAGAACTTTAATGTTCTCAAATTTGATATAACTCTTAAAATCAAATGTTTTCAATTTGTTTCTGTTTTTAAGAATGTTTACTAGAAATTAAACTCATCTAAAAAAAATAAACATTTTGATAGAAAAGTAGAAAGATGGGTTTTAAAAGCTATAAGGGTTATGTTAAAGCTAAACCATTTCAAAAATTGGTACTAAGTTCTAATGTCCATGAAAAGTTTCAGATCCTATTTGTAGGTAAATTAAGTTTTTGTGTAGCTTGATTTATTTATTAAAGTATTCATGAATGATTTAACAATAAGTTTTGTATTTTATTTTGAAGTAAATTTTTTATATTTAAGTTTATGTTGCTAATTTTGAGTGTGGGTATCACGTGACCAAAAAATATCAAGATTGATAATTTGAATATTGATCTTGTAGGTTTGATTGTTTTAAAATATCATGAATTATATATATGAAATCAATTTTTTTATGGTCCTTGCTAATCTCAAGTTTTCTTATAGAGTTTAACTACCACTTATGAAACATCAAGAAATCAACTTGTATGACCTTGGTTGTATTTTATTTGCCTTTAGCGCTCTGTCTAGGATTTTAAATCAAATATACCCATGTTGGGTACAATTTTTTTTAAAGGTCTAGCATACAAAGTTTGGTGAGAATGAATTTGTCTTCCCTTTGTTATTTCCTTTGTTTATGTTAAATGCTTTATTATTGCATGTGTATATGTTGTTGTTTTTTTTTCAAATCTTAATTGAAAAATATCATGTATTGTTCTAGTGTATTTAGATCTGCCTCCAATAGTTTCTCACCACATTGTTGTGTTAAACTCGGTTTTAAAAATGAATGTCAAAAAAGAAGAGAAGAAATACTTGCACATCCTAGTCCCTTTGTATTCATAACATTTAAATATGTTATCCATATCTGATTTTTACTCGCAAAACATAATCTATGATACTAACTTGTTTTCAATTTGCTAGATTTGCAGGTTTTTGGAAGTAGAAAAATCATGAATTTTGCAAGTAAGGGTTGAATGAAAAAATATCTACAGAAAAAAAACTGGAAGAAAGATCTTATGAAAAATCTGTAACACAGTTTGTGCTTATTGTTTTTACTACAAAAATCAATCATCTTATCGACTTTGTACTGAATATAACGAACATGTAATTGATTTTGTATTGATGACTCTTATTTATACTATTAAAAAAAAGTTATATGTCTACTTAGCATTATCATGAATGCTTCTAAATTCTAATTATACGTAAAAAGTCTAAAATTTATGATTCTATCTATCATCCCTACAAATTACAAAATTAAATAGAACTTAATAATAGAACTTGGGCAAACATGAGGAGTTGGATCATGTGTGATGATAATTTTTGATTTGAACATGTTGAGGTCTGAAAACTTAGTTAAATTTTGAACAACAATCCTAGTTGATGGAGCCCAAGGGGGGTCAAATTTCCACCCAAATCTTGGGGCCCTGAGCCCAAGCATGCTTGGATTTATGCCCAAGATTTGGGGCTCCCAAACTCAAGACAAATGAGAAACTCAATCTGCAAGGCAACATAAGTGATTAAGGGCTGGACAAAATTAAGTTTAGTTTTCAAATCTTATTTGATTGTTGTGACAAGTGTGCAACCTTCCAACAACCTCTATGTGAATTGCAATCAAAGTGATGAATATTTTGTGGTGGAATGAAGGCTTAATAGAAAAATGAAATCTAGGCAATGCATGAAGTATGCCCAATACTTAGCACAAATTGAAGGTGAACTTGATCTTGGAGCCCAAGAGGGGCTTTATTTCCATCCTCTTCTTGGGGCTCCAAGCCCAACTATACCCTAATTTTTGCCCAATCTATGGGGCTCCAAACTTGTGAACTGAGGTGAGATGAAAGTTAAATTACTCAAACACAAGACAATTGCTTAAGACAAAGTCTTGAGCAAGGGTGATTTGAGGTGTTGTTAGAGAAAAATTGTCAAATGTTGAAGAATCAAGATCTGATTGCCCCACTTTAGATAAAAAACAAAGCAATCATGGAAACAATGTGCAATTTTAATTGAAAAATCCAAGAGCAAGTTGTAAATTCAAAATAATTGTCAAATACCTTGCAATTTTTTTGGAAGATCAGACTTGGCAAGAGCCCAACCAAGGTTGCATTTTTTACCTTTCTTGGGGCTTCGAGCACAAGAAAGGTTAGATTTTTGACATTTTTTTTTCGACATTGTTGGGGCTCCAAGCCCAACAACACCCTCATTTTTGTCTAACATTTTAAGCTCTTAAATTTGTGAACTAGGCATGGTGAGTGTTGAATTGATAGGCAAGATAATTTCTTGAGTGGAGGACTTGAAAGGATGGAGTTTATTTGTTGTTATAAAATTAACAAGCATTGGAAAACACATTATGAATTGAATTCAATTAAGAAAATGATCTACAATTACAAGTGCAAAAGTTAAAAATAAGTCATAACATTGAAAATTTGTTAAAACACTTTACATTTTTTCTAGAAACCAAACTTGGGAAGGTCAGATTTCCAACCTGCTTGGGTCTCCAATCGCAAGCCAAGGGTGATTTCCACTTAGCATGAAAGGCATGGTCTTTGCAACACAAGGGGGATCAAGTTTTTCATGGCCAAAATCAGAACAAGTTAAGGAAAAAGATGTATTTCAACACTAAGAAAAAATTGAAGTCAACTTCAAATGCATGTGCTTGAGAGAGCTCTCATTTACACCCAAAAAGTTGGGACAAAGCCCAAAGATATGTGCATTTAAGCTCAACATGAAAGGCATGGTCTTTGAAATGCAAGAGGGTATCAATTTTTCCATGGCCAAAATCGGAAGAAGGTAAGGAAAGAGATGTCTCTCAACACTAAGAAAAATTTGAAGTCAATCTCAAGTGCATGAGCCTAAGAGAGCTCTCATTTCTGCCCAAAAAGTTGGGGAGAAGCCCAAAGATATGTGCAAAAATAGGTCTTGAAGGGACGTGAAACCCTTTACAAAATGAAAACAAAAGATATGCCTTGAAATCCCACCTAAACAAGAAAGAATGGAACAAGACCAAAAAATGGGTTTTAACCACATGATTCCACAACCTTGCACAAAAGGCTGCACAAAAAACCATTAAGCAACCAAAAAACTAAAGGACCAGAGAAAACTCTACCTAAACACCCACAAACAGGGACCATCATGATTTACCTTTAGCACTTCCCTTGTGGGAATGAAGATTCATGTCAAAAGAGGGCGTACATGTCTTATACATTTGTTCCCTTTACAGTAATCTATCCCTCTTCCACCTTAGTAGCCACATCCTGCCAAACCAATGAACCCATCATTGGAACACCAACTCCCTAAGAGAGACTAGGTGCTCTGTCCCACGTGCCTTTAGAGAAACAACAGGAGGGACAGGAGATAGCGAGCCATCCTCAACAACCACACTACAAGTGACATCATCTAAAGAAGAAACCACAAGATCCTGCGCCATCACCCGAGAGAAGCTCTTATGAATAATAGATTTCTTCTCAACTGTGTAATGCAGATTTGAAGTGCCTTTCCACCATGAAGTCGTTGAAATCTTTTCTCGAACCCACAATGCTCAAACACATGACCTATTTTAAAGCATCTTTTACACTTGAAGGGAAATTAAAGAAAAATTATGAAGTTGAAATGGTGGGTGAAACTATGCAAAAATATCATATGACAGTGGGGTGTTAGAGGCGTACCATGATTTCCTCTGAGAGCTAAGACATGTTGATTAATATCAAGAGAAAATTAGTGCAACTCTAAAGGAAAAATACCATGCCATTTTGAGTGACATATGGAAGAACTTTAGCTAGATTAGTATGAAATTACTATTTTGTCATATGAAAGGACAAAAAGATGAATATTTATCCCTTTTTCCTACAATCAAGCTAAAATTATGAGTATTATATTAGATAATATACTTGTTGTAATTAGCATGGTGTTGGAACACTTATAGGATATTTATTGCACATTGTTCATGGTGCCATTGTACATATTTTTCCTTATAATAATAGTCTAACTAAATATTCCTTGGTGTTATGTTATTGTTATTGTAAATATTATATGAAATATTGCTCAATGTGCTTGTGTTGTATGTTTTGCTTCTATCAAACCTATGTCAAAGATAGTTAACAAGAACTATTGTAAGAATATATGAATGTTTCTTTTGATGTTTGGCTATGCACACTTCATTTATCTCAACATTGCATTTAATAGTCATATTAAATTGGTTTCATGTACATTTGTTGTATTACTCTTCTCTTGTCACAAGAAGCTATTTGAATTTCCAT
Source organism: Chamaecyparis obtusa (assembly GCA_027943335.1). Classification (NCBI taxonomy): domain Eukaryota; kingdom Viridiplantae; phylum Streptophyta; class Pinopsida; order Cupressales; family Cupressaceae; genus Chamaecyparis; species Chamaecyparis obtusa. The sequence continues at coordinate 309,248 of BSBK01007616.1, forward strand.
TTTGAAAATGCAAAACATGGATTGTTCCCCTGAGAAGAGTTAAGATGATGCACAACTAATAGATCCTCAAAAACTACAAAGCCAAAAAAGGAGTTGAGCATAGTATACATGTCATGAAGAAGAAATAGTTGCCCATGGATGTGCTAGAAAATTAGAATAAATGAGAACCAACCTACAACAAATAGAAGCATTGAGTTTAAAAAATATTTTAGCAAACCAAAGTTATCGTACTCAATGTCAAGACAAAACAAATGCACAAAAGGATGTCACAAACTCACAAAGAAAAATGTTGAAGAATGAACATACTTCAACAAAACAACAAATAGGCCAACCAATGTCGAGAATCGTCAAGCCAACTTAAAAGATGAGTTTTGCACTTCATTTTGTATTCTTGGACACTCTCACAATCTCTGTTAGTATTTTTCACAACTTCTCTACAACTCATCGAGGTCATGCTTGCATTTTGAATAGATTCCTTGCTCAACATCTCTACTTTAGGACTTTTGTCACCTTGTCTTCACTCCATCGAGCTCTAATTTTTTGGTTTCGAAGGAGTGTTTATTGCTCCATTCCATTTTGTTTTGCTTAGCATATCATAGTCTTATAATATTGTTATTTCTATTATCTTGCGACGTTCTATCAATGATTAGCTTGTCTGTCGAGCTACTATGGAGGTGGAAACACCAAAACAAGGCCTTGACCAAGGTAAATCTCAATACAACCCCAACACTTTTCCTTGTTTCTATGTGTGCAATTTTTGTAGGAGGAAGAGGAGCTCTTTGGATTATCTTACCACCTTCATCGTGAGTATATTATCCTTCTTTATCCTCTTTTCCTTTGTTTTCATAATATAATCACATATCTTTACTCTTTGTTATTACTATAGTTCATTTTCAAAATTTTTTAGTTATTGTCTTGATTTTCTATCTTGTTCTTTGTACATTGTTTGTACAAGACAAAAGTGTGTTGTCTTGACATCTTGCATCCACGATGTCATCCTCATCTCGCACGTGTCCAAGGCACTAAGCTCACAAAGCCTAGTAGTTAATCCTAACAGTTAGCTCTTTTATTTATGATAGTTAAAATATTTTTATTTGTTGGTCTTGCCTAGTTAATTTACTCCTCACATTTTACATATTACATCTCAGAATCTAAAACATACATCTTGCATTAGCCTAGTTTTCTTGATCACCCTAGCTCACCAAAGCACTAATAAAAGTGAGGCAGCGCAAGGACCGATTTTCTCCTGTAGATTTTATCAATCTCGAGGATGACAAGTTCCCTTCATAGCTATAGCCATACACAGATCACAAGGGCCAACACTACAAAAAGCAATGATTGGTATCAAGGAAAAATGGAGAGGCAAGGGATAACATTCACAACCATATGCAGAGTCGTCTCATTAAATGACCTACACATCCAACGTACATTTTCCTTTGAGAGGTTTTTAAAAATTCAAAACAATCCATATACAATTATGAGGAAAAAAGAGGAAGCTCATTACACCATCTCTTTGTTTAAGAAATCAATGTACTCAACTCTTATCGACATCTCCTTCATATTTCTCCTAATCCTTGCAACACATCAATTTGACTTCGACACATTCCTCTTTTATACAAATCCACTCTTGGGCATCACAATATCAACTTTTAAGGGAACAAGCTAGAATCAAAATAATCAACCTTCCAAGGTAATGATGTTTATACATTGTCATACACATTTTTATGGTCAATATCTATTTATTTTGGGGGTTATCAGATTTCATTCTCCATTAAGTCTGTTGTGAATGTTGGTGTGCATATCTTGTTGATTCATTGACATATATCTCTAACCACTAATACATGGTGCATTTATTAAAACCATACAACATATTGCTTTGTTGTCACTTTTTGTTTTTAGTGACTTATTATTAGCCATCCAAATATATTACCCATAACATATATTTCTATCAACATAACCATTGCACCCTATTGAGATGCAAACACTAGTTTCAAATTTCTTTAGAATTTTAATTTGTTTGACATCTACATCTAACATGACTACACAAGCATAAATAATCTTTTGAAATATTTTTTTTAAAGATAATATTCTTCACATGAAATAGTTTTGTTTAAATGTTATAATAAAAGTAAATAATTTTATAATCAATCAATTTCTATTACATGTGTTTAGAATTTTTTTAAATATCATACTAGATATTGAAAATAATTATAATATTAATGTTCATTGCAATATAATGTTAAAATAAACATAACATTTATTATATATAAATACATTAGATTCCTATCTTTAATTATATCATTCATTAATTGAAAAGTTACTTTTACCACATTTTGTTTTACTTTGTGTTGAGATTGAGACCTTTTTTCACTATATAGACATGTGAATACTATAAAAATATTTTCACTTGAATCTTGACGTGACATCCAATGTAGTAACAATTCCTTTCTTTAAGAATATTCAACTTCAACCATAAATTTTCTCAACTAGAGGTAATTATAACATTATGAATAAAATTGACTTTAAAAATTTAATTATAATAAATATTAATTTTTTTCCATGTACAATAATTTCAAATTTTAAAAGCTAAAGAAAAAGTCAATGTTTTTTTTAATCTTATTTAAAAAATTGGCAATTAAAATCATTGTCTTAAATTTTTAAAACATTATATCAAACTAATTTAAAAAATATATAAAAATTAGTTCTACATCTCAATTTTCTATATTATTTTAAAATTCAAAACATGCATGCCTCTTGAAGTCATTGCATTAACCATTTCTTTAATAATAGTGTCCCATATTTGTTAAGCTTTTACTGTATTTTATGTTAAGACTTATGAGGTACTTGTTAATTCTATATTTCTTATTAGCCTAAGAGATTAGTATGATTCATGTCTTATGCTATATTCATTTTATGAAACATGGACAATTAGAACATCTTTTGATTGTGTATGTTATTAAAAGGTAAATAATAGTTACCTCAATCTTTGTAGCAATCTTTATATGGCGTTATTTCATTCTTGTGATCTTATTTGTTGAGAGATTTAATCTAGTTCATGGGGTGATAGTATAGAGTTGGCTGATAACAAACATAAGGAATATTACTAAATACAAGACTTCGTAGGTTTTTGTTGCACCACTTCTTTTGACAATTATTAACCAAGTAACAAGCTTAGTGGAAATTTGGGGTATTCCCATGTAGTCTTGATAGGTTATTTTAGCCATGAACATGGTTCATTGACTACACCCATTTTTTTTCGATTGATCACAACCTATTTTGAATTGAAGGTATTTTTTTTATTGATAACATCTCAAAGAGTGTATTGGGCCTTAAAGTAGCTACTATTTTAAGAGTAGTTGTGAGGAAGAGGGGTAGGGGGATTATAGATGGATATGTTTAATTTTTTTTCCAAGTGTATGAAGGATGGATAAAGATACCAAACAAGCACTTCCTCTCTTAAGTAGTCACAATTTAAGACTAATTATCAAACTAGTAGTCTCACACTTTCGTGTGCGTAACAATGAGCCAACAGGAAATGTGATTTTGCCATTAAAAAAAAATTGAAAAGAGCCATTTTCCTCGTACATGTTTTTCCTCATAAAACATCTCCAAGATGGTGTTGATTATTTTCTTGTTCATGGTGTATAAGACTTGCCATCCAAAGATGAAGCCTTTTTGGATGTAGAAATGAACATAAAACACCCAATTTCACTGGTAGAGGGCGATTTCTGAGAAGTAGGTAGAATCAACAACAAGGGTAGTTAGTGTGTCAATCTTTATTGATAATATGAACACCAAATTTAATATGTCAATTATTGTATACAATAAAAACTATTAAATTTAATTTTTTAAAAATATAATATGTTTTTTAAACCAATTCATTTCCCTTAAAAATTGAAATTTTAATACATTTCAAATAAAATATTGTAAGAAAAACTCTTTTAATTTAACAAAAATTAACAAAGATAATATCTTCAAATTCCTAAAATAATAAATAAATAGCCATCTTTTGTATTAATTAAAGAAATACAAAATTTAAAATTAAGAATGATAATATCTTTAAATATTTAAAATAATAAATAAAAAAATATCTTTCACCAATTTTAATAAATTTAAACTTAAAAATTTAATATATTTAAAATAAATATAGTAAAAAAATCTTTTAATTTAAATAAAAATTAGCTTCAAATTTGTAGAATAAAAAATAAAAAATCATCTTTTGAAAATAACTAAACAAAAATAATCTTTTGTATTAATTAATATAGTACAAAAATTATAAATAAAATAAAATTTAAATAGGACAATGACAAAAAAAAACAGTGGAAAAAAATAGATAAAAAGATAGCATCTAATCCAAAAGTATGATCAACACTAAATTAGAAATTGAAATGAAAAACAAATTCTTCCCCACCAGAAATTTGGAAAAAAATGCATAAATAAAATTTCATAATTTTAAAAATTAGATCATTTATTTTCTCTATCCCTACAGGTAACATATAAATTTTGTAGTTTAATTATTCAAAAAACAATAAACAAAAAATCATCTTTTGTATTAATTAAAAGAATACAAAAATTATAAATAAAATAAATTTTAAATAAGACAATGGCAAAAAAACAATGAGAAAAAGAAGAAGGATAGCCTGTAATCCAAAAATATGATAAATGCTAAATTAGAAATTGAAATGAAAAACAAATTCTTCCCCAATAAAAATTTGAAAAAAAATGCATAACTAAAATTTCATAATTTTAAAAATTAGATCATTCATTTTCTCTATCCCTACTGTTCAATTCCTATTCCCTGACTATTCATTTCTTCTTCCCATCGTTGTCTCTTTGTCTTCTCTTGAAGATTATTGTATAAATATGAGGGCAAAGCCCTTTGTATGTAAGCTGCAATGACTAAATAAAACATTTGCTCTGCTCTCTAGTGGACGTAGCCAAATTGGTGAACCATGATAAAACTTGTGTCTTTGTTTCGTGTTCTTAATTTGTTGTTAACTTTACAATTGGTATCAAAGCATGTAAGATATGGGAGAGCGAGGTAGACAACAGTGATGCCAAGGCAGAGATGAAGATTGTTGAAAAGAAGGCCATGGAATAGAATTCACTAGTGTTTAAAGTGAAAGGCTTACCCCTAAGGACAAAATTTCTCATACAGATTGCATCTCAAATAAAGGATGTGTTCTTCAGTTGCTCTGGGGCCCCAAGCCTGTGTTTATGTTGTTGTTCAACGTGTAGGATAGAATTCTCTCCACCTGAGGCTCGAACCCTTGACGTCTTTATGGGGGTGTCATAAAATTGTAAAGACGTTGAAAATAATCAGAGGCTTTATGCGAATAGAGGTTGTTTTCAAGTGATTTTCCATTATAAGAGGAGGATAAATATTTTAGGGGTTGTGATGTTTTCCCATTACCAGATCTTCTAATTGTATACAATATTTTGGCGGCGTGAGGAGATGGCTCTGTATAAATTAAAGATGAGGAGCTGTATTGATAACTCAACAAAGAGCAACAATGGCTGGTAAGAATTCGATGAAAATGACTAAGGGTGACTGTGTAGGGTGTTTTGGCAGTGCCAATATATGCTCTGCATCACTCTTTTCACGATAGTTTGAGAAACTCAGAGGTAGGCGATGCTTTGCCGCTACAATATGACCCTAAAGGTGTTTGTAAAACTTTGGAAATAGGCCTCTGAATTTTTTCTTATCGCATGTTGAGAAAAAAAAATTATAAAAATAAATTTGGAGAGCTCATATGTTGTAGCTTATTTGCAAATGACATAGCTATTGGTATGATTATAGAGAATGAGGATTAGAGAGCATGCAGGGAGATTGGAAAAAAGGGGTATTTATGGGGTCAAACTTGTGACTGTCAGAATTTTATTAGAAGTATGTAAATTGGGTTTGAAAGTGGAGTTTACTTATTTGCACCAAAAGGGAATTTCATGTGATCGGGAAGGAGAGTACCACGCAAGTGAATGTCTTTGTTTGTGTGCAAAGAAGAGTCGTGGTGTCCAGGAGAATTTTGGTCAAGCGAAAGGAAGCATTTCTATCAATTTGGCAGATTTTTTAATTTTTTTTGGGTTTACTGAGAGATATCGAGATTGATATCAAGAGATGCCATGGAGGAGAAGGGGAACTAGAATTATAATCAGAGTCATCCACCACAATCTGATCCAATGAATCTAGGGGTGAATAATATGAAATCCAAGTTTGAGATAGATTTATTGAATCCCTCGGATCACAAGTCCACAACAACATCACAATAAAAAGTGTGAGAATGGAGGCTCTGGGAATAAGAATGTGTTTGCCAGTATAGAAGAGTTGTACAAAAATGTTTGTACAGATGAAGAGCTCAGGGAATGCAACCCCCTTCTAAGATGACTTCATATGAAGAATTTGAGGTTGAGGATTTGGGAATTAAATTTGAACTGCAGGAGATGCTAGAGGGGATGGTTTTGGGAATAAAGAAATGTTGGATTTGCCCTAATTTTGAAGGGTATTTTATATGGCCAGTGTTGATTGCTAACTTGGCAGTGTAGAAGAATTTGAAGAGCTGTGAAATGGTTATGATGCAAGGAAAATTCTTAACCATTTGTTGATGGAAATTTGATTGTGACAATGTGTTCGCAGCTTGAGGTATAGTTGTTTAGTGTGATGTTTGGTATCATTTTTCAGATTTTGTTTTTGGTACCATGAATAGTTTGGTGACGCACTGCAATGGGAGTTTTTGATATGGTAGCAAGAATTTTTGTCATGAGATGGTTTCCTCCATGTGATTGGAGATGATTGTTATTATGTCATGGTTGGCTCTTGATTCTAGATTAGAGCGTTGGATGGATATAGGTTTGTTAGCAATTTAGATTGTCATTAGTGTAAATTCATAAACACCATGCACCGGTAAAAGGTCACCGGTCTCTCACATTACTTAGAAGACACCGATAGACTAGAAACACAATGTATGCACCGATAGTTGGAAATAAGGGAATACACCGGTAGACCAATCTAAGTACATAGTATCGGTCTCAGAGTGCATACAAAGTTGAACCAGGAATAAGGTTTCACCCATCCCGAAAATAAGGTTACACCGGTCTCAACTGCATAAAGATCCGCACAGGATTTTGCAGAGTAGTTTGAGCTAAAACCGGACTATATGGGACATCCACAGCTCAGAAGTAGAGTTATCTTTCTAACAGGAGTTAGCTTTATTTTTTTGGATGTCTTGCAAGGTAAACTCTAGATGAGAATGCAAAGCTTAACTGCTAGTTGCATGATTTATTGTTGAGTTTACAACCTGGCGATTTTATGAGTTAAAGGTTTCATGACGACGAACTCTTGTTTAAAAAGAGGTCATAAGATGTAGGAAAGTTGTTGTTGATTGTTGGCGATTGCATAGAGCAGAGGAGAGATATCTTTTGAGAGAAGAGCTACAGACATAGAGGTAGTAGAGATCAACAACCAGGAAAACCAAAAAAGAGGTATGATCTAAGTAGACATTCAGTGTCATATCAGATCATTACTTTTGTTAAGTAGAGGAAGAAATTGAAATCACTTCATTAGGGTGGACCTAATCATTTCGTTGTAAAAATCCTTTAACAAGGTAACATTATTTCGGATGTTCAAAGTCTTGTAACCAGGCAGCTCCTAACAGGGTTCAGATCTTAACAGATCTTTTGTAAAATCCCTTAACTGGGTAGCACCTTAACCAGTGCTTTGTAAGCTCCTAATAGGATGCCTTCATTCAGTAGTAGTGAAGTTGTGAGCTCTGTCTCACCATGGTTTTTCCCTCTAACCGAGGGTTTCCACGTATATGTCTGGTGTTGATTTGTGTACTTACTTTTATGCTTGCTTATCTTTGATTGGTTTAGAAAAGTATTGTTCACACTAAGTTTAAAAGCTAAGTAAACTAAGTTGTTACTGATTCACCCCTCCCCTCTCAGTAACCGGTTGGTACTGACAATTGGTATCAGAGCCAAGTTCTCTATTTCAAAGTCTAATAGCTTGAGAAAGAGATCATGGAGGTTTACCGCTATCAAAAATAGTTAGAGGAAGCCAACAACATCATCACCTCTCTGGAAAATAGATTGAGGAGATCACTTGCGAAAAGAAAGGAGCTAGTGCTACAGCTGAATGAGAGCAATGAAACCATTGATGAACTCTCTGGATAGAGTGGATCTCGCAAAGTTGAGGAGGGAGTATCTGAACTCATGGAAAAGAATCAGATCCTGACCGATGAGATCTCTAATCTTAAAAGAGACCAAGAAGACAATGCCCTGAGGATGACTGAACTAATCGAGAAAAAGAGAAAAGCTGAAGATGAAAGAAATTCAGCAATCAAGTCTCTATCAGCCTCTGATAAAGCAAGGGACCGGGTAGTGGAGGTCGTAGGGGAAAATGAACTTATCATTCTACAACTTCAAGAAGACATGCAGAGTGTCACCCAAGAAAATGCCCACATGCAGAAAGGCTAGCATGACATAAATGAAGCATGCAATAGATTGTCTCAAGAACTGCATCAACTAAGGGAGCAGATGAACAAACTTGAAGAAACAAATGAAATACTGAGAAAATACAATGAAAGTTAAACTAAGCTTGATGAGAAACTCAAAGCTCAAAGAAGACACAAAGATCTGATCGGTCTTGGATTCACTGGTGAAAATGCCAAAAAGAATGGTGAGCCCTCTAGGGAAAAAGAAATCAAGAAGGATAAGATGAAATCATTGATGCAAAAAGGTAAGAATTTCCCTAACACATCTTGCAAACACTGTGGGAAATTGGGTCATAAGACTAATAACTGGAGGAATGCACCGGTAAGGGTCAACAATAGCTACTGCAAGAACTGTTGTAAAAAAGGCCACAAGACTAGTGAGTGTTGGTCCAGTCCCACATCTATGTCCAAAAGCAGTAGGGGAAGCTTCAAAGGGTACTTCTATGCATGCAATAAATTTGGACACAAAGCACAAAAATGCAGATCGAGGACAATGGCATTTAGATCCCTAAAACCGGTACTCACCAAGAGAAGCAAGGACCTAAGTACAGTGAACTGTGTGAACTATGGATTACACAATTACAATGGCTCTCACAACAAGTCAACTAACACGAAAAGAATGAACTCATGGAAAGCAACTGGAGTAATCTACTATCACTGCCACAAAGTGGGACACAAAGCCAAAGAGTGCAGAAATCAGTCATCCGGTAAGGAGAAGGAACCAGTTAAATCAGAAAAGAAGATCAACAAGGAAGAAAAGACCAAGAAAATAGTCAAACAGATTTGGTCCAAAAAGGAATCAAAGAGCTCCGCTGAGGAGAAGACCGAGGAAGGATCAGCGTCTGCTGATGGTGATATTTCTTCAACAAATTAAGCCATAAAGGTGTAGAGGGAACCAGTAGATCCACTACTGTTCCTAGTATGACTAGTGAGAGTCAGACTCACTCAGTCTACAGGACAACCGGTAAGGAAAGATATACTCACCAGTTGAGAAATGAAAAGTAAAGTTAGGTAAGGCATTCATTACTGTAGCTGTTTAATGAATAGTTACCATTTGGTAATTACCATTATAACCTAACCCTATAAAAGAAAGGAGGATTACTCACAAGTTTTTACTTTGCTTATTGTATTATTTACAAATTCTTGTGTTAAGTTTTATTCTCGCGCTTTGATCACTAAGAATCACTGTTTGCAAAACCAATCCAAGCCACCTTCTGCAAGTTACCAGTTAGCAAGAATGGCCTCATCATCCGCTAACATAGAGCTGATCAAGGGAAATCAAATAGATTGACCTGCATATGATATCGTGCCAATTCAGAACAGAGAAAATGACATGGCAGGGGTGCTCTCTTCGGTACCCAAAGGAGTCCTCTTGACCAAAGACATTGTAGCATTCATTCACGCTAAATAGGAAGAATTGGGTGAGACATACATTCAAGGCGAATACGTATCACTGTGTGAAGAAGGGAAGCTTCTGGATAAGTATGTCAAGCTGAGATCATCTTGACTTGTTAATGGAGTGTACTATCCATCCATCTTCCATGAAGACATAATTTGAATTGTTCTTAGTCATCTTCACGAACTAGGTTTCTGGCTCAACGGAGGTGTATGTATTCCTATCACCAAAGATGATTTTCATAGGGTGACTGGATACAACAACTGAGGGAAAGCTCTAACCCTAAGGACCATTGCCAATACCGTGGTCAATAAATTAACTAAATCCAAGTCTGATGGTCGACTTATGACCATAAATGACATTGAGGATGATGGAGTTCAATTTGCGTCTATTGTACTAGGCTACAAGGTCTATTAGTCAAGTAATTTAAATAGCATACCAGGTGGTGCAATTCATGTCGTGTACCGCATAATGCATGACAATGCCCAATATGACATCTATGCAATGCCTCAAAGTCAAATATTTGAAAATATGAAGAATCTTGGAGTCGTAAGGAAGAAATCATTGAAGTATGGGACCCTACTGGTATGTCTCTAGTTCTATTACTCTAACTTTTTCCCTGGAGCCAGAAAAGTTGTATGGAAAACCGATCAACCTGTTATGCATCAAATCACGGAGATGGCCAATCAACTGGGAAACAAGTTAAGAAGTGCAATGACTAAACACTTTAAAGGATTTCAATTAAAAATGCACGCAAGAGAAAGAGTGCCATCAACCATTGTTGACCAGTACAAGGACGACATATGCTTTCTGGTTACCACTGATAATTGCATCATTCAAGCAGTGGAACCAAAAGAAGTATATGCTCCTGAGCTAGGGTATGAGATCTCTGCCAAAACTACAAAAGCATATGTTGATGCCCTCAAAAGTGCAAATTTGGACTCCTCTGCAAACCGGTTTGGAACATGTGATGAGATTGAAGAAAATCTGAAAAAGCAGGCATATATTAAAATTGTCTACACCAAAAAGACCCCCACACCGAAGAAGAAATCATCAGCAAAACAACCCAAGTCTCAAGGAAAGAAAGCAGAACCGGTATCAAGTAACCAAGAGACTGATCAAGAAGAGATAGAGACTGAGGAAACAGTTCCTCTGATTAGGAAGAAGAAAACTGGGAAACTGGTAAAAGAGAATCCAACGAGTAAGACCAAGCTCACCATTGATGAATATGTGGCACTGTTGAAAGAAATTGGGGAAATGAGTTCGATAAATAATAGATATTCTCTTGGTAACGAAGAAGACAGGAGAATGATTGAAGAAGTAGTTGTGTACTACGTTCACAAGTTCAACCTACATCCCATTGAACTTATCAAATTTCTACCCGAGGATCTCTTACAAATTCTTGAAGCCAGATGGGAAGCTTCAATGAACAGAGAAAAGGAGCTGAGAATATGAGCTCTTCTAGAAGTATAGAACCACCTCACTTTAGAAGAAGCCACAGAACAAGTTGAACTTCATCAGCAAACCTTCTCAACTAAAAGAAGGATCAGTCTCATGCTTGTTGGACAAGTTGACATAGTACATGATGAAGGAGTAATGATGTGGACTCAACTACTTCAAACTCAGCTGAAAGTAGAAGAAGCTCATCAGAAAGCAACAGTTCCACCAACAGCTAACATCGGTAAAGGGAAAGGAGTGCTTGGAGGAGATGCACCAGTAATAGTGGACATAACCAGAGATAAGGGTAGCAAGCCATCAAACCCAACAGTTCTCATCTCTCCGAGTAAAGGTAACACTGAACCTATGCATGTTGATAACATAATTGATGAGGTAATGGACTTTGGAGAAGTTGACAATGCTGCAAAGTGGTACAATGTACTTAATGAAGAGGATAAACAAAATTTGATTGTAGGCATAGTAGAAACTTTCATGGACTATCGTAGGACTCCAAGGGACTACAGGTCCAAGTTCCCACCATAACTCAATCAAAGGTTACAATCAAAATGGAAAGCCAGTTTAGGTACCTTCACTAGAATCATTAGGGAAACACTGTTAAAAGTTAGATCTGGATTCAGTGAGGAAAGAATAAAGCTTTTGATAGAAGAAGCATGCATAAAGCTAGATACACCATATAGAGTTGTCGAGATATTAAACGGGTATGTGACTTAGGTCTATAAAGCAACTCTGGACTATTGGAACAAATATGACTTCAAAACATTGGAAAAACTAGGTCCTCGAGATCAACCTAAACAAATGCAAATGCCAATGGACAGGGCCACAGCTGGTGAAGAACCTTCTATAGGAAAGGAAAAAGTTCAAACAGAAGAGGTCACAACTAATGAACAAATAAAAATTGAACAAGAGGTAGGAATTGATATACCCATGGGAGAACTTCATACAGCTACGGAGCAACAACAAAAAGAAGTCCCATTGGAAGAACAAGAACAAGATGCTAAAGTCACTGAACAACCAAAGGAGGAAGCTCCGACCAAGGAAGAACAACCTGTAGAGAAATTTCTACCAGAAGAAGAGGTTCAACAAGAAAACACAGCCCATCAAGAAGCTAAAATTAATAAGGGACTAGTGGAAGAAATTCTAGTCCACACTGAGCAAGATCAATTGGAGCAAGAGAAAAGGCAATAGGAACATGTCGACATACGAAGCTCCTCATCTAAGAGAAAGTTTTCATTTGCTAAAGACAAGAAAGATAAAAGAACTAAGGTCACCGATACTATGGTGGACATCAATAAGATGTCAACAAGGCAGCTGAAAGAGCTGACCAAAAGAAAACAGGACATGGTCCTAACCAATGTAAAGAACATTCTATGCAACTTCATGTTAGAAATAGGGAATATTGAGAGGGGGGGGTGAATCAGTATTCTACCAACTTTATCTTTTGCCCAATTATGGATATAACAGATTATCTTTATACATGCATAACATAAGAAGCTAAACAACATGCATAACAATAAAGAACTCATAACACATTATTTGTTCTCGAGGAAACCTTGGCCAAGGGAAAACCCCGGTGAGGATGGTACCCACAAAGATCCACTAATCAAAAGTATCATGTTAAGGATGTTGACCCTGTTAGGAGTCTATTACAAGCATATAGTGTATCAGTCTTGATTAAGAGACTATAGGCCTTGTTAGAAGCCTCAACCTTGTTAGGAGTTGTAGTACAAAATGTGATTACCAAATGAGCCCACTACCCAAACAAGTAATGTACAATATATACTGATTACAAAATGGATTAAGGTACATAACCTTATACTGCTTGCATCAATATCACTTCGCTACTCTTTTACTGTCGCTATTACATAAGCTTCATATACTTCGCATCATACTACTACAATTGCTTGCTGCTTATTACACTTTACAATTACAATTACATTTATATCAATAGCTTTATCCAAGATTTAACATCTAGGATGTCATCCCTTTATATTGTTAAGTCATTATTTTGATAAACAAAATAATCCCTTAACTCTTTACTAGTTCTGTCTTCATATTTTGTCTTGTCGACTTCACACTATCTTCGGTAAAACTATCATAACTAATTCCGTACATGCCGTAACTAATTTAAACTATGTGAGCTTATTCTATTGCATAAAAGAAAATCTACACTAAGAATGCCATTATTATGCAACTAAGAAAGGAAATATGCAACTACAATGAAATGCAACAAGTCTTCAATGTCTTCAAACTCGCTTTGTGAGGCCTCATTCTTGAGCAACCTTGCATGTAATGGTTCATAGAAGTGCATATTTTAGTGTGTACATTTCTGGCGCCCACCGTGGGGCAGAGTAGATTAGCTTTGTCCCTTTAATTCTGCATTTTTCGTCATTTTTGGATTAATTTTCGGAAAAATCTGTGTCTCTGGTTTTCTGTCTCAGATTATCGCGTGACACTTCTCAGAAATATCGCGCGATATACTTCCTGTCTTGGTGCGATAGTCCGCGCGGAAAAAATATCGCACACCTATATTGAAGTCTATCGCCTGGCATCGGGCGAAGTATCGCCTGGCATCGTGCGAAGTATCGCTCGACTGGGGAAGTATCGCCTGGCTATAGGAAGAAGTATCGCACGATACTGGTGAAGTCTGAGGTATATCGCCTGATCTAATAGTGAACTATTTTGTATCTTGCAAGTTTCGGGTTCTTAGCTATCTTTTTGAAATTTTTTGAAATTTCCAGCATTTTCAAATCCGTGCCACTCTGGAAAATGGGTGCCCATTTTTTTTTGAAATTTTGCAAATGGTATCAAAAGTTTAAGTGTGATATATCGTTGGAAAGGTCTTTCCGAGCCTAATCCAACCATGATGGTTTCATTTTCAGATTTTATCATTTGATTAGATATTTTTGTAGATTATCTAATTTTTCATGTACTAATCATTGGTAGATTTTGGATTTTGATTCTCCTAACTCTTGTTGGTCTAACAAGTTGTGGTTGTAGGTGCTCTCATTACTTGAAATTTGTCAAAAGAATGCATGTCAAAGAGGGCTACTAATGGTTTTTGTAGGGCTGCCCAAGCATAAAAACAAAAAAAAATTTTGCTTATTTATTTGCTTTCCTTTCAAGTGTGGCATTCACTAATTGTATTAGGCATCTTAATACCTTGTTGTAAGAATTTTGAGGTGGTAGGAGAGTATGCTCTTCACCCTTGTGGTGAAACAGAAATCTTGACCCATCTTGAAATTTTGAAAGCAAGGGGGTAATTGATCTCTTTGCTTGGTGTGTTTGGGAGAGATTCTTGAGATAGGGGAGTATGCTCTTCACCCTTGTGGTGAATCAAAAACCTTGAACCTCAAGATTTGATCCATTTTTGTTTAGTTTAGGAATCCTTTAGCGGGCCTGCTCTTGAGCAATCAAGAGGAACGACTCAAGTGGGGACAACCTTGTCATCATTCTCCTTGGTGGCAAGTGATTCCAACTCACTATAATCTCAAGGCTATCAAGGACACCAAAAACCTTGATAGACATAACACTTGTCTTCATTTGATGTGAGTAGCTCATGGGATTGCGACCATGGGGAAAACATTGAACAAGAATGCTTAAGGTACTCTTGAGGCCGCGAGGTCCTAGTCCTTTATGAGGAGCAAGAGGGGTGTTGTGAACGGAAATCCTTATTAAGAACCATAGATTAGAAGCCACCCTCTTTTAGCCGCTTATCTTCTTAGTGCAAGGATTGATCCAAGTGGTTTACCCGGATCACCCCAAGATACTCACCATATGTGTCCCTTTGGTTGTGTTGTTTGACACTTCCATGACAAAGCCAATATCTCTTGTGGGCAACCACTTGGTGTGAGGCAAGGGGGCATCAAGTTGTGGGCTAAGTTGATAAGTAATGAGCCTTGTCTTGTAGGTAGATATTGCTTGAAGTGTCTTCGATTGTGTGATACCAGTGTAAACGTTCTTAACATACAAACAATCGGTAGCATTCATAGGGTGCTTTTTCAATTTTGATATCACAAGTGCTTGTCTTGGCAAGGTTGCTTTTGCCCTTGTTTCAAGTTTTTGGAGACATGTTTGATCCCCTACTGTTTGCAAACCTGTCCAAATACTATTAAAATTGTGATTGAAATCAGACATTTTCACCCTTAGATTCAAAATTTGCACAAATTGGTCAAAATCAACATCAGTATCGCATTTGTCCATTCTTGGTGAGAAAGATTATCTCTAGAATTGTTAGTCACATTCTTGGAGAATTTTAGTACTCTTATTGTCCAAATAATTTTTATTTAATCTCAATTTCAATTATATTTTGGCCTAGCCCAACCTCCTGGTTCAAAAGTGCAAGGGTAGTCACCCTTTGATTTGAAGCACCTCTTTGACAGTGTTGGTAAAGCCCCCGCTTCTATCTTTTCATTTCTCTTTGGACAATAGAGAACTTTGATTATCCTAGTTTGGTGTTGACATTTTGTGAGGTCATCCTATTATCAAGGGTCTTCTATTTTCAGTCTTCCTTGGTCAGTCCAGATCTTAGATCCTAGGTGTTGTCATGTTGCTCAACATCTCAATGAACGTTATGGTATCAATTGCACAAGATGGCTCTTAGTCTTCTTCTTTCTTTTCCATTTCCCATGTTCTTCTAAAGTCTTCTACTCCCATGGGAAATTCTTCTTCTTCTTCTTCTCCTTGATTCTTTTCCTCTTATTATCTAGTCTACCTTCTTCTATTCATCTATTCATTTCTTCCATGCTTGATTCCTCCTCTTCTATAACCATGAATCTTGACTATCTTGTTAAGGAACCTCTCTTAAGAATAGATGATCTTGAGCTCATTGACATATTCGAAAAGTGTTGTTCCTCCAAAATTCTCATGAGCGATGAATTTATAGCAAAAATAAAAGAAAGGATGATTAAATCAGATGCCTTTGCTAGAATCATAAACATGATCATATCACGATCTTCTTCTTCCAAATATTCTTCATCATCTAAACCTTCTCATTCTTCTTCACCTTCCAAGTCTTATCATGACTCTTCCAGACATCATTCACATTCTTCATCTTCTAAGTCTTATCATGATTCTTCTAAACACTATTCACATTTTTCATCTTCCAAATCTTATCACGACTCTTCTAAACATCATTCAAATTCCTCATTATCCAAGTATTCTTCTTCCACTAGGTCTTCACCTTCCCCTTCTTCACAATCTCATTCTTCTTCTACTTCTCCTAAGAGTCTTACTTCTCTTCAGAAGACATACCATAAAGAGCAACGTGATAGTCCTTGTGATGTCTCTTCCACAAAGAGTGACACACCTACCTTTGATGACTATGATGACTATGATGATGGACAATGTAGCAATACTTATGGCACCTCTATTCCTAAGAGTCCTCCTCGTCGTGTGCTTAGGCTTACTAAAGGGTCATCCTATTGGGTAGATTGTGATGGGGATCCATATGATTCTGATTTTGAGAGAAATTATGATATTTGTTGTGAACAATATGATACATCTACTTCTATTGAGGAAGAAAAAGCTTTCCGTGCTGATTATTAACGAAGATACTATGAGCATGTCTTGTCTAAAAACTCTCATGCTGAAAATAAAGATTACACTCTCCAGCAAGATCATGTTAATGCTGAACTTTTGTCTTGTGATGGTCCACTTCCATCCACCACTTCCTCCAATACCCACACACTTCCTAAAGCTTCTGAGTCATCCAAATCTTTCACAAATCCTTCATCCAACAGAAGTCCTAATGCTTTCCATGCAGTTCCCTATAGTTATCCTCAAGGGCTACCTCTTAAAGAAACTCAAGCTAACCTTCGCTTGGCTGCAAATACTTTCAATAATGCTAAACCTAAAGAGCCTAAGCCTTTATGCGCTATAATGCCTAGTTCAGCTAGTCCTTCACCACCTCTTCCAAAGTCTTCCATACAATCCCAACATGCTTCCTTGTCCTTAGAAGTGGCTCCATGTCAAGAGGACTCTCAAAATGATAAAGAAAAGAACATAAAGAAAGATCAAGATCAAGGACCCTCCATATCATCCAATTCTCTTCATGATGTATCTTCTCCATTGCATGGTTCTTTTGATCCTCTACGCTCTTCCACATTCATTCCACCATATCCTAAGCAAGATCAAGCTACTACTTACACTATTGAGCTTATTGATAATCAAAATAACCTTACCACACTTGCGCTTTCCAAAAATGATGTTTCCATTAAGGTTATTAAAAATGGTGTTGTTACTTCTGATGTTAAGCCTATTGAAAATCAAGAAAAAAATGATGCGCTTATGCTATCCAAAGCAACTTGTCAAGATCAAAGTCTTCCATCTTCTTGTTCTACCACTCCATGTTCACTTCCGCTTTCTGCTCTTCCTAAATCTTTGCAAGCTACGAATGATCCTATCAAAGAAACTGCTCCTATTCAAGATGTGCATGATCCTGTTGAAAATCCTAATGCTCATTCTAAAGATGCTGATATCCTTGGTTGTGATATAGATGCTGATGAACTTAATGATTATCCTTTTTCATCTTCCACGTCCATCCTTGGACCTCCTCCACCAATACTAAGGACTTCACATCTTCCTTCCATTTTGGGTCCTTATGTCCCTTCACTTTCCCCTCCTAATTCTTCTAATTCGTCATCCATTTTGGGTCCTTACGTCCCTCCATCTCCTATCTTTCCTCAAGATCAACATAGGTACATACCCTTGAATCCTTTTCATCCACCCACCCATCTAAACCAGTCGTATCATCCTTCTTCTTCCATAAGTCCCAAGTCTTTTGGAAGTAACTTGAATGTTCAATACAAGAAAAAGAAGCAATACAAGAATCCATCAAAAAAAGAAGATCACCATGTCCCCTCTAATCGACATGGATATATAAAGTCAAAAGAGATATCTAAGAAGAAAACTACAAGACAAGTATGGGTTCCAAAATCCATTATTAAAGATATTCTTTCTAAATCATCAAAAATAAATGAAAAGCCTAAGGCTATATGGATTCCAAAGTCTCTCTTGAAAGAGTCTAATATTGAACAAAAAATGAAGTTGACATTCAAGCTTCCAAAGGCTTCCACTTTATCTTCTTCCAAAAAGGATCTTTCATTCCATGTGCCTAAACCACAACCTCTGCTAAACATTCATCATATTCCTTCTCGTATTCCTTCATTCACATTTGAGAATTATAACAAGTACACCAATCCACTCTTTGAGGAGTCAAATAGCAATAATGAACCAGAATATGGTTCACATTTGGACTAGAATATGGTTTACATTTTTCCCGCCACCCTTCAAGGTGTGTGTGTCGATGTTGATCTTGCCTTCTTTCCAGCTATCCTTTTCACATTCCTTCCATTCATTATCCTTCTACCTTCTCTCATCATTTTTCCTCATTTGCCTATTCCTTCTGCGTCTTCCTTTCCCCTTCAGCATCTTTGAGCATATCATTTTGGATCCTTGGCATATCATGGTTTATCCTTTTAAGGAGCATTATCTAAAAGCTTTCTTTCTTCCAAAAAATTATAAAATAGAAAAATGAAAAAATTGAAAATGTGCCATGGTGAAAACCTGGAAACAGGTGCCTTGGTAGCAAAAGTAAAGAGAAATAAATTCATCCTATGGTGAAAACCACTCCCTTGTGGCGCCTTGGATAAGTACCGTGATGAAAACCTGGCAATCAGGTGTCATGCGTAGTTCTTCTACATATTTTATCCATTCCATCTTTCATCTTTGATCTTGACAATGTTGATCTATACATGAACATTTGGCTATTTTGTGAGCTATCTTATGATGATCTTGCTTTCATTCCATTCATGTCTAGCCTTCATATTCATTTTCCTTCATTCATTCTAACCTTTCGCTATCATTTTCCCCCTTGGTCTTGATCTAATAAAAAGAGTAAAATACGATGCTATGAAGTCTCTTGACATGTCTACTCCTTTGGACTGCATCATTTCCTGCTCTTATACCACGCTTTTGAGGCTTATCCTATGCTATCCTTTCATTGCTTATCCAAATGTGCTTTGCAAGATAATTTTTCCCTAGCTTGGGTACTCTTGAGGAGATTAACCTTGAGGATTTCTTCCTTCCATTTCACCTTCATTCTCCTTTCTTCTATCTCATTCACCAGCTTGCTCATCCATCTTGTCCTCCACATTGCTAGATATTGGGACTACATGATGTGATCTTGCTTCGAAGTTTGATGCCTATTCTGTCTAGGGGCATCCTTTGTACATATTTTATGATCCTGAAAAAATACCAAAAAAATTGATATATGATGCTGAAAAAATCCTAAAAAGCATAAAAAGTCCTGAAAAAAATACAAAAAAATCAAAAATTCAAAAATCCAAAAAAAAAGGAAAAAATGAAAAAAGAATCCAAGTGGTGAAAACCTGGAAACAAGCACTACTTGAGGCCTTTGCATTCCTATTTATTAGCATGCATCCTTGACACTTAGCCACTTTCCATCATGCCTTGACCTTATTTGACTTGGTCTGGAATTGGTCTTTGTCTTTGTCTAGGGGGCATAACTGTTAGCATTGGTCCTTTAGGTGTGTTTGCCTCTTGGGGCATTTCACAACAGGTGTTTTTCAACACCACCCCAAACAGTGTTTTTCAACACTACCCTTGCGTCGAGTGTTTCTTAACACTTATCAGATGTCTTACCCGACAGTCTAGTATGCTGCGATATTTCCCATTAGCAGATATGATACTCAGAGTTTGACTCTATGACCAACACACACGCACTTAAACAATCAACTCGCTGACGATATGATGACTTTATTTTTCTTTGTGTGCTGTCTATGAGAATTTCTTTGATGAGTGGTCTCTCCCTGAGAAGTTTTCGATGATGCATAGCTAGAAGACTGAGGGAATGAGAACATGTTTTATTTCTTTATCTGCTTGTGGGTATATTTTGTTGGTCCTACCTGTCATGAGCATTTATGCTGGTCTTACTTGACACTATGGATTGACAAGATATTATCCTTGACTGTTTTGCGAGTGCATGCTTTTAGCTATCCTGACTTTCATGTGTCTTGATACAAGCATAATCTCGCTATAACAAATTTAGGTGATCTCACTGCATTAGTCATCTTGACCTATATATGCCTAGGTGAGATTCCCACATCTCTATCTGATAAAGATCATATTCATATCCACATAGTTATGCTAGTGTGCATTGTATGATCTTATGACGCTACCAATAACACTCGATGATGATAATTAGATGTCTATAAGTGTTGTGACCTTGCAAGTCAACCACTTTCATAGTAGCTTGCATTTTCAGGGTCATGTTAGATTAGTTTTGCACTTTGCATATGGAGAGAGCTTTCCTTTTTATCATTTACAGACTAGTTGGTCAACTGTGCTCATTTTCTGATTCTTCTTGATCATATCTTTCATTTCTGGTCTTTCATATCACATCATTTTCTATCCATTTTCGGACTCGAAATCGAAATCCGAGATCATCTTCATAGTCAAAATCACGTTTCAAATTCTTTCCCCCCTTCTGCGCAGTTGGCTGATCTTTTGAGGCCTAATCTTTTAATCTTTGCTGGGGCATCGTCATTCCTTCCTTTTCATGTCTTCCAAACTTCTAGTCTTTCATTCATATTCATTCCATTCTCTCATTTCTCACGTTGACTGCATCTTTCCAGTCAGGCTGGGGCATGTTCTATTGCCTAATGGTTCACCTATTTACATTCAATTATGATTTGATCAACCTTATCAATTTTCTGTCTCTCCTCTACTTGATTTCAATTTCGATTCCGAGGGGGCAGTATTTGTGGGATTCTCATCCCTGATTTCCTTGATTCTCTTGATTCAGACATCTTTTGTGAGCTTTTGCTCAAAACTTGAGATTCTTATCTCTCATTTTTAGACATTGATTATTGCCTAGCAGCGACGGTGATAGTTTTGTCTAAAGCTTGATTTGCACCTAGCAGCGACGGTGTTGGTTTAAGCTTTTGTTTATGTTTTGTCCGGATGTGATCCCGAATCGACCTCATATCTGAGTTGTTTTGTGATCCCAAATCGATCTCACATTGCAACTTCATTCTTTGACTACATGTGTTCCCAAATCGATCACACATTAGTCAAAGAGGGGCAAATGTATGCACCCTAAAATGGTCGCCTAGACTTTGGGCCCCATTTATTCAATTTATCAATCCTGAATCATTTTTATCAATAATCAATATTTTCAACATTATCAATTTCTTGATCAAATCTTAATTTCGATCATATATTGGATTTTTATCCTTGGGCTAACCATTTATCCTAAGTCTTTATTTGATTAAAAGGAATATTTCCTCCCCTTTTAATTAAATAAAAAGCCCCCACTTTCCTCTTATCCTAAGTTGCACAAATAAAGTATTATTCCTATTTTATAAAAAGGGAAAAAGCACTTTTTGTCTCACATGAGACTCAAAAGTCAACACTTCACTCTCATTGGAGGATACTTGTGCACATGGATTGCTCCTCTTTCAAGCTCCACCGCTGATTAAGACTTTTGCCTCTTAATCTCAATGGTCCATTTCACCTCATTTCTTATAAAAGGAGAGCTCTCTCCTTCATTTGCATATCCATATTTTTATGCTATTGTTATGCTGCAGGTTTTAGGTGCATTTGGAGTTTGAAGACATTGAAGACTTGTTGCATTTCATTGTAGTTGCATATTTCCTTTCTTAGTTGCATAATAATGGCATTCTTAGTGTAGATTTCCTTTTATGCAATAGAATAAGCTCACATAGTTTAAATAGGAGGCATTGTAATCCATTGCTATTTCCTTTCATAGCTTAGTTTGTACTTCCATTTTCATAGCATAGCTTGCACATTTGCATCTTCATCTTAGTTGCATTGCATTGCATTTCATATTAGATTCTTGGAGATATTGGCACTCTTGCCCTTGTCTTCACTTGAATCTCTCATTGTGTGGTTGAATAGCAAGGTCACCTTCTTGTAGCTCTAGCTGAGAGCAAAACTCATAGTCCCTTGCAACTCCATGCATAGAGAGCTATGAGCCGCTTTGTGAGGCCTCATTCTTGAGCAACCTTGCATGTAATGGTTCATAGAAGTGCATATTTTAGTGTGTACACTAACCTGTGCTCTGAGATGGGTGATCAATAGACATCATAGAGTCTATGTTCAAGTGTGCAAGCACTGAACTTACTCTAGTCAACGTCGCAAATAAAAACTGTGTCTGGGTTCACTGGTAAAACACTCTCACACTTAGACAAATTTTCAATGCACTCTATCATACTTGCTCTTTGACCTGTGTGATCTTCATGCAGATCATATGTTGCCATAATGACAACATCTATGTAACCAACTCAGCCAAATTGCCAACAATCTCCCCCTTTGTCATTGGTGGCAACATATGAGAAAATTGGCTAAGTGTACAACTCAAAAATCTCAAAAAATGTCCAAAATTGTGGCCATAGTATAAAATACATACTATCCTTATAACTCCTCAAAAAATTATTGTCTCTAATATAGTACTCCCCCTAAGAGTAACAACCCTTAGCATATACTATCAATTTTCTTCTATATATCTCTCCCCCTTTGACAACAATGACAAAATAAGGTAGGGAGGGTCACAAAATTGTATCACAAAAAGTTATACCTCAATTTATTTATTGCAAGCCCGGTAGGCTTGTAACACAATCGACAAAATCTATCTTCATGGATTCAATCTCCTTCTCCCATGATTTTTTAATGGAATCTGCCACATTAAGTAGTGCGCTCAGTCCATAAGAAGCAATTTGACATGCTTGGAGGTTTTCAAAGTTAAATTTTTGAAAAGATGTCTTTGCTGAAAGACATTCTTCCAAGTGTTCTTCAATTATGCTCAGCTTCATAGAAGCACGCTCTCTCAAAAGAGTGTATTTTCTCGATTTCATGTCTCTCTCATCTTGCACAACTCTGATTTCATCATAAAGTTGCCTTACTTTCTTCTCAACATTACAAACCTTCACATTGGGACTAGATAGAAGGTTTGTTTCATTTAGAATCTCTGCTTCCTTCAATTTTATCTTTTGATCTTCCTCAGCTGTCAAAGTTTCTAATTTTGTACACTGTATGTACAAAGATTTTCCTATTTCCAAGTGCTTCCTCAAATCCTTGATACAGATATCAAGAGTATTGATATCATTGCTGATATACTGACTGATGTTTAAAAGCATTCTAGCCTCATAGTCTACTTGTGCTTTCACTTTTGCAATATCAGCTAGATTTGTGAATTCAATATCAAAGGTTTTCATTACCTTCTTTGCTTTCTCCATAGGGTCTGCTTCTGAAAATTGTGTAGTTACAGTACTTAGTAACTTCTCAGTTAGTTCCTTCAGACACCCTTCAAGACTCTTCACCTTCTTATTCTTACCAATTATTTTGTTCAAGGATGTAATCAGTTCCAACTGATCATCATCATCAACTTCTTTTCCCAAATGCTCAATCATAGATCCAATTTGAGTCTTCTTTCCAGTCTCAGGAGTAAGACTGATATCTTCTTTGGTGGGAATGGGAATTTTTTCTTCTGTAATTGGTGGTTCCACAATAGTGGTCTCTGTTATCTCTTCTTCTTTTATAGCTTCCTGTTCCTCAAAGGCCGAATTGTCAACAATGTTCTCCAAATTTTTTAATACAATTTCATCAGTATCCAAGGTAATTTGTGTACCTTCTACATTCATTGTTTCATCTTCAATATTAATAGCTGGAGAAGAGGGAATGTCCTCTTGTACTTTCTCACCTACTTGTTCTGCTGCAACTGATGATTCTCCAACATATTCTACCATAACCTTGATAATAGCCTGTTCTGTCTTAGAATTTACTTCTTCATACCTATCTCCCATAATCTGAATTGCTCTCCTTTTGGTTCTCAGATGGGTGCTAAGGGCTTTCATGATCTGTTTGAATTGTGTTTCATCTCTTATATCACAAAGCTTTCTCACAAGATTTTCTTTGATAGCTACCTCTTCATCTGATGCTCTCTTCTTCCTATTTAGAAGTTTATTATACAAGTCATTAGGTATCTATCCTTGAATAGTATCAAACTTCTTGCCAGTCAAGATTATATGCTTCACAACTGCATTCTCTAGATTAAGTCTATCAGTATAATCATAAAGATCATAATATTTATTCATTCTTGCAAAATCACCATTCTCAATAATCTGCTCATTAATCTTTTCAACTTTTGGTTTCCAAGCTTTCTTCTTAGTAGTGACATCATCTTTAACTTCTGCAATCTTTCTTGGTACTGGTTGCACTAGAGTTGTATGCCTCTTTCCTAGTCTAGTAGCACTCTCCTTAACTCTTTTTCTCGGTGTGGAGGAAGTGGATCTAGTAGACATCTTTGTTTCTATGTCCTTCTCAGGTACTTCCAATTTCACCTTTACTTGTGGTTCTTCCTGTGGCACTGCAACTGATGATAAAGGAGGGATAGACAAAACTTCATTTGTCCACTCTTTCTGATTGCTGCTGTTGTCTGCTTTGCTACCAAAAACTCTCTCTCTGTCATTCCTGTATCCTTTAATATTTTCTTAATGGTGATCTCAACTCTCTTCTTAGACTATTTTTCTTCAATTAGAATCTTTGTGGAGTTGAAGTTCTCCTCAAAGGTTCCAAACCTATTACATTGAGTGTCCAATTTACACTTCAATAGCCTGCTAACAAATTCTTCAGTCTCTACCTTAGATATTTCATAGCCAAGAGGGTCTATGAACTATGTTCTAGGCTCTACTACTTCAATATAGGTAAAGTCAGTATCCACCATAAAACATATATCATCTTTATATTTTTCAACAAGAGACTTAGGGATTCTTGATCTGCTAGACACAATATTCTGAAATGTCTTAATAACAAGTACTGCACTCTCATTAACGTTATCAATAACATGTTTTATGTATACTGCATTAATCCTTTCCATTGTAGTTTGTCCATCATTCCAATCACTTCCTATGGTGTAAGGAAATCTCCTCAAAAGATGAAAGAACGTGTATGTGATTACAGATGAGAACCTAAACTATGTATACTTAGTTTTCTTGATCTTCTCCAAGTTCTCAAACAATTGAATTCTAATAATTTCACACATATCAGATAGGCTGCATGTACCATTCCAGCTGCCATGTCATCTTCTCTTGAATTAGCACAAAACTTAGTAGTTAGGATCTTGCATAAGTATCTCACATCATCTTGTTTGATCTTACTAATCACAATTCCTCTACCATTATAGGATGAATTTGTGTTGTCAATGACTATTTTTCTCATGTTTTTCTCATTAAAAGGAATAGCTCCAGTCTTAGATAATCTAGTGACTTCATGAATCAAATCAATTGTAATATCTATCACTCTATCCTCTAGCCAAAACTTTCCATTATGAATTCTGCTCAAAATAATCTTAGTGCATTCTTCATTATCAAATTCATACTGTAATTCATACTTAACAATTTCATTATGTTCCAAATATTTAAAATCTTTTTTCAGTGTCATATCCTGATTGTAAATCTTTTGATACTCATCTGTGAAATCACTATCATTTACTGTCTCTAGTTTGCATCCAATATAAATTCTGACATTCTCTAAATGTAAAACTCTATCTGGTACAGATGACAATGCAAACCTAGGGTCTTCTTCCAAGGGTTCTACTGGTTCCCTTTTCATTTTAGGTCTATTCTTATCTCTGACATTGTGCATTAATGAAACATCCATGATTTCTCCAAATGTCTTTACTGATTCAAAGATTTGTCAAGTAAAATACCTTAATTTCATGATTTTAGGGCTTGCATAGATTCGACACAAAATTCTTCTCCAAATCCTTACAAAATGCTTTCAATCATTGCTTTCCGATCTCCTTGACACTTGAATTATCTTTGATGATCAAATAATACTGATCATAACCTTTTATTAATTCAATCTCACTTAGATCTGACATCGCATTCAATTCTTTTGCTGCTTCTTTCCAAAAAGTTGTCTCTGCTAACCTGCAAAACTTAAAACTTCTTGCGATCTCGCAAAATGTAATATTTTTCTTTGCGCTCTTAACCATAGCATTAGAACATCATAAAATATCTTGCATTAACTGCGCAAGACTCAATTCATCATATATCTACTTCTACACTAAATCTAAGTTCCTACTCTACTGCAATTTACATAAATTAAGTACTTTGAGATAGGTCAGGTAAAGATTCATTCTTACCTTTCAATACTTCACCTTCCTGATTACCTTCAATGTTGAATGTCTCCTTGATCTATGCTTTTGGTAAACTTTACTTCATCTGAATTACTACAGCATCCTTTCTGACTGTTACTAGCATCTTCATTTCTTCTTGCATGATTCATGGGGTTAGGATTAGGATAAAAAACTCTATTGTTCATTTTGCAAAACCTTGTTGTATGTCCAATCTTGTTGCATATCTAACAAACAATTCCATTGTTTCCATATCTTGGTCCAAGTTGATTGATTTGTGATTTGCAGTTTCTAGCAATGCGTCCAACCTTGTTGCATCTATAACATACTACTCCACTTCTTCTATTCATATCTTCAGTAGGTTTCTTATTTGCATTGTTAGTATTCCTAAACATTCTACTACCATCATTATTCTCAATAAATTTAGATTTCCTACATTCAATAGCTCTATGTCCAAAACCATGACAATTGTAACAATAACCATTAAAAGGTTTAAATTGTTTACCTGTGCAATCTCTCTTCATATGACCAATAGTATTACAAGCAAAACATCTACCTTTGAATTCTCTTTGCATACCTTTAGGTGATTCCTCTTGCTTCGGTGATTCTTCTTCTTTAGGTGTGTCTTCAGATTTGTTGATCTCATCAGGCTTCTTCTCATCTATGCTTTCAGATATCTTCAGATTTGGTTCCTTGCCTTCATCATTTGCTTTGAAAGTGTTGAATCCAAGACCAGTCTTATCATAGAATGGTTTCTGATAAGATATTTGTTCATCAATCTTCTCACTAGTTGAATATAGCCTTTCAAGTTGTTGTTTGGATTGAGTCAGTTCACCTTTCACAATCTTATTGTATTTCTCAAGTTCATCATACTGCAAATTGACTTTCTCAAGTTCAGATGTTACTTTAGAAAGTTTAGATTTCAGTCCTTCATTTTCAGTCTTTAGACTTTCATTCTTAGATTTCAGATTCACTTCATTTTTGTCATTTCCATCTTTCAAACTAAGCTTCAAATTTGCTCTTCAGTTCATGCTTAAGGATCTCATTTGCTTTATCCAAATTGTCATCACAATCTTCAATAAGAACTTCAGATTCCTTTTCAAATCTCAGATCTTCCAATTTGTTTCTTAGTTTCTCAATGAGGTTATTTGCATTATCATACTTTATTTTCAAAGTATCTTTTTCAATAGTAAGCAAGTCAATCTGTTCAAGAGCTTCTTCAAGATTCTTCTGTAGTTGATCCATATTCATAGAGATCTTACTCAAGCTGCTAGGCTTTCCTTGAATGATTCTTTTTCGAGTAACTAAGCTCTGATACCAATTGTTAGAAATAGGGAATACTGAGAGAGGGGGTGAATCAGTATTCTACAAACTTTATTTTTTGCTCAATTATGGATATAACACATTATCTTTATACATGTATAACATAAGAAGCTAAACAACATGCATAACAATAAAGAACTCATAACACATTATTTGTTCTCGAAGAAACCCTAGCCAAGGGAAAACCCCGATGGGGATGGTACCCACAAAGATCTACTAATCAAAAGTATCATGTTAAGGATGTTGACCTTGTTAGGACTCTATTACAAGCATATAGTGTATCAGTCCTGATTAAGGGACTATAGGCCTTGTTAGAAGCCTCAACCCTGTTAGGAGTTGTAGTAAAAAATGTGATTACCAGATGAGCCCACTGCCCAAACAAGTAATGTACAATATACACTGATTACAAAATGGGTTAAGGTACATAACCTTATACTGCTTGCATCAATATCACTTCGCTACTCTTTTACTGTCGCTATTACATAAGCTTCATATACTTCGCATCATACTACTACAATTGCTTGCTACTTATTACACTTTACAATTACAAGTACAATTACATTTATATCAATAGCTTTATCCAAGAGTTAACATCTAGGATGTCATCCCTTTATATTGTTAAGTCATTATTTTGATAAACAAAATAATCCCTTAACTCTTTACTAGTTCTGTCTTCATATTCTGTCTTGTCGGCTTCACACTGTCTTCGGTAAAACTATCATAACTAATTCCATACATGTCGTACTAACTTGCGCTCTGAGATGGGTGATCAATAGACATCATAGAGTCTATGTTCAAGTGAACAAGCACTGAACTTACTCCAGTCAACGTCGCAAACAAAAACTGTGTCCAGGTTCATTGGTAAAACATTGTCTCACACTTAGACAAATTTGCAATGCGCTATGTCACACTTGCTCTCTGACCTATGTGATCTTCATGTGGATCATATGTTGCCATAATGACAACATCTATGTAACCAACTCAGCCAAATTTCCAACAATTCATACCTGATGCTGACATAGATGAAGATGAACCAGTCATCGATCAGCTAGAAGTTCTGGCACACGCAATCAGTGAGGATTTCGATGATCTTGAAATGGTGGCAATCGATCACTACAAGAAGAAAAGAGTGAAGACACTCCACAAACAAGTTGAAGATATTAAGGTGAATGTGACAGCCAACCTGAGAATTCTCCAATAGCAACTTCAAGAAGCAGGAAGTTTGATGAGCAGGACATCAAACTTTGAATTGTTTTTGCCAGATCTGTCAGAAAAGTCTGCCAAGATAACAGAAGAGATTAAAGCCTTGTCCTCTCAGTTTGATATTAAGAACAAAACTACAACATCCTATAGCAGAGAAATGACAAATTTGACTCTTACACTAAGAAAAATTACTGAAGAGAAAAATAAGTGGATCCAAGATATTATTGGATTTCAAATGTTTTTGGCACCAACATTTGACATCATGAATCAAATAGTAAATTCTACAGATGCTCCAATCAATGAACTAGCCTACAACACTATGGACGACATGGAGAATATCATTGTTTCTCTGACAGCAGCCCAAAAGAATACAAAATATGTAACTGGTCAATGGGCACAATTCCTTCACTCAGCCAGACCAATATATACGGATATCTTCACTGAGCTTCAAATGTGAAGAAACACATTACCCTTTGTCCTATGGAGGCAAAAAGGGGAAGTGGGTGCATGAGGAATGAGCAACACAGACAAACACAGTACAGGACAGTGTAGAACATTCACTTGGAGCACTCAACCAGGGGAAGTCTGAAACAGGGGAAGTGTTCTACAAACAAAAGAACAGTCTGCACAGAACACGGTATAAGCTGCACCAGAATGTGAGTATGGTGTGTATATAATTTTGTTTTGCCACCAATGACAAAGGGGAAGATTGTTAGCAATTTAGATTGTCATTAGTGTAAATTCACAAACACCATGCACCGGTAAAAGGTCACTGGTCTCTCACATTACTTAGAAGACACCGGTAGACTAGAAACACAGTGTATGCACTAATAGCTGGAAATAAGGGAATACACTGGTAGACCAATCTAAGTACACAGTACTGGTCTCAGAGTGCATACAAAGTTGAACCGGGAATAAGGTTTCACCGATCCCGAAAATAAGGTTACACTGGTTTCAACTGCATAAAGATCTGCACAGGATTTTGCAGAGCAGTTTGAGCTAAAACCGGACTATACGGGACATCCACAGCTCAGAAGTAGAGTTAGCTTTCTAACAGGAGTTAGCTTTATTTTTTCATATGTCTTGCAAGGTAAACTCCAGATTAGAACGCAAAGCTTAACTGCTAGTTGCATGATTTATTGTTGAGTTTACAGCCTGGTAGTTTTATGAGTTAAAGGTTTCATGACGATGAACTCTTGTTTAAAAAAGAGGTCATAAGATGCAGGAAAGTTGTTGTTGATTGTTGGTGATTGCATAGAGCAGAAGAGAGATATCTTCTAAGAGAAGAGCTACAGACACAGAGGTAGCAGAGATCAACAACCAGGCAAACCGGAAAAGAGGTATGATCTAAGCAGACATTCAGTGTCATATCAGATCATTACTTTTGTTAAGTAGAGGAAGAAATTAAAATCCCTTCATTAGGGTGGACCTAATCGGTTCGTTGAAAAAATCCTTTAACAAGGTAACATTATTTCGGATGTTCAAAGTCCTATAACTAGGCAGCTCCTAACAAGGTTCAGATCTTAACATATCTTTTGTAAAATCCCTTAACCAGGTAGCACCTTAACCAGTTCTTTGTAAGCTCCTAATAGGGCGCCTTCATTCAGCAGTAGTGAAGTTGTGAGCTCTGTCTCACCGTGGTTTTTCCCTCTAACCGAGGGTTTCCACATATATGTCTGATGTTGATCTATTTACTTACTTTTATGCTTGTTTGTCTTTGATTGGTTTAGAAAAGTATTGTTCACACTAAGTTTAAAAGCTAAGTAAACTAAGTTGTTACTGATTCACCCCTCCCCTCTCAGTAACCGGTTGGTACTGACAATTTTCTCTTGATAGGTTTTGCTCTTTGGAGCATGAGTTTTTGATTTGTGGAGATCAAGTTGTCAGGTTGTGTTCCCGGGATATGCAGACATGCAGTGAGAGTTTTGACAATTGGTCTTGTTAGTGCTCTTAGTATTGAGTACTTTGGCGGATTGACCATGGAGGTACTCTTGAAAACTAAGAGGCTTGGGTGAGGCTAAGGTTCTCTTGATTTAGAGAACATTTGTTGAGGTAGTTTCTGTTTGGAGGTTTCAGCATGAAGACCGAGGAGCCTACACTTGTGGATGGATGCGAGTTCATTATGGACCTAAAGGAGATTGTCCTTGGAGAAGAGTCATTGTGACTTGGAGTATCCTGGAGGATCATTCTCACTCCCTACTCTTGGTCTACTCGACAGATTTACCTCCTTGTGCTTTTGGGTTTAGGAGATGGTTAGGATTGTTCCTAGTTTTGGAATGTTTTTGAGTTTAGTCTTCTTGTTTAACAAGAGCTTTCATCCATGGTGGTTGGGTGTTGTAAATGCTCTTATTTGGGGAGGTAAAGGAGATCATACTTGACACAGATGTCATGTGAGTTATGGTTTTCTTGGGTGTCCCTTCCAAGAGTTTTTTGAGGTCATCTATTGTAGTTGTACATCATTTTTTTTTAGCTACAATATGTGGTCTTTTCATGAGGACTTGGAAGATGTCATGTGAGGTTTTGTAGCAGGTTGGTTGTGGTTTGCAGATCATCTCAAGATATTGCCACACCTTTTATGTGCTGATTGGTAGATTGAGTCAACTTTTGGTTGACATTGCTCATACAATTTGGATTGGTCTATAATGATCTTCTAGGTTTTTGCACGTTAATGGTTTTTTGTTGTGTTTTGTTGGAAGATGTAATTATTTGCTACATGGTGAGTTGTATGGGCTGGATATGTTGGTTATAAATCTATTGATGTTGTATGATTAGTTGGACGTGGTTAGCAACTGGTTGTGGTTGTTATTTCAGCTATGAAAATTGTCTATTGGCAATATATTACCATGGTATTGGTAAAGGAAAGCAGAGTTTAAGTGGGAGGTTGTCAGATGTGAAGTTGTGACATCAGTCAAACTTCAAGTGGGAGATTGTTGGAAGTGAAGACCAACTGTTCAGTTCCTATTCCTTGACTATTCATTTCTTCTTCCCATCTTTGTCTCTTCGTCTTCTCTTGAAGACTATTGTATAAATATGAGGGCAAAGCCCTTTGTATGTAAGTTGCAATGACTGAATAAAACATTTGCTCTGCTCTCTGGTGGACGTAGCCAAATTGGTGAACCACGATAAAACTTGTGTCTTTGTTTTGTGTTCTCAATTTGTTGTTAACTTTACAATTAGCATAGACTTGAAAATTGTTGCAATATCTTATCTACCTACTACATAGTTCAAAAGACTTTAAAAGTCCAAAAGTAAATGATGAATACCAATTTAAAAATAGTTTAAAAGACTTTAAAAGTCCAGAAGTAAATGACGAATACCAATTTAAAAATAGTTTAAAAGACTTTAAAAGTCAAGAAGTAAATGATGAATATCAATTTAAAAATAGTTTAAAAGACTTTTAAAGTCAAGAAGTAAACGACAAATATCAATTTAAAAATAGTTTAAAAGACTTTAAAAGTCCAGAAGTAAAGACGAATATTAATTTAAAAATAGTTAAAAAGACTTTAAAAGTCTAGAAGTAAACGGCGAATATCAATTTAAAAATAGTTTAAAAGACTTTAAAAATCCAAAAATAAAGACAATATCAATTTAAAAATAGTTTAAAAGACTTTAAAAGTCCAGAAGTAAACGACGAAATCAATTTAAAAATAGTTTAAAAGACTTCAATAGTCCAGAAGCAAACGACGAATATCAATTTAAAAAGCCGTAGATGAGAAGTCATACCGAAAAAACAAAGTTTATCATCTTTGTAGACATCTTCCACACAAAATCAATTTAAAAATAGTTTAAAAGACTTCAAAAGTCCAGAAGCAAACGACGAATATCAATTTAAAAAGCCGTAGATGAGAAGTCATACCGAAAAAACAAAGTTTATCATCTTTGTAGACGTCTTCCACACGAAATCAATTTAAAAATAGTTTAAAAGACTTCAAAAGTCCAGAAGCAAACGACAAATATCAATTTAAAAAGCCGTAGATGAGAAGTCATACCGAAAAAACAAAGTTTATCATCTTTGTAGACGTCTTCCACACGAAATCAATTTAAAAATAGTTTAAAAGACTTCAAAAGTCCATAAACAAACGACGAATATCAATTTAAAAATAGTTTAAAAGACTTCAAAAGTCCGGAAGCAAACAACAAATATCAATTTAAAAAGCCGTAGATGAGAAGTCATACCGAAAAAACAAAGTTTATCATCTTTGTAGACATCTTCCACATGAAATCAATTTAAAAATAGTTTAAAAGACTTCAAAAGTCCATAAACAAACGACGAATATCAATTTAAAAATAGTTTTAAAAACTTCAAAAATCCAGAAGCAAACGACGAATATCAATTTAAAAAGCCGTAGATAAAAAATCATACCGAAAAAACAAAGTTTATCATCTTTGTAGACGTCTTCCACACGGTTCCCAACGACCAATCATCTTCGAAATTTACATTCTGTATTGATGTAACTCCCCAGATTCTCGCAGCTTACGCATCCCATGACTTCAACACAATAATGAACCTGGGGGTAGCGAAGGTTTAAGGGAATTATAAACAATTATATTTCATTTGAAGGCTACTGGATTTGTCTTTGTCGACGTTTTCCATCAAGTCAAATCTTGAAACTTTCAAATGTTTTTATTAAATTCAAACAATTTGCATGATGTAATGAAGGATATAATATCCTTAAACAGTTCCGTAAGATACAAGTTTAATCTCTATAAATGCCTCCCCAACAACTCAACATTTAGTTTCCCAGACTTTCCATGGCTTCCACTACCAGTCCTGCTGCTCAATCAGAGATTGAGTTTTCATATGCTTTTGATGAAATCGCTTCAACATCTACTTTTCCGTCTGCATCATTCTCATCAGAAACAAACAAGCTGCCCTGCCATGTATTTATTAATCATCGGGGACCCGATGTGAAAAAGACCTTGGCCACAGCAATCTACGATGCCCTCTATGGCACAGGTATTAGGGTTTTTCTTGATACGAAGGAGCTTCTGTTGGGGGACTTCTTGCCTGCAGCATTAGAAGCAGAAATGCGTAGTGCTTCCCTTCATGTGGCAATTTTCTCCCCCACCTATGCTCAATCGGCCTGGTGTCTTGCAGAGCTCTCATTTATGCTTAAGACTGGCAAGCCTATTATTCCTGTTTTCTATGGTGTTCAGCCCACCGATCTGCGCTGGGTGGAGAAAGGAATATATGCCCAAGCCTTTTCTAAGCATCAAGAAAACGGTAGATACAGTGAACAAAAGATCAATGAGTGGAAGAAGGCACTCCACAAGGTCTCATATCACAATGGTGAAGTAATCAATAACAATGAGTAAGCAACATTTATCTCTATTCTCCACATCGTTTATCATACTTCTCATTGTTTACTATTTCTTTTTCTATAAGGAGAAGATTCAGTAGTTGAACACTGCACCTTTCAAAATCTTATTATTTATTTGCAATTTCAAATTATTCTCAATTTTTTACAATCATATTCATTGTTTGCAATATTAAATCACTTCCAATTTTTTACAATCTTATTACTTATTTACAATTTCAAATCACTCCCAATTTCTTACACCAGTTTAGTTGGCAAACACCCTGCTTATCACTAAGGTTTCAAGTTCACATCATCAAATACAATGCCACATCAGCCTCTTTTTTGTGGAGGCGTCCAAAATGACTCCCAAAAATAGTTCGACTAATAGTTATGCACCATGTGATGTTTTATTAGTGTGCTGATGTGACATCAATGATTTGTTGCTTTTTAGATCTAAGGAATACATTTCATTCAATTTTCAGTACTTACGATCAACACTAACAACTTTAAAGTCACAACTACTAGTGCTATAATATCTAAATTATTGGACATTAAATCAACAAATACAATAACAACTATTGAAACATCTTCAACTATTGGATCCTCTGCCCTGATTACCAAATTTGATGGATTTTAGTAAATTTACATGTAAAATTTCGATGAATTTTTATATTTGTAGTCTATCTTATAATAATTTTATGTAAAAATTGATATTTTACTATTTAATTATGTATTTTTGGGGTTTTAAAAGTGTATTTTACATGTGTGCAGCATGGAGCAAGAGAAGTTGAAGAATATTGTGAATCGTGTCTTGAAAGAAATTGAAGTGGTGCCATTAATTGTAGCAAAACATCCTATGGGTCTTGAAGAAGCTGTGACAGATTTTGAAAAAACTGTACATGAATCTGGGATGCCTCCAATTGTGGGAATTTGGGGCATGGGAGGATCTGGTAAAACAACTCTTGCAAAAGAACTATATAATAAAAAACGCTCATATGTAGGTGGTTCAAGTTTTGTTTTTGATATTAGAGACGCTGCATCAAAAAAGGAGTTACATAAAAAACAAAAACATTTATTGAAAGACCTTGGTGTCAAAAACATACCACCTTTTGACAATCTAGAAAAAGGCAAGGAGATCCTGTCAAACCGTTTGAGATCTAGTCGTGTGCTTCTTGTTTTGGATGATGTAGATCATCCAGATCAACTAGATGCTCTATTGCCCACAAAAGATAACCTTGCATTAGGTAGTTTAATCATTGTTACAACACGAGAACGAGAAGTCCTTACATATTGGAACATCTCTTCCATATATAAAATGAAAACAATGAATTATTTTTATGCCAAACAACTCTTTTGTTGGCATGCATTTTTACAACCTTTTCCAAAGCTAGGATTTGAGGAACTTGTTGAAAAATTCACAAAGGCTTGTAATGGGCTACCTCTATCTTTGAAAGTACTTGGAGGTCAGCTTTATCATTACTCTAACAAAGATTTATGGGAGGATATATTATTTAAAATCTCTAAAATATTGCCTGAAGACATCAAAAATAGATTGAGAGTGAGCTATGATTCTTTAGATGAAGAAGAGAAACAAATATTCTTGGATGTGGCTTGTTTTTTTATTGCAGAAGACTACAAGAAAACTATTGCAATTTGGGAGGGATCTGGTTGGAGTGGTTTACATGGTTGGGAGAGGCTTGTAAATAAATGTTTTGTTGATGTTGACAGTAACAATCGAATAAGAATGCATGACCATTTAAGAGATTTAGGAAGGGAAATTGCAAATACTCAACTACCCACCCGTCTATGGTCTAGAGATCAGATTACAGGCATTCAGAAACACGATGAGGTGAGGCTAATACCTTCTTAATATTGTTACAAATCATGACGTAAAACCTTCGTTAGTTTGACTACTTATGTGTTTAACCTTTTCCATTTTGATCTTGTCACGTTTGCCTTTTTAAATCAGGAGAAACTCCAGGTCCGAGGAATGATCTTGACTGCAGCAAATAATGGTGTGTATGAATTTCCCGGCTTCCTCTCAAATACAAGAAGACTTTCCCTTCCTGAATTTAAAATATTTGTGGTCAAGGGGAATTATAGGGACAACTTACCCATTGCCGAATTTTCGGCAAATTTGGCATGGCTTAGCTGTACTGGAATTGCTGATAGAAATCTCCCACTGAAAATGGAAAATTTAAGAGTTTTAGAATTATACAAATGCAGGCAGCTAGTAAGCTTGTGGAAAGATGGGCTCGAAGTAAGTAACTTTTCTCTACAGTTTTTTTAACGTGTAATTTTAATTGTATATTATTGTTCTATTTTGTTCCTTGTAACCAAATTGCAAATTTGTGGCAGGCTCCGATGCAGCTAAGAGTTTTGATTATTTCTGATTGTTCTAAGCTGGGAAGAATTCCAAAGTCCATAGAACGTCTCAAGAATTTGAAAGAGATGTCCCTGTATGGGTGCAAAAATGTGGAGGGCCTGCCAGAGGAATTTTGCCATCTTGAATTGCTGGAGGATCTGCAGTTAAAACACTGTGAAAAGCTATCATCTCTGCCTAGCTGCTTTGGCAAATTGATAAACCTTCAACACCTAGATTTGAGTTATTCCTATAATCTGAAAAGGTTGCCAGATTCTTTTAAGAATATGAAGTTGCTGCAACATCTTAATTTAACTTGGTGTAAAAGGCTTGCCTTACAGCCAGACATCCTGGAGAACATGACAAAGCTTGAGTATTTGAATTTCTCAAATTGCTGCAAGTCGAGAAAGTTGCCTGATCACATCACAAAGCAACCTGCCTTGAGGGAGCTTTATTCAGAGAAAACCTACTTAAGGGGGCTCCCAACGGACATCGGTCAACTGAGCAATTTGAGAGTTATAAAGATTGGTTCACATTTCAAAATCCAAGCTTTACCAGAGTCTATGGGGAGTCTCAATCATTTAGAGCATTTGGCATTAGACTCTTTAAAGGTGAAGGCTTTACCAGCAACATTTGCACAACTGATCAATCTTGAAACTCTGGAAATTAGCAGTTGCCCAATCAGGAAATTGGATTTGGAGCGGGGGCTATTTACCTCGTTGTCCAAGGTAGATCTATGCAAAACAAAAATGTCTATGATTTCAATTTCTGAAGAATGTTGTCCCCATCTTGTAACTCTCACACTTCGGCATATCAAGCACTTGAGGAAGGTCCAACCCCTGCCAACAACAGTGGAGAAAATAAAAGTCATAGACTGTCCAAACCTGGAGAAGCTTCCAAATTTCTCTACTTTAGCATCACTGAAAGTATTTGAACTGCGAGCTCTCTACAATATTATGAAATTAGAAGGTTTACAACATTGCACATCATTGGAGAATCTTCTAATAACAGACTGTCCAAAGTTGAATGTGTTCCCAAGTTTTGCAAAATTAGCTTCTCTGAAAGCATTTGAACTGAGAAAGGGCAACAAAGTGGAGAAGATACAAGGTTTAGAGCAGTGCTCGGCAATGGAACAGCTAGTGGTAGAAAATACTTCCTGGGAGGTGCCAGGCATAGAGAGTTTGGAGCAGATGCATAGATTGAGAATGCTGCAACTCGTCGTAAAGAAGAGAGCAGCGCTTGAGCCTTGCATGCCGAAGATACAGGTAATAATTGTTCTTGATTAAGGTAAGCGTGGATCTTGAAAGGGCCCAGGCCCTTGTACAGAGAGAAAGATTAAGTATAAACACAACAAGACACTACAGGACAACCAATAGGAGCAACAATGACACTACAAAAGACAAGCCATTGCAAAACCTAACAAATCATCAATCCAAAATTAGCATGATTTGAAAAAATGTTCCAAAGATTTTTGCTTTACTACACTACAAGGGTCCTTCTCCCTTTCCTTCAGTACAAGGATCCTTCTCCATTTCCTTCATCCGTCATCCAGCCCCAGAGCTTTAAAAGAGTCCGGCATAGCACAGCCTGAGAAATTTGTCCCTTTATAGTACAGTCTATAAGTAATAATTGTTATTATAAAAATAAGAAATTCTAATTATTTTCATCATGAATGTTCTGTTTATGTTATTTTAATTTTTGTGCAGAAACAGAATTGGCCCAGAGAAACAATAATATGCACAAAGGCAGTCACTGATGCAAAATCACTTCTAAAATCTTTGGCCTTTCCCAATCTCTCTGTTCTCCACTCCTTTGTGAACAAGAAAATCCAGTTCTATGACTCTTTGCGTACTACCATCTTACCTTTCTTAGACCTAAAAGTGCGAGGAAACAGTTCCTCGAATGACAATGCCACAATGCTATGTTTCCTTATAAATTGTGTCTCTCCACGCATGGAATTGGTTATAATGAAGGATGATCCTATTTACAGAAGCGTGGATGATCCTATTTACAGAAGCATGGATGATCCAATTGATAATTTATTTTCAATTGAGATAGAAAAAGGTAAATGGATATGGATGGGTGTATTCAGACAATGTTCTACATTCCTTGCTGCACCTATACATTGTATAGCTGAAAGAAGAAATGATGGTTGGTTTGGAAAACTAAACCGTCAACACAGTGAAGTGGAAAAGGGATTGCTTGTGACAGGAGATGAAAATAACATCATGGAATCTTTCCACCACATATTAAAACTTCTGGGAGATTAGTACTGATATGAAACATGGGCTTGATTCTGGTTTATCTGTAATGTGCGGTAAGGAGTCCATTGCACACAATCCAAGAGAGTTTAAGGGGAACACCCAGTGAACTATCCAACAGATTCTTCTCTCGGTAAGAAACAAATCTGTTATGAAACAAGAGCTGTTGAGTAGGTCCAGTCCCCCTTAAAAAGTGTTGTGATGTATTGCAAGAAAGATTATAAATTTCTAAAATATCTATGGTATTTTTTTAATCGATGAAGATTATATATTTTTATTAATATAAAAGTTTTTAATACATATAGAGTAAGCTGGTTCACCAAGACAACATGGATGTCTAAACCCACATCAAAAATTGCAGCATTGAAAGCTGCGACAAGCTCCCCTACTAGGCAAATATACATGAATGTAGTTGAATCAAAACCCTGATTTGACAAATACATAAAGTTTAAAACAACTAATACATTGAATTCAAAATTACAGACTCTATATTTCCATTAACTTAAAAAGACCCACACAAAAACCAAAATACTAACAGACTTTCCTTCAATTCTGCTTTGATTTTTTCGGCTCACTCTCATGCAAAGAATCTTTGAGAGCATCTCAGCCGATTTAGGCTTTGGATTGTCTCTCCAAAGAAGAAACGGACGCACAAAATCTCCCTCATGCAGCCAACACCACCTTACAACAAGCATCTTTTGTGCACACCTCACCAGCACCACATTGTAATAACATGCGACTAAGCTCCTTACAAAATGTATTATTGACCAAATTTCAAAAATCAGAAAATACAACAGATTTTCACGAAATTTTTAACATCTATTCTTCATGATCTGCATATTTTGTGGTCGAAAACCATAAAAAATTTGAAAAAAAATCACTGTATTTTTGTGAATCTGGAAAAAAAAGTTTGACATTTTTTTATTTTTTTTTTGTCTTTCATGAGTTTTGTAGGGAACTTAGCCCATGCCATTCCAATTGTCGTTCTCACCGCCCACCTCACCACTGCTACCATCGATCAAATAGAAAGCTTTTGTCATTTTTAATGTGACTACCCAAATCAATATATCGTACCACCATTACATCCTAAAACCAGTGGTAATTACCTTTAATCATTAATCAACAGCCTACGGGCCATCCACAGTCTCCAATGGAATGTCTCAAAAATCATCCCAAGTCTCCTTCGTATTTCCCTCATTTAATAACACCCCCACTTTTGACAGGTTGTCCACCACCCTATTGCCCTTTCTTCTCACATGAGTTATTTTGAAATCTTCAAATTTGAATAAATTTTTTTAATTGGTTTTATGACTTTCTTAATAATTCCAATTATTATAATTAAAGACTCTCCTTCAAGGTGGAGCTTAGTTAATAATAATTCGTTTGCCATACAAATTGCCATGAGAGCTACTTACACTCCAGCCCCATTGTTTGTTCCTACCCCGACCTCTTGGCTCCAATTGCTACAATAGTGCCAAGTCAAATCTCAAGACACATACCCTGCTCCTGAGGAGCCCAGGTTTCCTTCCAATGCACCATCAAAGTTGACTTTTGTCCATCCTTCAATTGGCGCACTCCATTCCACCTTTTCCAAAAACTGATCAGCTGGATTAGCCCAGTAAGGACCATTAACAGGCCAAAAATTATCTATGGTATCATTACTATAGCTTTCGTGGGTTTAAAAC
Organism: Chamaecyparis obtusa; assembly: GCA_027943335.1. Lineage (NCBI taxonomy): Eukaryota > Viridiplantae > Streptophyta > Pinopsida > Cupressales > Cupressaceae > Chamaecyparis > Chamaecyparis obtusa. Next base: position 349,897 of record BSBK01007616.1, read on the forward strand.
TTCTGTTGGTGTTTGAAAACTCTTATGCCACTAAGGGCTGCCAATATGCCTTGAGACTGATGTTAGGACTGGTTAAATCCAAGTGTGAAAGCTCTGAAAGGCAACTGGACCAACTATAGGGACAAGACTGCCCTCTTCACTTCTGGCTCTGCAAAACCAAGGCGGGTGCACCTAATCCAAACAAAATTCAAACTCACTACACACCTTATACTTTTGGATTTATATAGCAGATCATAGTAAAGGATTGCTAAATACTAACCGGGTATTCATTGAATCAACTCTACTATACAGAGTAAAATGGTCTTGTGAAGGGTATTACTACCAACAACAATAATTAAAACTTAAAATGGTCTTTGATTAATGAGGATAGGGAAGGTAGACAAGAGCCAATCAGACATTGGACTCAACTAAATGTACTAATCCTTGCTCAGTGCCATTATCCATTGGGCAGACCTCACATACAAATAATGAAACATGAACCAACTGTTGTCAAAGACTCATAGCCATAAATATAAACGTTCCAGCCCATCCACTACTTATAAGATCCTTCTGTAGACAACCAAGATGAATCTATGTCCCTTCTAAAGTATATTTCACTTGATCCTAGATCAAGAACTAAAGACAAGAACCTATGCAAAGGTAACCCTATACAATGGATCAAAAAATCCAAAACTCACATGAATGACACCAAGGAGAGACTTGTAAACATGAAATAGTTATATTAAGTATGATGAGTCATGTACATGATCAAAGTAGGACAGAGATCAAACCACTTCAATAACCTGCAAAAGACTTCCAGAAATTCTATTCAGCTTCATGCAATGTGATACAACCCTGCTACAAACCCCTGGAACCAATCGAAATCAGACACTCTGGACTGATCCCAAATTTGAACCCTTACTCAATCAAAAAAGCCACAACTTATACCCCTCAGTTATCTTGGAAACCCAAAACAGGTTGCAACAAGCTACGGATGACTAGGGCTAGGGTTTCACCCGCTACACCAATCAAAATTTCATCAAAATTCAATGCAGGGGTAGGAAACACAGGCAACCTGGAGAAAACAAATCTTAGGCAGATCTGCAATCACGAGCATCATTGAGATCAGGACAGAAAACCAAGAATTGCCATGAAAAATAGTCAAACCACCACCTACAAAAAGCTTCTCGAGCTCAAAAACACACTCCAGTAGGTACAAAACAACCTCTGCAAATCAGCCACATGACTTCTCTGGACCACACTGCACAGTCAGCAAGATCATTCCCACCAAATTTAGCCACGCAAGCATTCAATTTTGGTACTTCCTATCGTTGGAAACCCTCTCAGAAGTTTGAATTTGAAAAGCAACAGTCAATCTTACGGTGCCAGCAGTGAATCGACGATCACAATTTAAACCGGGATCAACTTTATATCCCCACCGTTAGATCTTCATACTTCGCGGGCTTTATGTTTTTAACCCATCCAGACACCTCGGGTTAACTTCGCAACGGCGACGTACAACAGTTGTCGCATGATCGCATAGCACGGAGACGGGCTATGCGAACATGCGACAACCCATGAACCTTAACCGCCAGCATAACCACCGCCACTACCTGCCAACGTGACAGCCTTGTCGCATGATGGCATGGCCAAAAGATGGCCCTTGCGATCATGTGACAAGGCAACAAGACTGCCACCTCACCCCCTTTACCTTACCGCATGCCTTGTCACAAACCCGTCGACCAATGAAAAGCTTCCATCTCCGCAACACCTAACACTAGACCCACCGCCGAGAAAAGCCTTACCTTTTGGGAAGATCGGACGGTGGTCGCATGATCGCAAAGGGGAGGAATATTCCTCACAATCATGCGGCAATCGTAGATCTCTTCTGCATTGTCATTCCACCTAAGAAATATTGGGCCCACTGACAAGTCCAAATCATCGCCCAGCTCATCGGATCAAGTGACGACACCTCAGCCCAAACAGCCCCACTGCGAACAAACCCATCGGCATCCAATCGAACGGTGGGTGCATGATTGCATGGGGTGAGAATATTCCATGCGATCACACGCCGACCGTAGATCTTAAATCTCTGACACCGGGCCCCGCTGACATGAAATCCAACTCATCTAAGGCAACCAATAGAAAATTGACACATCAGTGCCACCGAGAAGATAGGTCCCACTGCACGCCCATACAAGAAAATCGAACGGCTATCCCAAAAGCGTGAAGGATAAACACCGTGCATCTTTACCATGCGAACATACGACAACCACCGATTTTGTCCGAACTTTAACCACACCTGGCAACTGAGAAGAACTGGGACCCACGCGGACAGGTGGCAAGTGGTCGCATGATCGCATGTCAGAAAAGTCTGACATGCAGCCATGCGACAACCAATCAGGAAGAGCCTGCAGACCTGGACCCACCATCCATCGCACTTGCGTAGTTAGGGAACGCCAGCAAACAGGAAACTATGAGGTTGAAAACACACAAGGTTTTCGATGGAAAAAATCAAAAACACACAAGGTTTCTGACGTCAAAAGATAAGCACACAAAAGCTGGAAGGCATAAGGTCGAAAACAATGAAAGTTTTCACACAGACAGAAAACATCATAGATTTTCAAAAACATTGTGGGTTTTCGACACTGTGGCAGATTCTAAAAATATTTTCCTGCAGACCTTAGAACTTGAATAACTTTCTGGATTTTGCGATTTAGGAGATGCAATCTGGACTGAAGCAAGGTGACACATGGAAGAACGTAGGGCTAAGAGCGCACAACATGAAACATTGTGGATTAGGGCTAAGAGCGCACAACATGAAACATTGTGGATTTGCTTCGCAAGATAAAACTATTACTGCAGGTCGAGCAGGACAACTTAACAAAGCTTGCAGGGAAAAGGCCATTTTCCTAGGATTTTTGCATTAACTGGAAAATGGACTAACAACTTCTATTAATTATTTTTAAAATTTCAATGAATATATTTAATTTTAAATACACTCATAATAAATAATAAAATATGAGACATGGGAAGATATCATGTAACTCATTAGTTCTTTTACTTGTAGATCTTTTATATTGTAAAACTAGCACTTGCATTGGAAGGAGGTGCAAGGGTCACACCGATAGAACATTATATAAGTTAATATTTTAGAGAGTATAATTTAATATATGCATAGAAGATACCTTAATTTAATGAACAATATTTTATGTATAAAATAGTTTTTTTTGTATATACAATTTTGAAATAAAATCTTAAAATTCTTACAACATTGTTTATATAAATCTATCAACCATAAGCATTTCGTGGGCTAGTTATTTGTTACCATACTTGTCAATGCGGGGCCCAAGCTTCCATTGATTGTGTACATTTCCTATTGAGTTAGTCATTATCCACAACAGACAAGTAGCCTTCTCCACAAATGTTGTTGTTCAGTGTTCACTTTTTTTATTTTTCTTTTTGTTTTAAGTCTAAGCTTAGAATGAGAAGGCACAAAAGAAGATTTGGAGAAGAACGAAGACAAGATCATTTAGTTCAAACTTCAAACCTTGGCATGCACTGTACAAGGCCTTCTCTAAAATGTTTGAAGGCTATTATCACCTATGTAATCTTGTATGGATTGTACCTATTGTGTTGGCTTCACAAAATCACCTATTGATATCATGAAACATTAAAGTCCTTATCTTGGGAGATAAAAATAACAAAATAATGTAAGATATTATAAAATTTACTAAGCTTTAAACTTTAAAAAAAATCTAACATGATATTTGCTACAATGAAGATAGGCAAGACATAAAATATGGATGTTCAAAGACATTAGATTTCCACAATCTATTATGATGATCTTTTGTTGCTTCTAGATTTGATTGTGTGAGAGTTCTTATATGAGCTCTCCATCCTTTCCACTTTTATATTCTAGAAGATCTTTGTGTGTGTTACTCATGACTCCAAAATAAAATAGCAAAAAGACAGAAAAAATTTACACGTTTCTCAAATTACCAAAATTATTTTACATCATTCCTAAGAAGAAACAATTGCAAAATATAGCAAAACTTACACTCGTACCCTTAATAAATAGAGCATTGTTGCCAAAATATGGAATGTAATTCAAGGTATGTAAATTTTAATTGAATTAATGAAAAATATGGTTTTTGGGGGGCAAAGAGAAGAAAAACTCAAATAATGTAACTTCCAAATCAGATACATAATAATTCAGTCTATGTGAGCTAATTGTAGTAAAATCAATGAAAAAAAGAAGCTGATATAGAAGAGGTAGATTCATAAAAACATTATATCAAACTAATTTAAAAAATATATAAAAACTAGTTCTACATCTCATTTGTCTATATTATTTTAAAATTCAAAACATGCATGCCTCTTGAAGTCCTTGCATTGACCATTTCTTTAATAACAGTGTCCCATATTTGTTAAGCTTTCACCGTATTTTATGTTAAGAGTTATGAGGTACTTGTTAATTCTATATTTCTTATTAGACTAAGAGATTAGTATGATTCATGTCTTATGCTATATTCATTTTATGAAACATGAACAATTAGAACATCTTTTGATTGTGTATGTTATTAAAAGGTAAATAATAGTTACCTCAATCTTTGTAGCAATCTTTATATGGCGTTATTTCATTCTTGTGATCTTATTTGTTGGGAGATTTAATGTAGATCATGGGGTTATAGTATAGGGTTGGCTGATAATAAACATTAGGAATATAGCTAAATACAAGACCTCATAGGTTTGTGTTGCACCACTTCTTTTGACAATTATTAACGAAGTAACAACCTACATACAATAGAAGCTTTGTGGAAATTTGTGGTATTCCCATGTAGTCTTGATAGGTTATTTTAGCCATGAACATGGTTGATTGACTACATCCAATTTTTTTGATTGATCACAACCTATTTTGGATTGAAAGTATTTTTTATTGATAACATCTTATTAGAGTGTATTGGGCCTTAGAGGAGCTATTATTTTAAGAGTAGTTGTGGGTAAGAGGGGTAGGGAGATTATAGATGGATATGTTTAATTTTTTTTCCAAGTGTATGAAGGATGGATAAGGATGTCAAATGAGATATTCAGGGAGATTTTTTTTCTAAGTGTTTGCAGTGACAAACAGGGTTATTCATGTAATTTGAGGGTTGTCTTAGAAATACATCAAACCTGTAAATGAATATAGGGATATGTGATTGGTTATTTGGTCAATTTTTTTTTGCAAAAACACGTTGTCCTTGTTGTATTTATTTCCTGTACTTACAATTTCAATTTTTTCTCCTTAGTACTTTATTTCATATTGCAAGTATCTGCAAAAAACCAAAAACAAGATTAAAAACCACAAAACAAAAAAAGAATAAAAAAATTACCCAAAAACCAAAATAATCAGAAATCACAAAAAATGCCGAAAAAAAATCAGACTTTGGCAAATTTAGAACGGGGGAGGTTATTACATTATTCCATTCTTTTCCTCTTCCATTCATCCTTCCTTAATTTCTATGCTCCCTTCTCTCTTACTTCTTCCATATCTACCTTTCAAATGAAGTTCTCTTCTCCCTTCTATATCTCATGTTTGAGGGAGTCTCAACTTTTCATTTCATGCCTTTTGTGTCTTGACCATTCATTGAACTTAACTAAATTTTGATGATGTTACTATTTTATATTTTAATTTTAATATTATTGTTTATTATTAAATCTTATTTTAAAAAGAACACATTACATTTATGTTCATACAAAGAGGCATCCTTTGCACTCCTTTGTTTTTGTTAAATAATTCATTTGAAGACTGATGTTTCTAGATTGAGACACATTACATTCTCCAACTATGGGAGTAGGAAATTTGTCTCCTATTTTTTCAACTTTCAGAAATTGTAAGTTGTGAATAATAACTTATTTTGAATTAATGCTAAGTAGCCAATCTTGGTTCTAGTTTGGATTCAGATTTCGGAATTCGGCAAAATCCTTTTGGGGCAGATTCCAGTATCGTGGGTATTGTTGGCAAAATGGTCAGCTCTCCCCTCGGGATTCATGACATGGTTTAACAGCCTCATGTGTCTTCTATAAGTCTAGTGGTTGTATCGGGCATTAACAGGTCGATCTTTTAGTGCAACGGCAACCACTACTTGTAACAAGTGGTATTAGAGCTTGGTCACAGGTTCAAATCCCCTCGGGTAACGCTAAGGGGGAGATTGTTGGAAAAATGGTCAGCGCTCCCCTCGAAATTTGTGACATGGTTTAACAGCCTTTTGTGTCTTCTATAAGTCTAGTGGTTGTATCGGGCATTAACAGGTCGATCTTTTGGTGCAACAACAACCACTACTTGTAACAGGGTATGTGTGTGTGTGTGTGTATATATATATATATATATATATATAGACATTTTCAAAATATATGTGTATGTATGACTATGTATATTTATAGATTCATACATGTAACATGTCATTGGTTTGAAACTTCAAAGTTCAAACATATAATAATAATAAGTTAGAAGCGTTTGATGTGGGTCTTAGATCTCCTAGCGTTCACTCTCGAAAAAAATGCTACAGCTGTAGAACACAACAAAAATGGTTAAAAATGCTTGAGAGATGAATGAATGAACATCAAATGACCAAATGTATGCTTTATTGGTCAAATAGGGTTTAGAGGCTTTTTACATTTAAATTAAAAAATAAAAAATAAAAAATTGGCATGTGGGGCCCATTTTTGGAGACCCACATGCCCAAATTCCTGTAGATTCCTCTGGATTCTACCCGGATTCCAGCAGGATTCTAGATGGGAATCCAAATTCTCTATGGATTTTGCAGAGGAATCATGCCAGAATCCAGGCAGAATCAGGATCCAGACCATACCAGAATCAGGATCCAAGGCATATCAGAGGAATCCAGTAACGTAGAATTAATGTGATTGTCTAACAAGTAGGGTGTAAGCAACGGGGTGGGTTGTGTAACTGCTTTGATTGAAAGTGGTTGTTTAGTTGTTGGCAATGTTGAAGATTGTCATGCAGTGCTAAGTAGAAGTGGAAATGCTGAAGTTCTTACCTGTGATTATAGACCAAGAATAGAGAAAGAAAAGAGGAGTGAGAATCTGGTAACCAAAAGCACAAACAAAATTTGCATGCTTGTTTTATTTCTCCACCTTTGTCCATTGAAAGGATATCTGAAGCTTTTTTAAGGAGTTAATGCAGGATGGTTATATGGATATTTATGGTGGAGCCTGGAGAGTACAGGGAACCTTAGCTGTATCCAGATCCATTGGAGATTTGCAACTGAAACACTGGGTAACAGCTGAGCCAGACACCAAAATGTTGCCTATTACTTCTGAGTGTGAGTTTATGATAATAATATCTGATGGGCTCTAGGAGAAGGTACACTTGAATTTTCCAAATGAATTTTGTGCTCTTATTTTTATTTTTATTTTTATTTTGAGTGATTCAAATCTTCCATGGTCTGGACAATTTTATGGGTTTCCCCATCTTCTAGTAGGTTGTATACTTTCCTTCAGCAATTTATAATATACATTCTTGCCACAAGTTTGTTTCGGTCACTTATCCCATTAGTCTTAATGCTTGTCTCAGGTAAGCACTCAAGAAGTAATGGATATTGCAAGGCCTTTTTTAATAGAACAAAAAGCAAGGAAACAATAACCGTTCTGATCCACTTGAAGAATCGTGGAATGGAAATGGTAGCTTCTCACCCAAGGCAAGGAAATTTCTTTGGTTAATGTCTCAAATGTCATGCAAGTCGGGAATGTGAATGGCAAGAATAACAAACTGAGGTGCAAAGGCCAAGACCTTATAGAGAATCCAGGAAGCTCTGGCTCACAACAATTTGTTAGTGGATAGTGAATCTTTGTTCATCTATAAAGTCTTTTCCTATTTTAATTGTGTATGTTTATTTTTTGCTATTTCAAAATCCTAATTGTACTGCTACATGAAATGAGTAAAAATACGTCACGACAACCAATTGGGTCTAGAATTGTGTCATTGGATTTAGTTTCATTTTAGAGTAGTTTCTCATCAAGCTTTGTATCATTTGTTGAAATCCTTACAAGGACTACCCTCTGAAGCCTTATAGAACTCAAAGTGCATAGGATTGTATCCACTCGTGTTGTTTGACCTATCTATTGTGTTGTAAACACGTGCCCCATTGCAAATGGGGACCCCCACTTTTTTACTTTGGCAGATAGTAGTTATTAGTCTTGGTCTTAGTATGGCAACGTTTTAAAATCTCAAGGGTTGTAAAATAAAAAAATTGGGCAACTTTTAGAAACAAGTCAGTTTCAATTGCAAGTTGGATCTTTGGGCAAACATGAGGAGTTGGATTGAGTGTGATGAATTTTTTTGATTTGAATGTGTTGAGCTCCCAAAACTTAGTTAAATTTTGAACGACAATCCTAGTTGATGGAGCCCAAGGGGGGTCAAATTTCCACCCAAATCTTGGGGCCCTGATCCCAAGCATGCCCTGATTTTTGCGCAAGATTTGGGGCTCCCAAACTCAAGACAAATGAGAAATTCGATCCGCAAGGCAGTGAAAGTGATCAAGGGTTGGGTGAAATTAAGTTTAGTTTTTAAATCTTATTTGACTGCTATGACAAGTGTGCAACCTTCCAACAACCTCTATGTGAATTGCAATCAAAGTGATGAATATTTTGTGGTGGAATGAAGGCTCGATAGCAAAATGAAATCTAGACAATGCATGAAGTCTTTCCAATACTTAGCACAAATTGAAGGTGAACTTGATCTTGGAGCCCAAGAGGGGCTTGATTTTCGCCCTCTTCTTGGGGCTCCAAGCCCAACTATACCCTGATTTCTGCCTAATTTGTGGGGCTCTAAACTTGCAAACTGAGATGAGATGAAAGTTAAAATGCTCAAACACAAGGTAATTGCTTGAGACAAATTCTTGAACAAGGGTGATCTAAGGTGTTGTTAGAAAAAAAAATTTCTCAAACATTTAAGTATCCAGATCTGATCGCCCCACTTTAGACAACAAACAAAGAAATCATGGAAATAATGAGCAACTTCAACTAAAAAAGCCAAGAGAAAGTTGTAAATTCAAAATAAATGTCAAATACCTTGCAATTTCTTTGGAAGATCAGACTTGGGAAGAGCCCAAGCAAGGTTGGATTTCTGACCTTTCTTGGGGCTCCAAGCCTAAGCAAGGTCAGATTTTTTACATTATTTGGGCTCCAAGCCCAACAACACCCTCATTTTCATTTGACATTCTAAGCTCCCAAATTTACAAACTAGGGCATGGTGAAGGTTGAATTGATAGGCAAGACAATTGCTTGAGTGTAGGACTTGAAAGGATGGAGTTTATTTGCTATTAGAAAATTAACAAGCCTTGAAAACAACATAATGAATTGAATTCAATCAAGAAAATGATCTGCAATTACAAGTCCAAAAGCTAAAAACAAGTCATAAACACTTTACATTTTTTCTAGAAACCAAACTTGGGAATGTACAACTAATTGCATAACAATTTTAACTAAAAGAATATTATTTAATTTACTTCCTTATTGTTTTATTCAATTTCCCTCAAATTTGAATTCAATATTTATTTAAATCTTTAATTGCACCATTAGACTTTTAATTAAGTCTTTTTAATTAATAAATATATTTAATTGATTCTCATTAATTAAATACCTTCATATTTAATTTTCTATATTTAATAAGATTTAATTATTTAGACTGCATAAATAATCTTAGTAAGTTATTTAATCATTTCACTGAAATCACACCAACTAACCAAAGACCAATTGAACCTAATAAAAACAATAATCATGCTCAAGGGAAAGGTTATGAACTCACGTCACTTGGATGAATTTAGAAGGGTAAAATATCATAAACTTGTCCACTATTTCAGGACAAAAATGGCTTAGGTTGGGATTTGGATTTGAATATTATCTCCCCTCTCTTAGCATTGAGACTTTGCGATAGGGCACACTCATCCTAACACTCATCTTGACAATTCAGGGAAGTCGATGTCTGGTACCTGCAAATCTACATAAAAGACAAGCATGTACATCCATATATATATAACAAGCAATGGTAGGGATCGAGACATGGTGTGGATCCCACAAGAAGGTAACTACAAGTTTGTCCCTCAACCATATCAAACACGTCAAACAAAAAGGTAAAACATACATGATAGCCATACACATGCAAGTATGGGGTAACTAAAATGATAAATATAAATAGCATTGTAAACATATAAATAATCATCATTGAAGTAACTAACATCATCTAACTACAACTTATGATCTCACAACTATCCAATATCAAATCACCATGTAATGTCATACATCCAAAACCACATAATAAAGTTAAAATAATCAACGCACACATAAAAGTGGCTTAAAAGAGTTTGGCAATATAAAAAATGAAAAGTAAACTATGGGTGGGTACTACATCCATCTCCTCCTGAATTAGGCTTTCTCTTGGAAGCCTACAAACAAATAGCGATATAAATCTCGTAATCTCATTGTGTCATCCCAAGTCATTGATGACTTATCAGTAGGGTCCCATCAGACCCTTACCTTCTCAATGGTGTGATCCCTGAGGGCCAACTCTCCTTGTTGAAGAATGTGAATGGGTTCCAAAGCCAGCTACCTGTCATCTACCTATAAAGCATTCCAATCAAGAACATGTGCAACATCTGGTATATACTGTCTAAGTACTGAAACATGGAAAACATCATGAACATGAGATAAGTTAGCCGACAAAATAAGACGGTAAGAAATTGGTCCTATCCTCTTAAGAATCTCAAATGGGCCAATGAAATGAGGTGCCAACTTTGAACCCTTCTCATGTGGATCATATTCTTTCACGGACGATTTCAAAAACACCTTAGTACCAACTGCAAACTGCCTATCTACTCTATAAGCATTTGCATACTTCTTTTGCCTATCCTGAGTTGTGGTCATATGCTCATAGACGTGTTCCACCTACTACTTTATATCTTGAAGCATCTTAGTACCTAACAAAATGCAATCCTCTAGCCTATCCCAACTCAAAGGTGTACGTGTATGACAAGGATGACCATACAAAGTCTAGAAAGGCGACATACCAATCAAACTATGATAACCATTATTATAGGCAAACTCTACCAAAATAAATAGTCCTCCTAATGAGTCTGTCTATCCATGACATACATCCTTAACATATCCTCTAGCACCTGATTAACCCATTGTGTCTGACCATTGGTCTTGGGATGATATGATGAACCAAAATTCAACTATGCTCCAAGATCATGTTACAAAGAAGTCCAAAATGTGCAAGTGGATACTAGATCCCTATCAAATATAATCTTGTGGAGAATACCATGTAACCTCACAATATCCTGCATAAAGACCCTTGCTACTGAATTTGTTGTATATGATTCTCTCATAGGAGAAAAGTGCGCCACTTTGGTCAACCGGTCAATAGTAACCATGATGGTATCATGTTTGTGGGGAGTCATAGAAAAACCTACAATGAAATCCATCGAAATGATATCTCATTTCCATAAAGGAATGAGATTAGATTGTAACAATCCTGTTGGATGTGTTGGAAAAATGGTCAGCGCTCCCTTTGGGATTTGTGACATGGCTTAACCGTCTCTTGTGTCTTTTATAAGTCTAGTGGTTGTATCAAGCATTAACAGGTTGATATTTTGGTGCAACGATAACCTCTACTTGTAATAAGTGGTATTAGATCTTGGTCATAGGTTTGAATCTCCTCGGGTAACATTGAGGGGGAGATTGTTGGAAAAATGGTTAGCGCTCCCCTCAAGATTCATGACATGGCTTAACCACCTCATGTGTCTTCTATAAGTCTAGTGGATGTATCGAGCATTAACAGGTTGATCTTTTGGTGCAACGATAACCGCTACTTGTAACAAGATGTTGGTGGTCTACCTTTACCCTCTAACACTCTAGACATCTTGCCACAAAATCAACAATGTCACATTTCACATCAGATTAGTAATATAGTTGTTGAAGGTCCACATGCATCTTCTTGACACCTAGATGTGTTAAATAAGGTGCATGATGAGCCTCAGATAAAATTAAGGTACAAAGATCATTTGATGGGGGTACATATATCCGGCTCATATAGCGCAAAAGACTATCTGACTCTAAAACATAGCCTGAAAACCTACCTTCCAAAGGTCTCCTTGACTCAATCTCAGTTCTTAGTTCCTTGTACCAAGTATCTATAGGAAGTGCCTGGACTATACGACTTCGCAAATCTACACCAAGAGTCAAAGCTAAAATCTCATGCCTCCTGCAACTCAAGGCGTCAGCTACCACATTTTCTTTTCCCTAGATGTACTTGACATCAAATTCATATTCACAAAGAAACTCCATCCATCGCCTCTGCCTAGCATTCAGATTAGGTTTGGTAAATATATACTATAAGTTGCAATGATCACTATGAATCTCAAAATGATGTCCCAATAGAAAATGTATCCATCGAACTAATGAATGAACTACTGCTGTTAATTCAAGATCATGTGTAGGATAGTTCAATTTGTGCTCCTTGAGTTTTCAAGATTCATAATAAATCACGCATCCTTCCAGCATAAGGACTGCTCCTAGACCTTCCAGCGAAGCATCAACACATACCATGAAATCACCCGTTGGGTCGGGTATTGCTAGGATAGGTGCATTGGTCAAACACTTCTTGAGGTTCTGAAAAGACTCTTCACACTTCTTTATCCAAACATACTTCTTCCCTTTCCTTTGGAGAGAAGTAATTCAATATGCAACCCTAGAGAAGTCTTTAACAAACCTACGATAGTATCCTCATGTCAAGCCCATGAAGCTATGAACTTTGGATACATTGGTGGGGGTTGGCCAATCTACTATAGCCTAAATATTGGAAGAATATACTAAAATACCCTCACTTGATATTACATGTCCCAAGTACTGAACTTCAGACTGAAAGAAATCACACTTCGCTGCATTGGCGTACAATTGATTTTCACGAAGACACTATAAAACCAATTGTAGATGTCCTTCATTCTCCTCTATGGCTTTAGAATATATCAATATATCATCCAAGAAGATGAGAGAAAAATGATCAAGGTAAGAATGAAATACTCCATTCATTAGGCACATGAAAACAAATGAAGCATTTGTCAAACCAAAAGGAACTACTGTGAACTCATAATGTCCATAGCGAGTGCGGAATGCAGTTTTGTGAATATCTGCATCCTAAATGCGTAACTGATGGTATCCTAACTTGAGATCAATCTTGGAGAATACCTTAGCCCCTTTTATCTTATCAAAGAGGTCATCAATCCTTGGCAAAGGGTACCTGTTCTTGATCATTACCTTGTTCAACTGTCTATAGTCAATGCACAAGCGTAAAGATCCATCTTTCTTCTTAATGAAGAGTACAAGTGCTCCCCATGGTGAAACACTTGACCAAATACTACCCTTTACTAAAAGATCATCTAATTGGAGCTTAAGCTCACTCAACTCCTGAGTGGTCATCCAATAAGGAGCTCTAGATATAAGTTGTGCTCCTGGAACAAGATCGATGCAAAAATTTATGTCACGCTTTGGTGGCATACCCAAAATTTCACTAGGAAAGACATCAGCAAATTCTTGAAGTATAGGATGATAAAGAGTCTTTTCCTTTGTTTCTACTTCATCCAACTCATTCATAGTTATATAAAATACCTGACATCTTTTTTACATGTTTCACTTGAGTTGCATAGTGGAAATCATATGAAGAGATATAGGATGTTGAATTCCCACTATCTCACAATCCTTGCCAACATCATCCTTGCACTTGATTATCTTTTGTCTACAATCAATGCTGGATCCATGAGAACCTAACCAATCCATCCCAAAGACAATATCATATGATCCCAAAGGGATCACATGAAGGTCAACTGAGGTAATGAGTTTACCCAGGTTCTACTCACATTTATGCACTAGAGAGTTTGTTGATATCCTTGCCCTAGAGGCTAACTCTACTTGCCAACCAATGTCTTTCTTTTCTGCCACTAGCCCACATTTCTCTACTAAAATAGGAGATATAAAAGAATATGTAGATCCTGAATCAAATAAAATATAAAGAGAAATACCTCTAGTAGCACCATAAGTTTCTACCACAGTGCCCTGATGTTTTTCTTGATGATGATCCACTATCACAAATACTTTGTGAGATCTGACAACATCCCCTACAGTAGGCTCAGAAGCTGCAAGTCTCTGTCCTGAAAACTATGGTGTGCATTGAGGGAAATTCACTACAATGTGACCATACTATCCACATGAGAAATATCCATTGCCTCTACCGTGACCTCTCCCAATGGAGGGTGCACTAGACTACTGATAAATGCCTCTGGTGGCAACTGAATGTGTGCTCTGTGTAAGTTGTCTCGACTAGTTGCATCTGTTGCACGCAAAGTTATGAAAATTCTTAGATTGAGGACCGACATTATGTGTTAGAGGGTTCTTTCCCTTCTGATGAAGGGTGCTCCCCTTAATACCACAAACACATAATAGAAATAGAGAAACAACAACAATATGCAAGAAAAGAAAATTGGCTTCTTATTATCTCCACAAATGTGGAATTACAAACTTTCAGAATTACAATATGCAAAGCCACATGGGCATTCCCTTACAATATTCTGTAGGAAAAAGCCTCAAATCAATACCTAGATCTACTACCCCAAATTGCCCTAGACAACACTACGAGCCTTCTTTATATAGGTATTTTCCACCGCTTGAGAAGGTTCCAGAAATTTAGCCCTTAGGGCTGACCAAACTTAGAATTATTTTATTTTTCAATTTATTACATCAGAGTCGGCTCAAAATAACTTTTGAAACCCGAACAAAAATTTTGAAGGAAAATTATTTTTCGCCATTTCAAGTGACCCGACTTTCAGAGACCATAAGTCATCACCAGTTGACCTGATTGACTATTATAACCCCATTTTAGAAAGGCCACAAAGTGCTCTACAGGCTTGACTCGTGCAAGAACTTGTCACCCAAGTTTTCGACATCATCCGGAGCCTCTAAAGCCTTCAAAACTGAGTTCAAAGTTTCTGTACCCTACTGCCAATACCAAAAATCTTCAATATCTTCAAAACTAGACCTGATCTAGCCATGAAACTTTATTGGCAGGCTGATATGACTAAGATGAATCTCCACATGTAAAATCAAAACATTCTGAGATTTATGACCAACTTACTAAAAAATAGCAAGTTTCCATAAATAGCAGCTCTGCACAAGATAGCCCTTATTGAATACAAAAACATAAATATTTTTGGGTGATGCAAGATTGCTCTTACACCCAGGATGCTCCTGCATCACCTTCTGTTGTTGACTACAAAAGTAGGGAGGAGGTTTTATGAATTTTCATGCACCTTGGGTTTGATTCCCTCTATAGCCTGAAGGTGTAGGTACACTAGACTTAACTCCCACCTGTCCACCATGCCCTAAATCCAAATTTGCCTTTACCAAAGTAGCCTTGATAACTTCTTCTTTTAGGGTCTTAGGTTTGAGAATCTTAACTCCGATGATGATGTGACCATTAAGCTCCCTGATGAAGTGTTGCAACATAAGTTGCGACTTATCACAAAATCCCACATAGGGCTTGAACTTGAAGAAATGATGCTCATAATCCTAGACAAACATAGATAATTATCGCAGATTGTGGAGCTCATCTACCCACTATTGATGCCACTTATCAAATAAGAAGCGTACTCGTAAGTTCTCAAGAAAGAGCTCCCAAGTGACGGTCTCCATGGTAAGTCCCATTTTCCACTCTTTAATTTTCCACCAAGAAGCTGCAAAACCTTTGAGGTGTATAACAACACATCTTTCCCTAACATTGGTATCAAATTGTTGCATGGAAAAACATTAATCTAATGCAATCAGCCAAGTCTCTACCTCAAAACTAGTACCAAGACCATTAAAAGGTCAGAGGAGGTCATGATCTTAGAAGGTCTCTCATCCAATTGGCCTTTACAACTCCCTGATTGAGGTTAGTGTCCCTTCTTCTTGGACTTTTGGATCTCTATCTCTCCTCATTATTAGAATGGTGGGATGCTTCTCATTCAACCTTGTCTTGCACAAGTAGACATTCTAGAATAGCCTAGAGAATTTGCATAGCATTAAGCTCTCCTAAATCACCATGATGTTCACCACTATCCTCTTCCCTGCTCTCCTCAACTTTCTGACACACAAGAGGGCTAGGAAGATTTCTCCTTCCACATCCTCTACTACGACCTCCACTATGACCTCTAACAATAGATCTAGTTTCAGTGACCATATTTCCTAGATCATTCAACAAGAAGAACAATATCTTAAATAAATAAGACATGAATAATCATAGAGCAATAGTTTGAAATACAAGAGTGTTTTATATCTAAGTTTCTATTTCATGATTTAACTACTAGACATATAATGGGCGTACAAAACTCCTAGAGCTCCATGTGTAGAAACATAAGCTCTTATACCAAGTGTAATACCCCATCAGGGAACCTAGGAGGTATTAACCTAAAACTTGTTACTAAGTTTACAAAACAATTTATTTCTTAAGAGTTTACAAATAATATTGAATAAAAAAGTGAAAATAAAACATAAGGTCCATATATACTCATATACACAATCTTAATTACAGATTACAAATATCAAGGGTTCCTTGACGTAGAATTATGAAAATTCAATTTAATATATTAAGTACAATAATCATCTAAATCTTATACATAGTACATCATCTTAAGAATAAACAAATACATCTGAACTAAAAAGTATACATGATAACCCACATCCACTGCACAAGTCCCAGGGTATGTAAATACAACTGAGTACAAAGTACTATAAAGAAAGAATAGGAATAATTCTCCTAAGAAGATAGGATAAGAAGCAACCACAATAAGGATTATCTAACACTGGTACATGAACGTCAAAGTCTCATATGGTAAAATAATCACTACCTCCTAACCTTGTAGAAACCTGTGGTTTCACTCCCATCGTGTTGAGGAGATAACATCATACTCCACTCAGATAACAATACCAAAATCAATCATCATGTAATACAAAGCAAGGGTCATATAAGTTTCTATCTTAAGAGTACAACTCAATCACTCCAAGGTACACATTCTAATCCAAAGGCAACCAACACATAGGAAACCTAAGATGAAATCAGGGAAGTGTCATCACATATGTCAACCCCTTAGAATGATCTCACTGGACTTCGACTCTCAAGTGTGATCATATATGAAACTTGAAATCCTCTCATGTAGACAAGGATAACCGATCATGTCAAAATTCACTGCCACTACTAGATAGGAAAGCATCTTCTCCCGCTCCCATCCTTAGCCTATACTAGCACTCAAGGCATGGGTGAAGAATTCATTATCTTATTAATTGATTTTAAAATCCTATTTAATTATATTATCACTTATTTAAGTAACCTGCTAAGGATACCCAGGTAGCCACTTCTAGGCTCTGGTGTCTCCAAAGCAAGTCACTTCCCCTTTAACACCTAGATAACCTACCCTAAGTTCATAGATCTCAAAACTTATCTCATAGGTCACTATGAATCACAACATCAAAATTTGGTTCCAAAGTATCATAGGAACATACATAATCAATTTCCACCATGATAAAATCAAAGCTTCCATAAGGTTGGGTTATAACAAAATCGAGTACCACATAAGTATGCAAGACAAACAAACATAACACATTAACCCTAGCCCCGCCTCTAGTAACAATCCTATAAGGATGACATAAAAATATTCCCTCTTAACCCATAAATGTAGAAGGAAAAACATTCACAAGAATTTAATTAATAATAAGTTAATTTGTAAAGTACTATTATGCAAATTAATTTATTAAATAATCACTAACAAAACTATAATTACATTTTTGAATAAAATTCCAATACTAAGCAAATCAATTTATAATGTTATTTGAAATAAATTGATTCCAAATTCAATAATTACTAAAACAATATAATTTCAAAAAAATCTCAATTTAGGAACTTAAACAAGTTTCCTTAATTATTAATCAATAGATATATTTTAACTAATAATAATAGACTCATTTCTCTACATTATTATTTATTAGAAATTATCAAATAATATGGTGCAAAATTATAAAGTGCTCTAAAAGAAACAATATATATATATATATATATATATATATATATATATATATATATATATATATATATATATATGTATGTATATGTATGTATATATATATGTATGTATATATATATGTATGTATATATATATATGTATGTATATATATATATATATATATATGTATATATATGTATGTATATATATATATATATATATATATATATATATATATATGTATGTATATATATATATATATATATATATATATATATATATATATATATATATATATGTATGTATATATATCTGTATATATATGTATATGTATATGTATATACATATACATATACATATACATATACATATACATAAATATATATATATATACATATACACACACACACACACACACACACACACACACACATATATATATATATACATATATATATACATATATATATATATACATATATATATATACATATATATATATACATATATATATATATATACATATATATATATACATATAGATATATATATAGATATATATATATACACATATACATATACATATATATACATATACATATATATATATATATATATATATATATATATATATATATATATATATATATATATATATATATATATATATATACATACATACATACATACATACATACATACATACATACATATATGGTTATATTTATATTATTTATTTATTTATTATTATTTTATTTTTAATCAGAAAAGTTTTGATTACATCATATAATATATATTTCTTTCTTTCTTTTAAAAAAAATAATTATATATATATATACACACACACACACACAATTCTTTTCTTTTTCCATAGAATTTTAACAACGAAGAATTTACATAACAAACTATTACTAGGAAGCAACAAAAGACTTAAAAATTCAATTGATACAAACCCTAGGGTTTTCAACCGCAAATTTATCAAACCCTAGCTAATTTAAAATAAAATTCAATTATAGAAAATTCCTATCATACAAGCACAAAAACTCATAAGCTTAATTCTAGAATTTCAAACATGATAAGAAAATCAACGAAATAACAATATCACACAGATCTAACAGGCACAAAGAACATAATCTTTTTGAAATACAAGGATTAAATCTATGAGAGTTTTCAAACCCTACCTCAAGCCACCAATTGAAGAAATACGAAGAAGACCATAAAAACGCTAAAAAATCTGAAGCTTTTAAAAAATCTTTCAATTCAATCCTTCCTCCAAAACATGCAAACCCATGGGTGGAATAATGGCCAAATTCCTCTACATAGAAAAAAAGGCTCTGAAATTCGAACTCAACCATGCAAATTTGGAACTCAACTTAATTCCACAACTTTATTTTTATCAGTCTCTCTCTTTGTCTAATTTATTCCATTTTCTAATTAATAACTCCATACCTTTTTGTAATTTTTTTTTATCAATTCTCTTCACTAATAAGAATTGCTTTATTTATTTAAATTGAATGTGCAACTAATTGCATATCAATTTTAACTAAAAGAATATTATTTAATTCACTTCCTTATAGTTTTATTCATATTTTTTCAAATTTGAATTCAATAATTAGTTAAAACTTTAATTCCACCATTAGACTTTTAATTAAATTTTTTTTAATTAATAAATATATTTAATTAATTTTCATTAATTAAATATCTTCATATTTATTTTTTTATATTTAATAAGATTTAATTATTTAGGCCACATAATTAATCTTAGTAAATTATTTAATCATTTCACTAAAATCACACCAACCAACCAAAGACCATCTAAACCTACTAAAAACAATAATCATGCTCAAGGGAAAGGCTATGAATTCACGTCACCTGGACAAATTCAGAAGGGTAAAATATTAGAAACTTATCCACTATTTCAAGACAATAAAATGGCTTAGATTGGGATTTAGATATGAATATTATCTCCCCTCTCTTACCATTGAGACTTTGTGATAGGGAACGCTCATCCTGATAATTCAGGGAAGTCGATGCTCGGTACTTGCAAACCTATATAAAAGAAAAGCGCATGTGCGCACACACACACACATAACAATCAATGACAAGACTGAGACATTGTGTGGATCCGCAAGCAGGTAACTACAACTTTGTCCCTCAACCATATCAAACACGTCAAACAAAAAGGTAAAATATATATGATAGTCATACACATGCAAGTATGGGGTAAGTAAAATCATAAATATAAACAATATTTTAAACATATAAATAATCATCATTAAAGTAACTAACATCATCTAACTGCAACATATGATATCTCAAAACTATCCAATATCAAATCACTATGTAATGTCATACATCCAAAACCACATAATAAAGTTGAAATAATCAATGCACACATAAACGTGACCTAAAAGAGTTTGGAAATATAAAAATGAAAAGTAAACTATGGGTGGGCACTAGAACAGGGGACAAGGAAATGTTGGGACATGTTTCGAGGATAGAAATATTTTTCATAATTTTGAGGATGACAAGGGACAATGTATGTATGTATGTCAAAGTAATTTTTTTTAAATTAAATTATAAATACAAAACTGAGAACACAATATAATAATTGATCAATGATAACAATAAGTTATATTCATTAAATAATACCCACTATCAAATCATAAAAAAATTGATATAGATGTAATCTATGAAAAATTAAAATATACAAATATTAAATTATAAATACTGAAACTGAGAGCATGATAAATGATCAATGATCACAGTAAGTTATATTCATTAAATAATGTCCACTATCAAATCATAGAAAAGAATATAATCATTTGAATATCAATGATCATAATAGCCAAAAATTGAAATCCACTGCAGATGAATTGAAAGTTCAAAATACTAACCAAAATCTAGGTTCGCACACACCATTATTGGTTGGTTTTAGATGGTATTCAACCTAAAAAATATTCGTGTTGACGATTTGGATCTCCTTATTCTATCATATTACATGATGATGCTAAATTATTTGAAGACTTGTACTGTGTTGGGATTGAGGTGTTTCGGCCTTAGAGTCCTAACATGTTAAATTATTTAATTTATTAATTTATTATAAGTTATTAACTTCCTAAGTTGTATTTCACTTTGTGGGACCTCTTGGTGAGGTGGCATCCTACATGGCAGGTGATGAGATGACATAGTTCTTATTTTCTCTAGGATTTCGCACCCACTTGGAAGATACTAATTTTTGGAAAGATATTGTCATATTTCCATTTGGTGTGGAAATTAATTTGGCAATTTCCTATGTTGACTAAAGAGTCTTGGTTGGCAATTTTTATTGTGCATTGGAGTTGTATTTTAACAACTAGCATTTATGGTGGAGTTCACTTTTGACAAGTGGTGTGAGGTAAGGAAGGTACCTATTCCTAGTCATGGTAATTTTTATATTGTACTTGCATTGCATTTGGAAATATGGTCGTTATGGATGAGATAGGTGTTGTTTCCTTGGAAGTTGCTATGAGCAACGTATCATAGAATTAGAAAGTTTCTTACATTATGGCACAACTTACCTCTTATGTGTTTAAGATGGTTTTGGAAACCATGGGCACCTACCTCTTGTGTTGAGCTCTATATATGTTGGTGCCTTAGCTTATTTACAAATGAGAGAGTGAGAGAGAAGAGGAGTTCATTTCATAGGGTTATGCTACTGTATGCACCCTAAAATGGTCGCCTAGACTTTGGGCCCCATTTATTTGATTTATCAATCCTGAATCATTTTGATCATTAATCAATATTTTCAACATTATCAATCTCTTGATCAAATCTTAATTTCGATCATATATTGGATTTTTATCCTTGGGCTAACCATTTATCCTAAGTCTTTATTTATTTAAAAGGAATATTTCCTCCCCTTTTAATAAATAAAAAGCCCCACTTTCCTCTTATCCTAAGTTGCACAAATAAAGCATTATTCCTATTTTATAAAAAGGGAAAAAGCACTTTTTGTCTCACATGAGGCTCAAAAGTCAACTCCTATTTTTCTATTGGAGGATACTTGTGCACATGGATTGCTCCTCTTTCAAGCTCCACCGCTGATTAAGACTTTTGCCTCTTAATCTTAATGGTCCATTTCACCTCATTTCTTATAAAAGGAGAGCTCTCTCCTTCATTTGCATATCCATTTTTTATGCTAGTGTTATGCTACAGGTTTTCTAGGTCATCTTGGAGCTTTTGGAGACATTCTTGCATCTAGGGTTTGAAGATTTGGAGCATTGTTGGCATTCATCTTAGATCTTCATCAACACTCTATCTTCTTGTCTTCATTCTTGCATCATCATGGCTTTCTTGCTTCATAGTTAGATTTCATTTCTTGCATAGTAGCTTCATTTTCATGGCATTCTTAGCTTAGATTTCCTTTATGCTTTAGATTAATTCATCTAGTTTAACTAGGAGGCTTTGTAATACTTGCATCTTTCATTTTCATAGCATAGCTTGCACATTTGCATCTTCATCTTAGTTGCATTGCATTGCATTTCATATTGGATTCTTGGAGATATTGGCATTGTTGCCCTTGTCTTCATTGTGAATCTCTCATTGTATGGTTGACTAGCAAGGTCACTTTCTTATAGCTCTAGCTGAGAGCAAAACTCATAGTCCCTTGCAACTCCATGCATAGAGAGCTATGAGCCGCTTTGTGAGGCCTCATCCTTGAGCAACCTTGCAAGTAATGGTTCATAGAAGTGCATATTTTAGTGTGTACAGCTACGAGATATTCTCTAGGATGGAACAAGATGTAAATCTCCATGTAAAGGTTTAGAGCCTGAAAATGTATTGCAACTTGTTGCTGAATAATACATCAGCTCGATGTTTTGGAGTGGGGTTTTTTAACATGAAAGGTTTTTCCCCACGTATATCTATGTTTCCTATTTTGTCTCATTCTTCTAGTTTTATGATTCCAGAATATTAAATCTATATGTTGTTGAAATTTCTTAGATCTGTAATTTGCAATCACTTTCCTTTAAGATTTTAATTGTCGAAAATAAACTATTGTTGTTTCCTCTTTTATGACATAGTAGTATGTACTTGTATTAGTTTATTGGAAGCTATTGAAGAAATTGTTAGATACTGGATATGCATACTGATCTTAAATGGCTTTCGGGGATGCCCTCATTTCCCTTCAATGGGTATCAGAGCTCTATTTTGTGATCTGCATGATGCTTGCATGTGAGGATTCATAGTGTTTTAGGTTCTATGTATTTCTTCTGTTAACATTTCTTAGCTTGGTGTAGACACCTAAATTTGTCCATTCGTATTCTAATATTATTTTTTATTAATATTTGTCCTTAACATTATGGTTGATTTTAATTAATTAGTTATATTGTGATATTCTTCTATTTATTTAATTAAATTTATTTTAATTAAATAAATTCATTTTCCCTTTGTAATTAAACTTTATTTAAATACTATAATATATTAAATTTGTTTTAATATATTATCCCTCCATTTCCTTTTATAAAATAAATTTCATTTATTTTATTCCTCCACTAGCTTAAAGCTCTTCTAAACTATGATTAAATTAAATTTATTTTAATTTAATCCCTTTCCCATTTTCCTAATCTTGTTTTCTTGCTAATTATTTTTCTAATTATGATTAAAAGGTGGATTGCCTCTAATCATGTGCATAATCACCTTTTCCAAGGTGACCACCTCTCCATCTCTTTTCTCCACCAATCATTTTGAATCCTTCTCTTTTCCCTCCAAAAGTGGAGTTTGACTTTTAAATTGCCTCTTAATCCTAACCACTCTTTCATTTTGCCTCTTCATCTTGGCCACTTCTCTTTTACCTCTTAATCTTGGTCATCCATTCTTTTACCTCTTAATCTCCTCCATCCAATCCTATTCAATTTCTATAAAAGAAGGTCTCTCTTTCATTTTTAGGCTAATGATAATCATCAAGCATTTTAGATCACTTGAACACTTATTTGAGAACATAGCATTCTAGTACATTAGATTGCATTTTGCTTTCAAATCATTTTTTTGGGAGAGCATACCCACAAAATCTTTAAGAGAAAAATATACAAGGTTTATTGGGTGTCCTTGCTTTAGCTCATCGGAGGTTGTAGTAGAAATTGCTTGTTTTGTTGCATTTTAGAATAGCTACCATGTAATGTGATTTTTCTTAACATTTTGGTATTTCTACTTGCATCAAACATGTCAAGATTTTTACTACATACATTTTTGGTATGCTCGATGGGACACATGTCCCAATTTGATCATTTTCCTTTTTTATTTTTAGGATTTTCAGTCAGACTACCAAATTTGCTTCTCCACACACACAGAGGCGTCTCTGCTTCTGGACTTGCACTGCGCATATCTATATTTTTGTATCCATGCTTGTGTGAATCTAAATCTCTACAGATCTGAGTCTCCACGAATCCAAGTCTCTACAGATCCGAGTTTGCACTCTAAGTCTCTGACTAAGAAGTAGTTTGCATTTTTTACATCATTTTAGTTCATTTAGTTTAGTTTTTTCTCTATTTTTAGGGTGTTAATTATTGCATTTGCATCTTAGAAGGCATTATTATACTGACAGGTTCATTTCATTGCATTTTTTAGCTTTTCCTAGTTGCATTTTTGTCTCTGGTCATACATCTGCATTTTCACTTTAGGATTTGCATCTCTGCTACCCGTGTTTGTGCTTGTCAACCTAAGTCTTCGCTCTAGTTCTTTGTACATCAATTTTTAGGGTTAATTTGCATTTCTATCAGATTTTAGAGATTTTTTCTCTCTAGTTTTTTATAGAGAATCACATTTAGAGGCATTTCATTATGTTAGGCATAATTTTTGCATAGGTTCAAGTCATTTGTTGCATGTTGTTCTATATCTGTGTTTGTGCCTATCAATATGTGTTTGCGCTCTATAATCCGAGTCTTCACAAGCACTTAATTTTTTCATGTTTATTTTTAATTTCTTAAGGCAACTAATCATCATTTTTGTAGGTTTTGGATCATTACATGTGTTAATAATGGTTTTGTAGAACGTTTTCCGAAGATTGATAATCTAAAACTACTAATTCATTTTGTTTTGTAGGTTGCCTTGGAGTTTTGAGTGAACATTGTGTTTTCCTTAGTGGTTTTTATAGGTACCTAGTTTATCTAGGATGATTATTTTCTTATAGTTTGCTGAGTAGTGGAATAGTATATTCTTTTCCCTTAAGGAAAATCATAAATCATGATCTACTTGATTCATCATTTAGAAAAGGATCTTGGGTAAATGAACATGTGCTTGGCGTGTTTGGGAGAAGCTATGGAGTAGGAGAGTATGCTCTTCTCCCTTGAGGAAAATTAGAAATCTAGATCTCTACTATTTATCCACTTTTATTTTTTCATTTTACCTTTAGAGGGCCTGTCGTTGAGGAAAAAATCTCACGGGAACAACCCAAGTGAGAACAAGAGAAACTGACCCTTCCAACCCACTATAATCAAAAGCATCTTTGAGATTAATGTCTCAGAGGACATAGCTATTCTAAGAGTTTATTATTATGATTAATAATTGTAGGGTTGCGGGGTCTCAATCTTGTGTGCGAGACTACATTATCTAAGTAATTGTAGGGCTATAGGCCTCAATCCTTCTTGTGGGACTACATAGGATATTTGTAAACATAATCCCTTACTATGAACCTTAGGATATATGCCACCTAGATCACCTCCAAAAGTATCACTATCTTTGTGCAAGGTAGATATAAGTGGATTACCCAGATCTCCTAAAGATTATTAACCATATGTATTCTCTTGGATGTTTTAAAGCATGAATGTGGCATTAAGGGGGGCCTTTTCTCTTGATCCACAATGTGCATAGTCCTTGAAAAAACTAAAATCACTTTGTGTCAAGTGACGAAATACTGAGTTGTGGGCAAAGGTTTTGATACTACTTGATTCCTTTAGGTAGATCTTACTTGAAGTGTCTTCATTTGTGCTAAACCAGTGGAAATATTTTGAACATACACTTGATGCTATTATTTCCTACACAAAATCAGACCTCACAAGTGTTTGTATCTTGCAAGGTTGCTTTGTCCCTTGTGATATTATTTGAAGACTACTATTTCTATCACATAGATTCTTATTTAAAGGTATACTTAGTGTAGTCAATGCCTTTGGTTTTGAGTGTCAAAATAGTTATTTCCCTTGAAAATTTGATCATAATAAGATAAGACTCTTTGGACAATAATTCTCATTCACCAAACATTAGTCAAAATAAGTCAAAACTCTGATTTTGGCCTTAAACTACAAAGTTGTGTCTCTGCACCTTAACTCACATCTCTGCATGTCAACTCATGTCTTTGCAAACTCACATCTCTAAAAACTTGCATTTCCACAAAATCACATCTCCATGGCAACTCCTTCACCTCTAAAAACTCGCATCTCCACACCTGAACTTGTGTCTCCACCTGAAATCCCATAAACCTTCAGATTTGAAAAAAAATCCCCAGTCTAGTTCATAGACCTGTAGAACATCATTTTGAGACCTGTGATTAGACTTATTTATCCCTTTTTTCCTGATTCACATTCTTCATCACATCCTTTTTTCATCTTGGTAACTTGGAGCACCATCATCCACTTTGAACTTACTCAAACCAAACCAATCCTTTATCTTTCATACCTTCATCAAATTTCCATCACAAATCTTAGTTATAAAGACTTATCCAAAGTTTTATAAAGATCCTAATAATTAGAAAATATAATGCAATTATGTCACTTCAAGATAATAATCCATCTTGGGTGATTAATCCTATCCTATCTTGTTCAAGATCTTTAGTCTATCTTTGAGTAGGAAAAGATCATCAACTATCCTTATTGTTTTCACTTTACAAGGATCCTCTTTCACTAAGGTTGTCTCAAACCTTTATAAATCCTAATCCAATAAATATTTGAGGCCCTTCCCTCTCAATCAATCCAATCAATAAATCAATCAATCCAATCAAAATAAAGTCCAAGTATTTCTCCTAATCTTAAGTTCATCTCTCATATTCAACATATTTCATCTTTCATATTTCTATCTTAATCATCCTCAATCTATTTTAATTCATCTAATCAAGGTCTTATTTGTCTTGTTCATCCTTCTTAATCTATATCAATATCCAATCCCATTTTCATCTTTTATCCAATCTCACTGCTTTATCATCATTCAACTCCAATACATTTATTAGCCTTACATCATTCCAACCAAATCAAAATTCATTCTATATCCTCCTCACTTATCTAAAAAAATCATCCATTCTTCATTCATATCTCTTAAAGCATCTCTCATTTATCTTCTAAATTCATTAATTTCAAACCTTCATCCACAACATCCCCTGATCCAAATCCAAAACTCCTCGTCTCAACGTTATAAATATGGATTGGTTTCACAAAATGGTTGAGAAATTTCAAATGCCAAATCCTAATCCTAAAGCCATACCCATTCCATATCATATTCAGTATCCTTCTTCCACCTTTGACAAGGGAAACCCACCTCACTATCCCTCAGATGACCAACTTGGACAAGAGCCTGAAGAACTTTGAAAGCAACTCCATGATTTACAAAAGAAAGGTCAAAAGAAAGGGATTACCTATGAAGAGTTATTTCATTTTCCATTGGCTAAAGAATTCAATCCTAATCCCAATGCAAATTTTAATCCCAATCCTCCATCCAATCGTCAACCTCCACATAATCTTAATCCCGGCTCACAGTTTTTGTTTATAAAATCCCTATCATCCTACCTTGCAATGAAATCTCCCTTGATTGGGACCAAGGACTAGAAAAAGACTTTGAATCCTCAACTCTAAAAAAAGTTGCACAATTACCCAAAGTTCCAACCTATATCCCATGCACAAACTACAATGTTCCTCAACCAAAATGAAATTATACACCATTAGTAGATCCCCTTGATGTCATCTTTCACAAGTTGGTAGAAGAAAAAATGATGGTGTTTCCAAATAGTAGACATTATCCAGATGATCAACCTAAACCTATTTGGTTTAGAGAAAATTAATATTGTCAATACCATCGCATCAAGGGTCATGATACCAATGGGTGCCTAAAGTTAAAATACTTTATCCAAGACCTTATTAACAAAGGCGACATTGAAGTTGAACATCCCAATCCCTCCATTATGTCAACCTCACAAGTCCAAATGTATAAAGACCTTGTTCCAAAGCATGTTACCATAGATTCCTCTCCTCCTCTAGAACTAAGAAATCCTCCATCCCATGATCCCCTTATATCTCAAGATCCAATTATCCCTATGAATCTACCTCATGATCCCATTCCTAATCAAGATCAAGACATCCCTTGTCCTCTATCTATTAATGATACCATTCCATGTTTATGAAGAGGGATGGTGATGGGCTTCAACTCTTCAATAGATTTATAACAAAAATACAAGGATCATAAATGCTTACCCAAATAGGGCTAACGACACCAAATGGCTCCAAGGGTTCAAAACTTAACCAAGACTCCACCCAATGCTCCCAATAGTTTAAGATGCTTATTTAGGTCTATTAAAAATGTATTCAATAGGTTTTAGACTCCCAAGCAGTGGGTTTGACTCCAATCTATACTTGGTTCCTTGTAGACCTAGTTGCCCCCAACTAGGTCTTCAACAAAGATAAAAAAACAAATAACTCAAAACTTTTCCAAGATACTCTCTAAAAAAATTATCTTTTTGGATACCCTTTTTATCCTTACACAACATACCATAAGGTTGGATAGGGTTGTTTTGGAGAAATATCTGTTGCTCACCATGTGACCCCATTTTAGGCTAAAAAGATGGCCAATTAACAAAGAAACCACAACTTAAACTTATCACCCAACTTTGAGACTTTAAAAAGTCTTATAATTTGACTCCAATTGAGTTATTATCAACTCAAATTGACCCTAAGGTCTCTGCAACTATAAAATCCCCAATTTGGCTTCCCACAAACCCTCAATCCTAGGGCTTCTCCAATGTGTGCTCTCCAAACACTTGTACAACCAACCAAGGATGGTTTCACCTTGTATTTGACCTATAAAACATAATATATAATAAAATACCACCCTCATTAAGGCAAATCATTTACTGTTGCTCCATACTGAACAAATTACTTGGTTTTCCTTAACCCTGTCACGATGATCACCTTTCAAAATCATTGTATCTACACATAAGGTGTTATATTTATATAGCACATGTCATAATATGATCATTCCATGAGAATCAAGGTGCTATCATTCATGGAATGATCATAGTTATCATTGAACTCTCAATTGTTATGAAGCAAAATAGTGAATTCAATGGAACAGTCAACACAAATGAATAAAACTAAAACCCAAGGTATTCTTAGAGAATTAAAATATGGTTTAAAAAAAAATATAAGTATCCTCAATTAATTTGACACCAAATAGAATTTCTAAGAAATCAAATCATGCAATGAACATAAGGAAAATGATTAAAATTCTGAGTTTTATTGCATTTTCGTGTCTCAGTCCATACACAGGCCCTCATGCCATACATTGATGATTCTTAACATTTTATGAACCTTCCTCACAACTTCATCACCTAATTTAGATCGGTTGTATGGCTTAGTTAAGGCTAAAACTTCCTAAAACTACTTTCCCACCTTTTTCCTCCTAGCCGTTAGAATTCAAATAATTGAATTTGTAACTTATAAATTATTAAATTTTACTTATTGAAAACCTATCAAACTTTTTCTAATTTAACTCCTAGGATATTTTAGAGTTTATCTAACCTATCTAGATACTTATTTTATTCTTGGATCACTACTAATCCATTTTTACATCATTTTTGGTCCTAAGTCCTTCACGAGGACTTCTAGGACTTATTACATTTCCATTAAATTGCTCATTACATAGGTCCATTATTGGATTTAGGATATCCCAATTCACATTTAGGGATGTATTTGATCCTTCCTTTATTGGCTCTTTTATTCTTCTTGGTGTCTTCATGGATGCTCTTGCATCATACTCCACACCATGGAAAAATTTCTTGACCCAAGAACTAAGTTGCCTTGACTTTGCACCACCCATTCTCCTACATGGTAACCTTCTCTTCTCAGGATTTTGTTTAAATAATGACTCCGTGTTACCATGATCAAAAACTGCATTTAAAGAGTTAGAACCATAAAAATAAAACTTTTTACAAATATTGTGTTTGTCATCCTTGCATGCTTGTTGCCTAGGATAGTCAACCAATGACTTCACAAATTTCCCTTTCATCTTCTCATTAGGATCAAAATGACCCCTTGTACTGCCCTCCATAGACATTCCACTATCACCCTTCCTCTGTAACACCATAGGACACCACATAGTCCCCACCATGACTCCTTCTTGCTTCTATGTTTGTTGCATCATAGTCAGTTTTCTATGACTGTCATAAACTTCAAATTCCATGATCAATAAAGATGTCTTTTTCTCTAGGCCCGATGCCATAGATTCATGAAATTTTTTCTACTGCAAATCCACATAAGTTTTCATGCCAAAAACACTAATGATGTTTCTTTCACCAACATTGTTAGGAAGTGGTGTAAGAGTGAAAGTTTCATCATTTTTATACATAATATACACATTTTCAAGACCATAATGAATTGTCCTTCTAGATGCTTTCCATGGCCTTCCAAGAATGATATGACAACATGTCATAGGGAGAACATCACACTAAACTCTATCAACATACCCTCCAATGGAAAAATCAACATAATCTTGTTCTCTTATTACAATGTTTTGTTCATTTCTCACCCAAGATGCCTTATATGGTCTATCAAGTGGAAACCTTTTCAATTTCAGTTTGTTCACCATTTCAAAAGATACCAAATTATCAAAAGAACTAGAATCTATGATCATTCTAAAAATCTTACCATAACTTTTGTAATTGGTTCTAAAGATTGATACCTTTTTCCTCTCTTGTTGTTTCATAGGTGTCTTCCTTACCATTAGGTACTCTCATTCTTCTGGGTTTGCCATCTTGGATCCCTATCCTTCCTCTTACTAGTTGTTCTCTTCTTCTTGTGCCAAGTTCACTCTTCCATCTACCTTCCTCATGTTTTCCTCATTCTTAGGCCACTTGTATGATTTATTTACCACTTATCCACAAGTGAAACACTTCCTTGTGAAGATACCACTACCTCTGCCTGAACCAAATCTGCATCCTCCTCTTTGTCCCTGCCTTGTATCCACAACTTGTTCCTTATCCTTGTCATAATTATTCTAACCTTATGCATCATTAAACCTGCCACCTCTACCTCTATTTGAACTTCCTCTACCATTCCCTTGTCTCTCTTGTCTCCTTATCTTTTCCTCAGCCTTCATGGCTACTTTGTAACAGTTTCCATAGATCTAGGGTTAGCAAGACTAAGTTCATCTTAGATGTTAAACCTTAGTCTCCCCATGTACCTTTCAAGTTTCTCCTAAACATCTTCCTCATGACCTTCTCTGATATCCATCTTATAGAATTCCTCGGTGTACTTTTGCACATCCATGTATTTTTGTTTAAGACCTTGCATCTTCTTGTATAACTACACTCTATAGTCATTGGGAAAAAAAATTCCTTCATCTTCTCCATCATACTGTACCAATATGTAATCTTGGTCTTCCCATTCTTCCATCTTTAGCTTGAACACAATCCCACCATAAAAGAGCATGACCTTTCAATTTTGATTTAATAATCCTAACATTTTGTCCTTCTTTAACATCTTCACATTCGAAGAAGTTTTCAATTGCACTAAAATAGTCAATCAAATCTTCATCATCCATTTATTGGAAACTGCAATTGAAATAATTATTGTATTTTCATTGATGTCAAACCTTATCTGGTAAGACAGTTGCTATCTAGGATAGTACCATATCTATTGATTGATGAAGAGGATTAGGGAAAGGAAATAACAAGAGAACCTAAGGGAAGGTTGAGTTATTTGATACTTCAATGGGTACTTGATTAGTTGACACATTGATTAGATAATGTATTGTTTATCTAATTAAGAAGAAGGACTAAAGCAGTAGGCTTAACCGAGAAAATGTGAAGAAATCTAGTTAAATTTGAGTGATGTTAGTGTCAACCGAGCACTAGTATATGCCGAGTAAATCTAGTGTTGACTAAACATCAGTATATGCCAAGTGACAGGAAATTATCAAGCAAATACAATGTTTGTCAAGGAAGATAGTTTATAGAGATGACCGAGTTATGCAGTGATGTCTGAGGAAAAGAACACATTATTGACAAAGTGTCAATAATTTACATTTGGAGAAAGAATTGAGATTCCCAGCCGGCATAGTTGAATTCTTGGGATATGTAAATTGTGTTGACTTTATTAATGAATTATATGAAGCATTTAATGTATGGTAAATTGTTTTATTATGGATTCAAAGAGAATTTTGGAGATGTATCCAGAAGGAAGGATGAAGAACATAACGATGGAAGGATTCGATGAATCTGACCTAAACCTAAGATCTATAGAGGAGATTAAGTGACAAAAGATGGATCTACCTAATCGAAGAGGTATAAAGGAAAACATAATTGTGAGGTTACAACATGGGCTGAAGTGGTTGATGTTATTGACTGATAAGTCTAAGCAAAAGACTGAAGGTGAAATTGTGAAGGAGCTGAACAAAGTTGTGATTGCTTGAAGCAAATTTTGAGCAGATCAGTGATGGAGATGGAAATGAAGTTCAGTCAATAAATCAACATATATGTGCAAAGTGGATCTGTATTTACAAAGTGAGTTGTATGTTTTTTAGATCAAAAAATGTTGTTACTTTCTAACCATTGTATCAGTCTAAATCCTTTAATCAAGGTTGACCTAACAATCATTGTATAAATCCTTTAATCAAGGTGACATTCTAATGGAATGTTCTTAAATCCTTTAACCATGTCACTTTTGACAGAGTGTTTAAATCCTTTAATAGGGTCACACCTAGCAGTGTGTTTGTAAACCTTTAACAAGGTTAGCTTTTCACAGAGCTCACTTCAGAAGAGTGAAATATCAGTAGCATGTTACAAAGTGGTTTTTTCCAAGTTGGGTTTCCACTATAAATCCTGGTGTTATACTTATGTGAATGTTTTGATAGGAATGTTGTTATATTCTACAAGTTAATTACTTTTGGACAGTGGATTGCATGTCATATGTTTCTGATATATGTTATAGAGACTGAGTGGAATAGTTGATTAGATCTGTGATTGTTGAAGTGCTAGAAAGTTCAATTGGTACATCTGGACTTGAGAAAAACTGAATCACCCCCCCTCTCTATTTTTCTAAATAATTCTAACAATTCCCTCTATACATAGGCGAATCATACTTTTCTCTTGAGTCTCCTCTCCTTATGGATTTTGCAAACTTAGTCATTCTAATGTCTTCAAGATCAAGTTCTTCTTCTTCTTCTTGAGGGAATTATTCTTATTCTCCCCCATCTTCATATTCATCATCTTAGCTAATACTCCCTTTCCTCTCTAATGTAGATAATCTCTCTACCAAGGACCTCATTTCCCTATCCTTATCAGCTTTGACCTTCTTGTCTTGTTGAAGAGCTTCTCTCATCTTCTTATTCTCGGTCATTTGTTCCTTCACAAGCTTACCAAGCACTACATTTTTCATCCTCTGAGGTAACTATCTAGACTCACTATCTTCTTCTCCTTCTTATATACTTCATGTTTGTCTCTCTAATGCAAATGATCAACTCAGGAACTCTCCTCAAAGGAATGCTCAACTCTAAGGGTTCTCAAGGATTCAATCCACCAAAGATCCACAAGATTATTTCTCAAAACTCTTCACCTAGGATGCTCCTAGTCTCTAATACCAATTGATGCAGAGGGATATTGATGCGCTTCAACTCTTTAATATATTTATAAGGGAAATACAAGGATCATCGATGCTTACCCAAATAGGCCTAATGACACCAAATGGATCCAAGGGTTTAAAACTTAACCAAGACTCCACCTAATACTACCAATGGTTTAAGATGATTATTTAGGTCTATTAAAAAGTGATTCAAGAGGTTTTAGACTCCCAATTAGTGGGTTTGACTCCAATCTCTACTTGGTTCCTTGTAGGCCTAATTGCCCCCAACTAGGTCTTCAACAAAGATAAAAACCCAATCACTCAAAACATTTTGACGAGACTCTCCAAAAAATTTATCTTTTTGGATACCCTTTTCATCCATACAAAGCATACCAAAAGATTGACTATGGTTGTTATGGAACAATATCTGTTGCTCACACAGGTGACCCCATTTTAGGTTAAAAAAATGGCCAATTAACAAAGAAACCACAACTTAAACTTATCCCACAACTTTTATACTTTCAAAAGTCTTCTAATATGACTCCAATTGAGTGATTATCAACTCAAATTCACCCTAAGGTTTCTGCAACTATAAAAGCCCCAATTTGGTTTCCCACAAACCCTCAATCCTAGGGCGTCTCCAATGTGTTCTCTCCAAACACTTATGAAACCAACCAAGTATGTTTTCATCTTTTATTTTACCTAGAAAAACACAATATCCAAGAAAATACCACCCTCATTTAGGCAAATCATTTATTATTGCTCCATACCGAGCAAATTACTTGGTTTTCCTTAACCCTGTGACAGTGATCACCTTTCAAAATCACTGTATCTACACATAAGGTGTTATATTTATATATTAAATTTCATAATATGATCATTACATGAGAATAAAGGTTCTATCATTCATGGAATTATCATATTTTTCATTGAACTCTCAACTATTGTGAAAGAAAACTATGAATTTAATGGAACAGTAAGCACAAATCAATAGAATTGAAACCCAGGGTATTCTTAGAGCATTAAAATTTGGTTAAAAAATATATAAGTGTCCTCAATGCATTTGACACCAAATATAACTTCTAAGAAATCAAATCATGCAATGAACACAAGGAAAATGATTAAAATTCTGAGTTTTATTGCATTTTCTTGTCTCAATTCATACATAGGCCCTCATGCCATACACTAATGATGCTTAAAATTTTATCAACCTTCCTCAAAACTTCCTCAACCTATTTGGATCAGTTGTATGGCTTAGTTAAGTCTAAAACTTCCTAAAACTACTTTCGCACCTTTTTCCTCCTGGCTGTTAGAATTCAAATATTTGAATTTCTAACTTACAAATTATTGAATTTTACTTATTGAAAACCTATCAAAAATTGTATAATTTAACTCCTAGGATATTTTAGAATCTATCTAACCTATCTAGATCGGTATTTGATTCTTTGGCCACAACTAACCCATTTTTACATCATTTTTGGTCCTAAGTCCTTCAGGAGGACTTCTAGGACTTATTAAATTTCCATTAAATTGCTCATTACATAGGTCCATTATTGGCTTTAGGATATCCCAATTCACATTTTTATTTTATCCTTTCTTTCTTGGCTCTTTGATTATTCTTTGTATCTTCATGGATGCTCCTGCATCACATGTCAAGACTAAACATCCACTCACCCATCACTTCATGAAGATACTCTTTGTATCTCATCCATTGATTCCCCTTCATGTCAAGTTCAAATTATTCCATCTCTTCATTCCATCCCCTCCATTCCATTTCATGATCCCATTCCATATCCATCTCATAATTTCCTCCAAAGTCAAGATCAAAGTACCACTTCATCTCCATGTCATGATCCCATTCCATCGTAAGATCTCATCATCTCTTCCACTCCACTACATATTCAAGATCAAGATACCCTTCCACCTCCATGTCATGATTCCAATCCATCTCAAGATCCTCCACATGATTGTAATCCTCCACAAGATCGCATTACACCTACCCAAAGCATCCATGAACCAAATTCACATGAAAATCACATCTTGTGTCCAAAAGAATAAGTATCCCATTAAAAAAATAATGTCTAAAGATGTTGGTAAACCTTCCATCCCTTAAAAATCTAAAATCCCTCCATCTAAACTCAAAATTTTCCATCACCCATATTCCAAATTTTTTTTGGGTCCTTATACAAATCCTTTACACCTTCCGTCCATTATGGGTCATTATATCCCTTATCCAAATCCTTCACTCTTCCATCTATTTTGGGTCCTTATATCCCAAATCCAAATACTTCATTCCTTCCATCCTTTTTGGGTGCTTACATACATACATCTATCATATCCATGTCCACCACTCTATCACCTCAAATCCCTCATAAAGATCAATAAAGGCACACATCCTTGATTTCCTTCTGACATTCACCCTCCATCATTCCACCCATAAAATCTCCACACAGTCCATACTTATGCATGGATAATGGGAGAAAATTGGATGTCAAAGATAAAATGCATAAAGCCAAAAATCTACAAGAATCCAAGGATCAACATGTTCCATCTAAACAACATGTTTAAGAAAAGAAACATATGGTACAAATAAAGAAAAATTTAAAAGGCCACAAAGGCCCAAAATGAAAAAAATAAAAAATCAAGTGGATTCATAAGCTACTCATTGAATAAACTCATCTCAAAGTAAAATCCAAATTGGCATCCAACCTTTCTAATTTGAAATCTTCTTCCACTCATAAATCCTTCAATCCTCCATCTTCTAAATCTATTTTGGGTCCTTATGTCCTAAAATCTACTATCCTAATTCCATCATGTCCTTCATCTAGTTTGGGTCCTTATGTCCCCAGATCCATATTTTATGTTCCATCTCCTTCAAAATAATCTTATTCCCAACTCCACCACCCTTCAAGGTGTGTGCCAATGATGATCTTCCTGAATCCTTCCTTCATTTATTCACAAGTCTTCCAGCCTACCATATATTATCTACCAATCCTTCCACACCTATCCACCCCTTTAATCCAATCCTTTGCATAAATCCTTGTCCCACCACCACCTATCCATTTCATGCCCTAATCCATTTTATCTCCCTTTCCACCATCCTACCAACCTCTATGAGTGTGTGTGTGTATTCTTCCATCTTTCCATTCCCTCCATATATATATATATAGTCCAATGGTGAAAACTTGGCAAATAGGTGCCTTGGATAACTACCATGATGAAAACCTAGAAAACAAGCATCATGTGTAATCCTTCCATCCAATTGCTCGTCATACTTGGGGGCATGTACTGATGGCTATTTATTCACTGCCTACCATACATATCATCCCCTTACACTCACATACTTGAGGGAATTTGTTTTGAAGGAATTGGTTGCTAATTGATCATTTGATGAGTGGAAGTCTTGTAGTTGATTTATTTTTTCATGAGACAACATGCATTTTTTGAAGGATGGTGAAGACAAAGAAAATGGAGTTGGTCGTTAATCTGGAGCTCCTAGTTGTCAGTGAAATAATTCCTTATGCATGGGTATTCAAAGGTGTTTCTTTTGTTACCCTAAATGCATAGAGGCTATGGATTTGATCATTAGATTGGTTAATATTTTGTTTGCCTCAATTTTTTTAGATATTTTATTTGATTTTCATTGCCAATTGCATCACAATTTAGCCTCTTCACAACCTACATTCTCTATAAATAGACTGCATAAATAAATCTAATAGAATCCACAATATCCGTAGCAGCTTTTTGTACCCCATTTTAAATAATTGTTCACAACTTTCACACTACAATTTTTCTATTTTATTTAGACTCTCTCAAGTAAGCTCGCATCCCACCTCTTATGGAAAATTATATTTACAATTATGTCAAGACTTCTAGAAAAAAGTATTCCTTTAATTTTTTCTATATTTCTTCTACAATTATTACTTCAACAATATTACTATTTCTAGGATAAAATGTGTTGTTATAGAAATAGTCATTTCACTTTTATCACAACTATTGGTATATAGGCTATAACCACCCAAACTATTGCATTGTGGTTGGCATGCTCTAACCATTTTTGTAAATTACTTAAAATGGAATGTATCTGTGTGGGGTAGGACCATTAAGTAGGTTGTGTTGTTCATAAGCTTCACTTTGTATATAAATTGAAATTGTAGGAAAGTTATCAAAAGAAATAAAAATGTTACTGTAATTAAATTTGAAAAGGGAAAATTAGACATGTATCATACAAAATAAAGATATTGTATACATTTTCATTTTCTAGTTTAACAAAAGGAGCATTGTTAGATTGTGGTACTCCTAACCTAAGAAGAAAAATGATAGAAAAAATTATGATACATTACTGGTGACATTTTTATTTTAAAACTCAAATTGGATGATTTACTCAACCAACCATCTAATCACAATATGTTGATTGTGCTCTGCCTTAAGTGCATGAAAATGAATTTAGGTTTTTGTTCTATCTCCTACAAAAGAAGATTGTTGTGGATGAATTAGACATGATAAATAACCCTATCATGTCACATTTAGTGTTATTTTATTTGATATATAAGCTTTGACTTACCTAAAAAGTTGATTTATTAGAAATAGCAGGCCCAAATTAGTTATTGATTCTTGGAAGCTTATTGTATTTTATCTATTATATTCCCTAGTACCCAACTTACCCAAATAAAAAGAAAAAAAATAGACAAAGAATAAATATTATAATATGATTTTAGGAGTAAGAAGATAACCATTCTATTTATTGCCAAAAATAAATGTTTTAACAACCAAAAATTACCTAAACATCAAATCTTCCTAACTATATGCCATTAAATGAATGGTAAAATATCTAAATTAGTAGCTGGAATGAGCTAGCAGTACTAGACATTAATTACAAAAAAACTAAAAGCATTATCATAGTTAAATTTGAAAAAGGAAAATTTGACATGTATCATACAAAATAAATAAGATGTATTCATTTTCATTGTTGATATTTTATATTGTGACTGTGTGTTTTGAAGCCCAAATTCAAACAAATCCATATTTGATGTAAACCATGTGTATATGACTAGATGGAATCGACAAAAATAATGTAGCCCTAAATAATAAGATTGAGTGTTGGTATACATAGACAACTACAAGAATTAACACCAATGAACCAAGGAATGGATGAAGATCAAAGCTAGAGGGCACAACTTAAATCAAGATCTATCAATTGTAACTATTGCAACCTAGTGCCTAAAAAAAATTTGAACCAAAGCTGACAACGATGAAGAAAGTTCCTTGTGCATATAATAAATGCTTTCTTGCACACTAATAATCACCTCATGCTTTCATTAAATAGATAGTAAAAAAATTGTTTTAGGAAATGGAAAATGAAAACTGCGCAACTAGAAAATATTTCCTGTTCGAATTCATGCATAAACAATAAATTATTGATATCCATCTATCTAATGCATGTTGCCATGAATTTTTCCACATGTACTTTATCATCCATATGTGTTAGAACTTGATTAGGTTTCACATAGTGCTTTATGGTGGATAATTAATAATCATTTGAGAAGCTTTAACCTAATTAGGGGAGGAAGACAATAGTCATGCAGGGTCTAATAGTTAATCACCCAATTGTGAATATATTATCCTGTCTTTCCACACATTTTTACTATATATTATAATTAAATAATCCATATGTAAATCAAAATATTTCCAAATCTTGATAAAAATGGACCAATACTTGAACACATGAGAACCTATAAATGTTATAGTAAAAACACATAAATAAAATTATTAACAAGTGAAATAAATAAATTTTTGTCTCAAATAAAATATCATAGCTATTTATTAAATGTGTGTCACTTAAAAAATAATATGCTCAATTAATAAAATAAGATGCTCACTTAAACAAGTATTATTATCTTTGTTGAGATTATGGAAACGTGAGTTACTAAGAGGGGAGGGGTGAATCAGTAACCCTAAAATATTTTATTCTTTATCCTTAATATGATTTATATCATTAATTGTATGTCATGTTTATCATTTCCATTCATACATAACATAACTAAAATAAGAAATGCTTTTGAATCTAACATGTAAACATTCATGAAACTTCATACACAATACACAAGTATTTTGGTATCACAGAAAGGTAAAAAATACGATGGGGATGACACCCACAAAGCTTCACTATTGCAATAATAAAGTTTTCCTATCAGGACTTATAATGTTGATCACTTATGATGATCTTACCCTGTTAGGAGTAAGAATTGAGACTTGTTAAGATCTACCTTCTTAGAGGATTTAAGCAACATTGTTAAGTGTGTACTCGGTTAAAAGATTTACAAAAGACTTTTTAAGTATACTCTGTT
Organism: Chamaecyparis obtusa; assembly: GCA_027943335.1. Lineage (NCBI taxonomy): Eukaryota > Viridiplantae > Streptophyta > Pinopsida > Cupressales > Cupressaceae > Chamaecyparis > Chamaecyparis obtusa. Next base: position 390,100 of record BSBK01007616.1, read on the forward strand.
AAGAGATTTAGGCTGCCATAATTGTTAGAAAGTAAAAGTAAATTGATCTAGACGTAGCAACTTACTTTGCTGAATTTCAAACCTAATTATCCCTTAACTGATATCACCTTCCTATGATAGATTTATCCTTCAAATACTACTCGGTAGCCTCTGGTCTAATATTGATTCAATTTTGAATACTTGTTCAATACTTTACTTCACAACCCTATCTGATCTTTAGATGTCTCCTGTAGGCGGCTACTTCTTATGTGTGTTCGTGTAAAAATGACATCTTGAAAAGTTTTATATCATAAAGATTTGACCTAATTAGGGTTATGGAATCATCTATAAAATATTAGATATACGATCCAAATGAATGACCTAAATCAATATTGCATAGGGATCATCACCATTTAATTATTACATCTCCAATAAATCTTTACCTTGATCTATGCAAGCCATTTTATAGCTCGGTATAAACCATTTACCTTGTATTCTATGTCAGTCCATAGTTCTATGCCATTCCTATATTACTCGATGCATACTTCATTCTTGTCTCGGTAAAATGTTAATGCTCGGTAAATATGAATGCTCGGTTATAACTGTACTCGGTGTGCTTGGTAATCATCTGGCTCAGTGTATGTAGTGCTCGGTCAAGACTGTGCTTGGTTACTTTTTCATTTTGCCTTGTGCTCTACTTAGTTACTATACTTAGTGTGTTGACTGACTAAATTGTTTTCTTCCTTTACTGACTATATGTGTGATACTAATGAAAACTCATAATGTAACATTCCTCCCCTTTGGCATTAGTGAAAAAAACACATATGTATGCCATATTCCAAAAATCAAAACTTGAATACTTCAAAATTTGTAGACTCCCCCTATCTATATGCCTCGGTAACTATACTATATACATATAGTTTTCCCCCTTTTTTGACAATAATGCCAAAAATTTATACACTTACAACTTGTCAAAAATGTTCTGATGGGTTTTCTTAAGGTTGGTCAAGAGGTTTTCCCATTCCTCTTTTAGACTCTCAAGTGTAATCTACTCTAGACCTACCTGGGAATGCATATAAAAAATGTGATCTACCACTGATAACTCGGGGGTGGCAACTAATTCCTTTGCTTTCTTTACACATCGTTGCATCACCTCAATGTATGGCAACAACTCAGCCTGTAGCTCAGTTGTTTGATCTTTCATCTTATCCTCTTCTCTTCTCAATTCATTATGTAACCCATGTATATTCTTGACCTTTTCATAATGCAGTTTGAATGCATGGGGTTCAGTTATCAAGCTTTCAACACTTTTCTGTAGATCTTCATCTAACTTCTTCAAATTTTCATCTATCTCTGTAGTAAAGGAATCTATTGTGCAAAGCTTCTTCAAAATAATGAGTATCTATTGAATAAGACCTTCAATTTCAATTATAGTTTCTAATAGCTTCACCTTGTGAATTGCCACTGCTTGGTTGATCTTCTCGGTGATCTTGTATTGTATATTTGTCTCAGCTCTCTCTTCAATCTTTTTCTCTGCATCGGTGGTAGGAGAATTGATGTTCTCGGTAAGTATGACAAGTTGGTCAATGATGGGAGTAGACTCATCAACATTGACATCAGGGACAACTTGCATCAATATTTCTCTAACATCCTCTAGAACCTGTTTATGTTTTCTTTCTTGCCTTAGCTTCTCTTGAGCTACTTTTATGGTGCAGAGTTCTCCATACCTTTGTAGAGCTTCGGGGTCCAAAGTTATGGGGTCACATGCAGGTATCTCTATTACTTCATCAAGTGTGATTGGACCTTTTCCATGTTTCTTCTTCTTCTTTTTTTCTTGTTTGCTTGAGGTCAAGGATTGAACATAAGGAACTAGAGCCTTTTGCTTTGGATTTATCTTTTGTTTCTCAGTTGAGACACTCTCTTCTTTGTCCTGCTCCTTTGTAATTCCCTCTGTCTAAGGTCCTAGGGCTTAGTTCCTTGTGCCAATAATAGAATCATCTACTTTAGTTTCATCTTGAGTTTCTTTTACTTCTACCTTTGTAGATACAGTCTCTTTTTCACCTTCTTCACCCTTCTCTTTGGTAGTATCCATTGGTTTCTCAGGTGGTGTATCCTGGGTTTTCTCCTTGGAAACAATATCAATGGCGTGAACCAAAATCGATAAGTTATCCTGTATTAGTGCCCTGGCTACCTTGGTGGTCTATTCTTCTTCTTTATTCTCAGAAGCAACAGTGATATCTTCATCTTCTTTAGCTTCATCATTGGGGTCTCCTTCAGTAATATCTTCAATCAATACATCTTCTTCCCCGGTTATGTGTAACATCTCTGGAGTATCTTCTTTCTCAGTTTGTCCAACAGGATAAAAATCTTTAGCATAAGTATTGTCCTTGGATTGCTTGGTGTTTGAGATGTGTATAGGCTCTTCAATTAGCCTTTGTTTTATAACATCATCATCATCAATGTGTACACCTTTTCCTCTTCCCGTTGTTACACTCTTCTTGGTAATAAGTGCAAGTGCAGTTTGCTTTGCTTTAGCTTTAGACTTTAGGAATATAGTCCATATCTTTTTGCTATCATCTTCAACTTCTTGATTTTTTCCTTGTAAGATGTTCAATTCTCTCCCTTTTATTAAGAATTTATTTACACATGCTTTCATTATCTCTTCAATCTCTTGAACAAATAGATTTGGCATTGCTTAAATCAATGATCTCTCTCGCATAGCATAAGTCCACCGTGTTGAGATTTTATCATATAATTCCTTAGGATTAATATTTTCAAATTCTACTAGAAATCTCTTAAATTTTATCATCATACCGATCATTGCCTCTTCCAGCTTATCTTGATCTTCTACGTTCATGTTTGCATATCAATGGATCTTAGGATGACCTAGTCCTCCTTTTTCTTTTATGCCCTGTGCAATATCATCAATTGACTATTCTTTATTTACAACTACTTTAAACTAACTAGTATCCTCTTCATTAGAATCTACATCATCCTTATTCCTTATCAATTTTCTTCTCTTCTTGGGTACCTCGGTAGATTCTTGACTACCTCTTTTCTTCTGATAGATCTTGGTCAGTGTAGGTCTTGTTATTTTTGCTACTCCTCATTTTTGAAGTGGGGAAACACTTGCAAAAGACCTTGTTTGTGCTCATGTAGGAGTCTCTTCCTATTTCCTCTTACCTTTCATTGCCTTTACTATCTCTCCCTGTGTTTCTTTTTATGACTCGGTCTCTTCTTCATCTTGACTATTACCGATTAGTTTTTGTTCCTCGATTGCCTCTTCAACTTACTTCTTTTCTTCTTCTCCAAGTTGTTTTTCCGGTGTGCCTATCATTTTCTTTGTCTTCCTACCAATTTTAACTCCAACCAAATATATTTTTATTCTTTTCTTTTCTTCCTCATAAGTGCCAAACCTTGTTGCACTCTTATCCTTAGGCTCTGCCAGAAGTGCCTCTATCAACCTAGTAGCTCGGTTAATGTATATTTCATATTCCATTGGTAGAAACCATGCAGTCATCAGTTCAAATACCTTTATTAATGTAAAATTGATCTCCACTAGGAAACAAATTTCATCTTTGTACTTCTCCACCAATTGTGCCAGAATTCTATTTATTTTGTGCATTCTCTCCTTAAATTTTCCAAAATAGTCATCCATGACTAGCTCAAAATTCTGACCTAGACTATATATGAATTCACTAATTTTCATGATAATAGGTTTATTTACATCCCATTGTACATCACCGATTGAGGGAAATGAATTCTAAAAGTAGAAAAAGACCCATACAATTAGTGATCCAAACTTGCAGGTGTTGGAATTAGTAACTTAGATTTTTCTCATATTCTCCTCCAGTTGCCTCAACATTAACTCGTCTAGGTCAAGTTGAAGACCTTTCTTCCCAATTTTGTAGGCAATATCAACAATGTTGCAAGGAACATTGTTTGGTCTACTAGATTGGAATACCTTCTAGGCAATCACATATGCTTTGAATCTACTCTCAGGGTCATTGATTGTGTTGATTCTCATTCCTCTGTCATCCCATTTAGATCCAGTTAACTTCTTGATCTCGCTCTTCGATGGGTGTCTTAGGGATTTTTCCTTGTCACATACTGGGTATATGGTGACCATGTGAATCATGTCCTTTGTGATATTTAGCAGTTCATCTAGCCACATAGTACCATCATGTACTCTTCTCAAAACAATTCTAATCCATTATGTCTTGAATACCTTCAAAAAATGAAGAGCATTTGTCAAACCTTTAAATTCTAGATGTTTATGCTCATCCTTCAATTTCTCATCAATGCATAGCTCCTAATAAGTGGATTGTAGCTCAAAATCAATAATCTCACTGATCTTGCAGTGAATGTAAGACCAAATATCCTTCATCAATAAAAACCTAGGTAGTATTGATAAAAATGTGCATTTTTCATCGATCTGTGAAGCAATATCAGGATGTAGCTTGTAGTTCGGTTCATCATATGTTGCCCTCTTGATCAATGTGACTTTCTTCTCCTTACCATTCTTTGATTGAACTATTTTTGAAGTAGATTCCATTACTGATAATAAATTAGGGCTTTGATCAAACTGTGTTCAAATAACTCAGTTTCACTTCAAACTTACTTGAATAGCTTCCAAACATTTTGTGAAATGTTCAAATCGCAGTAAAATAGCTTGGAATCTGGTTGCACAAATCTTGCTCTTTTTTCTCATTGAATACAATGTGAGAAATGAGTTGGTTCGACGTTTATTTATACCCAAAAACCTTTTTTGAATTAAATAGGTTGCATTAAATGCTTTGCCAACCACTACTCAAAGATAAAATGTTCAGTTATTTCCTTTAGATACTTCGGCTTGGTGAACTCTACCAATGCTCAGTTGACTATGCAATTTGGTTAACCTTACCATTTTCACTGACTAACAATTTCTTACTCGGTCATGCTTTACCGACTATGCTCATTTCAAGTTCAAAACATATAACAACCTAGTGCATCTTAATTCATGTATATATGGTATTCATGCAATAGATATAAGGAATTGTTGTAAGATATAACTGATTAAAATTTAGTTCCCATACTTACTTGATTTTCTTAGATATAAGTGGTGAAATCACCTAATAAGGGATGAGGTGTCATAGACTATTGTGTTTGTTCCTCCATTGTCTTCTGTTGATCTTCTCCACATTTGACTCATCTACCTTCTGATTCCATCAATAGTATTGTCATTCATACCAACATTTGGTTATGGTGCTCAGTCTCTCCAATCTTTACTTAAGTGACCGACCTTGTGATAGTGTAGACATGCCATTCTAGAATTTGTCTAATTTCTATATTTTCCTCTCTAGTGTAGTCTCATACAATTTGCACCAATATGACCATATCTTCCACATGTTGTACAATTAACCCAAGTGTTGTAATCCCAAGTGTAAGAATTACCTTTTCTTCTTGGTTGATAGGTATTGTTTTGTCTTTTCAGTTTCCAAACTTGTTTTAGTTGTGCCCTTCATTCTTGTGATATATGACCATGCTTGTTGCAAGTGCGATAGTTATTTTCTATGTAGTGCCTCTTAGGTGACTTGTTCATCTTTGATCTACACTCATTTGCTTGGCCCATACTTGTTGCAATTGTAACAATAACCGTCAAATTTAGGAATAGTGTTAGGGATACCTTTAGCTTTATAACCGTCAAATTTAGGAATAGTGTTATGGATACCTTTAGCTTTACTTCTGCAGATATTTGTTGTGTGACCCGGTTTTCCACAATGATAGCATGAGAGATTCTTTTGTCTTGGATTTTCATAGAAATTCCTTTTCTTTTCTTGATTTGATGACTGTCCCTACTTGGTATAACCTAATCCAGTGGTGTTGTCCAGTCTTCTCTGACTCATTAAGAATTCATCCATTCTTTTGGTACTTTTCTTAGTTTTCTTTATCATTTCATTGTGTTGTTGTTGCATCTTCACTTCATATTTTATTCTTTCATTCTCTTCCCTTAATTCACCAATATCTTCTAGTTTCCTAGCAAACTCATTATTTACTCGATTGACTTCTTGAGTCATGAAAACCATCTAATTGGAGACTTCAAAGTGATGCTCAATCAACCTTAGTATTTTAGATTCTTTCTCTTCCAATTTCTCAGTCATTTGTCTTCTATCTTCAATAGCCATGTTCCTTTCTTGTTCATCTTGTCTTGTATTATTCACAACTTCAATCATTCTTACCATTTGAGTCTCTTGACCAATTTGTAGTGCTTTCAGTTGTTTGGTGAGGTGTTGATTCTTTTTAGATAGATCTGAATTAGTTCCTTCAGATGCATCATATATACTTTTGGATCCTTCAGATAATTCTTCTATCTATTCTTCCTGATACAGAGTCTCATTCATCTGAAATGCTAATTCATTTCTTTTGTTCAATGAATCTCTCAAATTTTTCTTGATATCCTTAAGATGTTCCAAGAGAATCCACATCTCCAATTTCTAATTTTCAATTGTCTTATCAAGCTTATACCTTTCCATCTTTAAAGATCTCTCCTCTTCAGTGATTAAACTTCTTTAACAAGAGAACTAGCTCTGATATCAATTGTTGAGATTATGGAAAGGTGAGTTACCGAGAGGGGAGGAGTGAATTAGTAACCCTAAAAACTTTTTTTCTTTATCCTTAAGATGATTTCTCTCATTAACCAACTTTCATGTTTATCATTTCCATTCATACATAACATAATTGAAATAAGAAATTATTTCTAATATAACATTTAAATATTCATAAAACTTCATACACAATACACAAGTATTTTGGTATCACAAAAACCCTTGTTAGTGTTAGAATTATTTAAAACAATATAGAGGGGGGGTGAATCAGTTGTTCTTAGGTCCAGATGTACCAATTGAACTTTCTAATATTTCAACAATCTCAGGTTTGATCACCAACTCAACTCGGTTTCTAAAGTATATATCAGAAACATATAACATGCAATCCATTGTCCAAATGTAAATAACTTGCAGAATATAGTAACATTCACACAAGTATACCACCATAATTATAGTGGAAACCCTTGGGAAAAACCACTATGTAACATGCTACTAATATATTCACTTTTCTAAAGTGAGCTCTGTGAAAAGCCAACCCTGTTAAAGGTTTATAAACACATTGCTAGGTGTGACCCTGTTAAAGTATTTAAACACTCTGTCAAAAGTGACTTGGTTAAAGGATTTAAGTACATTCCATTAGAATGCCACCTTGATTAAAGGATTTATACAATGACTGTTAGGTCAAGGATTTAGACTAATACAATGGTTAGAAAGTAACAATAGTTTTTGATCTGAAAAACATACAACTCACTTTGCAAATAAAGATCCTCTTCGCACATATATGTTGATTTACTAACTAGTCTTCATTTCCATCTCCATTACTGATCTTCTTAGAATTCACTTCAAGCAATCCCAACTCTTCTCAACTTCAGCCTTTTGCTTAGACTTATCAATCAATAACATCAATAACTCCAGCTCCTTACTGTAACCTCACAATTAGGTTTTCCTTTATACCTCTTCGGTAAGGTAGATCCATCTTTTTCCACTTAATCTCCTCCATAGATCTTAGGTTTAGGTCAGATTCATCAAATCCTTCAATCATTTAAGTTCTTCATCCTTCATTCTAGATACATCTTCAAACTTATTATTGAATCCATAACAAAATGATTTACCATGCATTAAATTCTCTATATAATTCATTAATAAAGTCAACACGATTTACATATCCCAAGAATTCAACTATGTTGACTGTGAACCTCAATTATTTCTTCAAATGTAAATTAATGACACTCGGTCAATATTGTGTTCTTCTCCTTGGTCATCACTACATAACTCGGTCATCTCTACAAACTATCTTCATTGACTAACACTGTCTTTTCTTGGTAATTTCCTGTCGCTCGACATAAATTGATGTTCGGTCAACACTAAATTTACTCGGCATATACTGGTGCTTGATCGACACTAACATCACTCGGATTAAACTAGATTTCTTCACTTTTGCTCGGTTAAGCCTACTTCTTCAGTCTTTCTTCTTACTTAGATAAACAATACATTATCTTATCAATGTGCCAACTAATCAAGTACCCATTGAAGTATCAAATAACTCAACCTTTCCTTAGGTTCTCTTGTTATCTCTTTACCCTAATCCTTTTCATCAATCTGTAGGTATGGTACTCTCCTAGATAGAAATTGTCTTACTAGTTAAGGTTTGACATCAACAACAATACAATAATTATTTCAATTGCAGTTTCCAACAATTAGAAGGTAAAAACCCACAAAGCTTCACTACTACAATAAAAAAGTTTTCCTGTTAGGGCTTACAATGTTGATCACTTGTAATGATCTTACCCTGTTAGGAGTAACAATTGAGACCTATTAAGATCTACCTTGTTAGAGGATTTAAGCAACATTGTTAAGTGTGCACTTGGTTAATAGATTTACAAAAGACTTGTTAGGTCTACTCTATTAAAAGAGATTTAGTCTGCCACAGTTGTTAGAGAGTAATAGTAAATTAATCTAGATGTAGAAACTTACTTTGCTGAATTTCTGATCTAATTAGCCCTTAACTGATATCACCTTCCTGTGATAGATTTGTCCTTCAAATATTTCTTGGTAGCCTCTGGTCTAATACTGATTCAATTATGAATACTTGTTCAATAATTTTCTTCACAACCCTGTCTGATCTTCAAATGTATCCTGTAGGTGGCTACTTCTTATGTGTGTTCATGTAAAATGACATATTGACAATTCTTATATCATAAAGATTTGACCTAATTAGGGTAATGGAATTATCTAGAAAACATTAGATCTATGATTCAAATGAATGACCTAAATCAATATTGCATAGGGATCATCACCATTTAATTATTAAATCTCCAATAAATCTTTACCTTGATCTATGTAAACTATTTTATAGCTCGGTATAAACCATTTGCCTTGTATTATGTGTCGTTCCATACTTCTATGTCATTCATGTATTACTCGGTATATACTTCATTCCTGTCTCAGTAAAATGTTGATGCTCGATAAATATGAATGCTCGATTATAACTATACTTGGTCTGCTCGGTAATCATCTAGCTCAGTGTATGTGCTCGGTCAAGACTGTGCTCGATTACTTTGTCATTTTGCCTTGTGCTCTGCTCGGTTACTATACTTAGTGTGTTGACTGACTAAACTATTTTCTTCCTTTACTGACTATATGTGTGACACTAGTGACAACGCATAATGTAACATTCTTAGTGTACACATACTATTCTTATGTGTACAACTATTGGGGTAGCAATGCATATGCATTAAAGTATTTCACATTAATAATTTGTCTTATCACAAATATAAATGACGAATACACAAAATGCCTTGCATTTTCCCATGAAATGTGTGAGATTGTCAAAAAAATTTAGTGTTCAACTATTGGTCCCTTTGTGTTGGATATAAATTATATTTTATATAATAATATGTTATTTTATAACAACAATTTTTTTTTGTGTGTTGAAGTATTGGTCCTTTTGTGTTGGATATAAATGTTAGATATAACAAATATTTATGATTACTAATAGGTATTCGGTCCATTTAAGTTGCATATATGTTATATTTTATATAGAAATAAAATATTTTACGAATAACAAATGATATTTTTAAATTCAACTACTAGGGATTTTTAGATTAAGTTTTGGTCGTATCTTTAAAAAGTCATTTTTGGACACGTTTCACTAGGCGTGCTATTTTAATGAGTTGTGTGATGGGTCACACCTTCAAACCTTAGTTGTAGGTAGTTAAGTGTCTATTTTACATTTCTAAAAAAAATGAAGGTCTTACGATACTCCATGCAAAGACTAATTCCCACCATTTGAGGGTGTAAAATGCCACTATCTAGGTTAATAATATCACACAAAAATAGATGGTGTGTGCAATAAAATTACAACAACTAACTCATTAGGAGAAAAGAAAGCATTTAAGGAACCTATAATTACTAAATTAATGGTTTCAGGATGCGGCTATTCTCCCAATAGAATGCACCTTTGTACCTAAAACTAACATAATACATACATCCCATGCATTCAACCATAGCAAACGGTGTAAAACATAAATCATTTGTTAGTCTTTGTCAGTATTTGCCAGACAATTCTGTCTCCTTTGTTTGACATGAATGATTATAATTTGAAAATTTTGCTTTCCACCCATTTTTTTAAAACATAGCCAGCTCTGCTAAGCACGATAGCCTGTACAAGCCATTTTGAACTTAATTGCAAAAATATTAAAAATACACGAAAAATATTAAATTTGAATGAAACTTATAAAGATTGAAAAAATATTAAATAATTTTATTGATTATTTTATTTTAAATTTAAAGTTATTCGAAAATAACTAAAAAATATATTAGGTCAAATTTTTAATATATATAAAATCATTTACATAATAGAAAGTAAAACATATGAAATAATTTTATTTTTTCCTATTAATGAATGATTGATTTTAACATTTGATCTTTGATTAATATTTTTTTTAAAATTAATATTTATATTAATTTAAATAAAGTTAAATTATTATTATATTTTAAAAAAAATATTATTGATATTTCTATTTGATTAATCAAAAATTTAAATTTAAATTATTTTTTGATGAATAGAGGCCTTTTCTATTAAAAATATAAAAGTATAGTATTCACAAAAAAGGGGTCGGGGGAAAGAGTCACCCCGTGCAAGTCACACGACACCTAGGCTGAAAACATACAACTATTCATTAAAAAAACATATAAAAGGAGAAACCGTCAAGCTATAAGGGTAGTACCAGAAGAGGGAGGAGGATCTATGTCATCAAGATTGCCCCAAACATTGGGCCCAGGGGTCTGGTTAGGAATTGACCAGCCATATTCTAGATCTTCTTTCTCTAACTCTTCCTCCCGCCTGGGCGAAATAGCAAGCGCTAGGCGAGGGACTTTGTCTAAGGTGGCAGGAACATTGGCCGAGGGCCGAGAAACATCGGTAGAAATCAGCAAGGGAGGCCAGCCATCATCCACATCCCTCCGAGGAGGAGGAGAGGCAGAGTGGTGACGCCACTTGCATGGAGTCTTGGAGTGCCTGGCAGAGGAGCTCTGCCTATGACAGCAGCCCCTGGGCGACATGCGGTCAGCCGAGAGAGAATCTGGAGGCACCCAAGCAATAGTACAAGAGGTATTGCCCTAGTGCTGGAGCAACTCCTATAAATGGGTGACCTCTAAGGCCACCTTGTCTGCTTGCACCTGAATCTGCATCATGACATTGTTAAAAATGCATGCCTTAGCATAAAGAGAGATATGAATCTCCAGAGAACTGTGAGAAAAAAGTACATCATTTGTTCTTTCCATATAGTAAACAAAATCTCCATCCTGAAAGAATGCCATATCTGGGTGTACTGGGAAGGCATTCTGGGGGGATCACCAAGAAGCACCATATGCCACGAGAAAGGTTCAGGCCTGAAGGGAGCAAAGAGGTCGTGAATCCAGATCCAATAATTTTGGGCACGACGACAGAACCAAAAAATATGCATGACTGTCTCAAAATGACCACAAAAAGGGCATTTAGGATCAGGAACACCTAAATGCCTGAGCCTAGCTCCCAAAGGTAAGCCTTGGTAAAACAAATACCAAGAAAAATGAGCAATCTTAGGCTTAGTGATAGAATCCCAAATAGTGTGAAATTGCCATCTTTAACTCTTCTAGGAAGAGGAAAGATGCCATCGTTGGTTGAGAGAATCAATCATGGGCAAATGGGGAACAAGCCAAGAATACCCAAGCTTGGGTTTGCAACTGGTGAAGGGTGTAGCAGGGTACCATTTCCAGTCCTTCCACCAAGGTCTAACTGATTGAATTCCCAACTTGTGCAGGAGATGAGGTGGAATGGCTGAAACTAGCAAGTCAAAAGTCTGATGATCTGGGTGGATGAGCCGAAATTGAATCCAGAGATCATCCCAAGAATGAAGATTCATAGTGGCTCTGGAGAAAAGATCTTTCGGGGTTTGACTGCCATGTTTGTGAAAATGAAGAGCACTAACCCCTTGTATTCTTCCAAGCGGAATCCCTTGCTGAGCAAATAAAGGGGACCACCAAATGTTCTATTGGTTGAGAGAAAGACCACCATGGAAACCATTCCCAGCCCAACGAAGCCAGGGTTTGATAGACTCCCAAGCTCTCCATATACTTTTGGTGACAAAAGTGTCCAGGATTTGAACAAGTTCCTTCATAACCAGAAGGGTTTGAAATCCAATCCCCTTCTAGGCAAGTTTGTGGAGAGGATATCCTAAGGAAATGCAGTGTCAAAGCAAAAATTTTCAGGCCTCATTGCCTCAAATCAGATTTGCTCCAAGATCTTGGTGGCCACACATGTGTATTACTCCTCTTGCTGGGCTCCTTCCAAAGCTT